>PVIH01000620.1:181043-316308 GCA_004025045.1 Sigmodon hispidus
TCTTTCCCTTTCTTCCTTTTCTGCCTTTGTTGTAGGGCAGTTAAACCCAGGCAGGGTCTCCTGCATGCTGCTTAAGTGAGCTAGGGCCCCAGCTGAGTTAGGACCCCTCCCCGCCAGCCTTCTCTCATAGATTTTCAAAATTGTTTCGCTACAAAGTGGCTAAGGTTTCTAAGAAGCCATATGCCAGAGCCTCTGGGATTACTGTTCCTGTATTCCAGTGTGTTAACGGAAGTGGGTTTTTCCTTTTCCTGTTACTATAGCCAGCAGATAGACAAACAGAGACAATGGTCCTCTCCTCTCACATTTCCATAGAAAGCTAAATCTCTTGAGGCAGACTTGACTATAGCTCCTCGGCCTCTTCTCCTCTCTGTGGTGAGGACCAGGAAGGACATGACCGAAACGGGCACATTTGGGTGTCAGGATTCAGCCTTCTTGACTGACAGACAGCCTCTGTGCCTTAGGAAGCTGGCATCTACTAGCAGAAGCCATCAAAGCAGTGTTGTCTAGCCTGTAGAGCCAGATGCCCTCTTCAAACCTCAACAGGACACACTTTTCTAGCTGTCTCTACAGGGAGGGGAGTCTTCACCATGCTGGGTCCTAGCTGCCTTCTCTGTATGGTATGAAGTTGTGAGAATCAAGCTGTAGGGACATTCAAGCTATTGTAACATCGAGGATTTCTAGAGATAAGTAAAATAGCCAGGCATGTCCCTTGCCATAAAAACCAGATGGCTCAGCAGTGAAGGTGTTCCAAAGCCCGTTGACCAAAGTTCAGATGCCTGGGAACACATAATCCCCCCCTCCTCTCTCTCTCTCTCTCTCTCTCTCTCTCTCTCTCTCTCTGTCTCTCTCTACCCCTCTCTCTCTCTCTTTCTCTCTCTCTTACACACACACACACACACACACACTACACATAGATAGATAATAAAGAAAAGAAAAAGAAATCAAAGGAACTCATCTGTAGCTGTCTAGACCCAGCCTCTTTGGCCACACCTACAGCTCTATGGTCGGGAAGCCGCCTAAGGCTCGGGTCACCTTGTTCCATGATTGGACCCGCAGGACTGAAGCTCTTTTTGTGCTATGGAACAGTTTATCTTTGCTCTGCTTCTTAAACAGCTTGTCAGTCCTTACACCTTCAGGGAGAAGCTTTCCCAGGATTCCAGGGGGCTTTAGGCTAAGAGCGAAGGAAGAGAGATCTTGGAGTAAAAGCAATCTTGGGCTGAGAGCTGTCCTGCTGGAAATGTTAGCTCTGATCTGTAAACGTGACACTTGAGCATTTCCATGCCCTGTTTCTTGGCCCAGGGGTTTTGTTGTGGTTAATACTGTGGTCTGTCTATTTTATGCTTCATCTTCTTGGAAACAGGAAAATGTTTAGCTGTCACACGTTTCTGGCTCCCGCTTGCCTTGGGCTGTGTCACTTTGAGCAACACGATGGAATCAGTGGACTTTAGATCAGAGAGAGCTGATCCAACCCCTTCTCCAAAGGGAAATGAGGCAGTGAATGAGGTAAGGACAAGAGAGATTAAACCTCAGAAATGTCAAGATAGCCCTTTTCAAGATCATCTGTGTTCAGCTCTGTGGAGTCTGCCTTCCCAGAGAATAAAACAAACCTTAGGGTAGGGGCACTGGTTATTCCCCCACGCCTATACTTCTCAGCTCTTTCTACATGTAAATCAACTGTGTTATTTAACTCTTTACAGAGATTCCCCCAGGGCAAGTATTGTTATTGAGCTATGTCGTTACCATATGTCGTTGTGTCCTTTCATAGTGTCAGAATTTATTACATACTTGTATCACAATGTTTAAAAAGAAGAAAACCAAAATATATTAGAAAGCTATGATAATTGGCACAGTATGGCGCCAGTACAAAGGTAGTCTTTTAGAATAAAGTGGAGGGTCCCTAGTCAACTGATTTTCAGCAGAGATGTTGGAACTATTTAGTAAGGGAAAAGAATAGTCTTTTTGGAAATATACACACCCAAAATGATATACTTTGAAGACATTCTTGAAGCTAGACAGGACAAGAGCTCTTGTCCTGTGTAATTCCAGCACTTGAAAGGCTGAGGCAGGGGGATTACCTCAAGTCTGAGGCCAACCTGGGCAATTTCAGACATAGAAAAGTAGATGTAGGCAAATAGAAAGACATTCCTTGTTCTCAGAAAGCTCAGTCATCTTTAAATTATCAACTTAATGTAAATTAAAAATGTCAGCAATTTTTTAAAGATTAAAAAAAAGAATAGTCTTTTTGATAAATAGCAGTTGGTAATTCCTGCAAAGAAATGAATTAAGACCTATCATTGCATACCTTAAACAAAAATCAGCTCAAAATAGACCAGGGTTTTAATGTAAGAACTAAAACTATAGAACACTTAGAAGAAAATGTGGAACTAAATCTTTATGACCTTGGATTAAACTAAAGTTTATTAGATATGACATCTAAAGCAAAAGCAATCAGAGGAAATAAATAAATAAATAAATAAATAAATAAATTGTATTTCACCAAAGTATAAGATTTGAGTTTGGGAGATGGCTCATTAGATAAAGCATTTGCCATGCAAAGATTAAGACCTGAGCTGGATTCTTTTTTTTTTTTTAATTTTTTATTATGTATACAGTGTTCTGTATGCACATGTTCCTGTATGTCAGATGAGGGTGCCAGATCCCATTACAGATGGTTGTGGGCCACCATGTGGTTGCTGGGAATTGAACTCAGGACCTCTGGAAGAGCAGTCAGTACTCTTAACCTCTGAGCCATCTCTCTAGCCCCCCTGAGCTGGATTCTTAAACCTGTGTAAAGGCAGATGGGGTAGCGTCTGTAATCCCAGCGCCCGTGGGTTTCAGGGTAGTGCAAAGACAGGCAGATTGCTGGCCAGCAGTCTATCTGAGATGATTAAGTCCCAAGTGGGTGAAAGACCTTGCCTCAAAAAATATAATGGAAGGGCTAGAGAGATGGCTCAGTGGTTAGAAAGCTGGCTGCTATTACAGATGACCCAGTTTGGTTTGGTTCCCAGCACCCACATGATGGCTCACAAACATTTATAAATCTAGTCTCAGGGTCTGATGATCTGTTCTGGGCTCCTTGGCCATTTCATGAATATGGTGCACTAACACACACACATGCAAAACTCCCACACACATAAAATAAAAATAAAGGATATAAAATGTTGGATGTGTGCATGCCTACAATCCCAGAGCTGTAGGGGGTGAAAACAGGAGGACCCCTGTAGCTCACTGCCTGCCAGCCTAACTCCAGGTTCACCAGAGGTCCCATCTCCAGGGAATAAGAGATAGAGCAGTTAAGTCCTCCCTTGACTTCCATTGGTGCATCCTACCTTGTGCATCACATACACCTCTCCATGGAGGAGCTATTGTTGCTACTGTATGATGCTGATGGGGAAGGAAAGATGATGTAGTTGCTACAAAATAAAAGAGGTTGGAGGGGGATGATGGAAGATAGGTTGAAAATGACTACTCAGGGCTGTGGCGGCTTCTAGACGGTGGATGCCCTGGAGGTACACAGTGATGGCTGTTTGGATCTTAACAAAATACTGCAAATAACTGGACTTTGCACTTTTATAGTCTGTGAACTATATAGAACAAACAAATTAACCTGGACATAGATTACTGTAGTCTTAGCACTTAGAAGCAGAGGAGGCAGAGAATCAGGAGTCTAAGATTTATCTTTGACCATTAGCTTGAGGTCAGCCTGGCTACAGGACACCCTGTCTCAAAAACACAGCAAAATAGGGGCTCGAGTGTTGGCTTATTGGCTAATAGCACTGACTGCTCTCCCAAAGGCCCAGGATTTGATTCTCAGCATTCACAGGACAGCTTACAACCACCTGCAGCTCCAGTTCCAGGGGGTTAATCCTGGTTTCAGCCACTTCCCTAATCCTGGTTTCCGAGGGCACTAGGCATGCAAATGGCGCACAGACATATATGCAGGAAAACACACACACACACACACAACAGAGAGAGAGAGAGAGAGAGAGAGAGAGAGAGAGAGAGAGAGAGAGAGAGAGAGAGAGGGAGAGAGAGGAGCGCAAAACCAGATTGCTAACAGTTACCAGAGCCCTGGAAGAGGATGTGACAGGGCATGGAAGATGCTGGTTAATGAGCAAGGGCACAGATGGATAAGAAGAAAAATTACACAATGTCCTAAAGCACACTAGAATCACTATAATGGACAAATGGCTACATTTCAAATGGCTCTAACAAATGACAGGTCCTTGAGGAAATATATACATCAATCAAACACCCAGATCTGATCATTGCATGTTGTATGCATGTGTTCAAATGTCAAATGAACTTCACAAATATGCCCAATTGCTATGAATCTATTAAAATTAGTATGAAAATTAAACATATGAGACATTCAAATAAAATGGAACGTATTAACACTCATCTGATCCAAACTGAAGGGAGGGTAAACAGAGGTAACAGTTCATCAGCTACGTGTGTACTAGGGTCAGGAGATGACAGCCACGTAGACGGAATCCCATAGGAAAAGAGACATAGAATGGAACAGGAGACATTGAATCCTAGTTAAAGAAGATCTGCCTGAAAAATGTCCCAAATTTGATTTTAATTTTATACCAACCCCAGATCTATTTACCTCAGACAACCTCAAGCTGAATAAATACAAAGATAATCATATCCATGTACATGAAACCAGATAGTGGTGGTGCTGCCTTTAATTCTAGCATTCAGGAGGCAGAGACAGGTGGATGTCTGTGAGCTCAAGGCTATTCTGGTCTATATGGTGAATTCCAGGATAGCCAGAGCTACATAGTGAGACCCTGTCTCAAAAATAAGCAAACAAGCAAACAAAAGCCTGTTGAATTTCCCAAATAAAGAAACATCTTAAAGGCAGTGAAAGAAAAAGGTACACTGTATGTTGGTGGATAAGGTAAGAATTTTAGCCAGCTTCTCATCAGAAACAATAGGATCCAGAAGATAATGCAATGGTGATTTCAAAAGCACGTGAATGAGAAGGTGGGGATTCAAACTCCTGGCCTCACACTTGTATGACAGACATTTCATCCACTGTGCCATCTCCTCAGCCCCAGTGCCTACTTCATATGGTCCTGAGTTAAGTAAGAATGATTAGCCCTAGCCCAGGGCTTCAAATATGCTGGACAAGCCCAATATCTCTGATCTATATCTTGAGCCTCACATTAAACAAAAATAAAAAATTAGGATCTGGAGAGATGACTCAGTGGTTAAAAGTACTGGCTGCTCCTCCATAGGACTCAGGTTTAATTCCAGCACCCACTTGGCAGCCCAAAAGAATTGTAACTCCAATTCCAGAGACTCCAACACCATCTTCCGCACAGGCAATGTAAGTATGTGATGCACAGACATCTGTGCAAGCAAGACACTCATACACATACAATTCAAATAAATTAAAAAAAAAAAACCTGCCTGTTAAAAGTAAATAAATTGGGCTGGAGAGATGGCTCAGCAGTTAAGAGCACTGACTGTTCTTCTAGAGGACCTGAGTTCAATTCCCAGCAACCACATGGTATCTAACAACTGTCTGTAATTCCAAGATCTGACACCCTTTCACAGTTATACATGCAGGCAAAACACCAATTCACATAAAATAAAAATAAATATTTTTTAAAAGTAAATAAATTAATTTTTAATTAATTTTTTATTTTATGTGTATAGGTTTGTTGCCTGTATGTTTGTGTGTGCCTATTGTCTAAGGAGATCAGAAGAGGGCATTGGATTCCTTGGAACTGGAATTACAGATGCCTGTGAGCTACCAGGTAAATGCTGGGAATTATATTTGTATCCATCAAGTGTTCCTAAGCACTGAGCCATCTCTCCAGCCTCAATTTTATCTTTACATTAAAAAATTAATTTATCGGGGGCTGGAGAGATGGCTCAGCAGTTAAGAGCACCGTCTGCTCTTCCAGAGGACCCGGGTTCGATTCCCAGCACCCACATGGCAGCTAACAACTGTCTGTAGTTCCAGTTCCAGGCAAACACCAAGGCAAATAAATAAAATAATAAATAAATAAAGTTTAAAAAAAAATTAATTTATCAGGGCTGGAGAGATGGCTCAGAGGTTAAGAGTGCTGACTGTTCTTCCAGAGGTCCTAATTTCAATTCCCAGCAATCACATGGTGACTCACAACCATCTATAATGACACCTGATACCCTCTTCTGTACACTGTATACATAAGTAAATAAATATTTAAAAAATTAATTTATCATCATCATCATTATTATTTTGAGATAAGAAGATCTCTTTGTACCATAGCCCTGGCTGTAGTCTAAGCCTGATCTTGAATTTATAGAGATTTGCCTGCTACTGCTTCCCAAACTTTTCTCATCTTTTAGGGCTGTAAAAGAGGAGAAGGAAGAGGGGCGGAAGAATAACTAAGGGAGAAAGTGATAGTAACTACACCTGGCCTAAGAAGCCTGAAATATTTACTAGTGCCCTTTCTTGAGTTCCAGTGTAAAAGCTAGATGAAGTCAGGCTGGGGTGTTGGACGTCAGCTGTGTTCATTGCTAGCTGCAGGGTTGTGTGGGTGTGGGTGTGGTGTCTAGGATACAGCATGAGCAGCTGTGGGGTTGTGCCCTGCGTAGGGGGGGGAGAGGGGGGAGGGTATCTAGGATAGAGAATGAGCAAACTCCTTATGTGGTTGAAATATTTAAAAATTAAAAGAAAATTGAGATGGGCTTTTACTATGTAGCCTGACTAGTCTAGAACTCCATATATATCAGGCTGGCATTGAACTTACAGAGATTCGCCTGCTTCTGCCTCCAGGTGCTGGGATCAAAGGCATGCACCACCACACCCGACCTAATTTTGGTTATGATAATTACAAAATGTATTTTTGTCAAAACTCACTAAAGTTTAAATATTTTATTGTCTATAAATTTTACCATAAAAGAACTGCAAAGTCTTTTTACCTCAAGAGTAACTGATTCAAGTAAAAAAAAAGAAAAATGTGGGGCTGGAGAGATGGCTCAGCGGTTAAGACAAATAAATAAATAAAGTTTTAATAAAAAAAAAAGAAAGAAAAAAGTCCTCTTTTAAACTATGTTTAACTTTTTCCCATAGCTTTCATCCTGGATGAGACTGATCTGTTGGATAAGGAGTTTACTTCTCGGGATCTTTTTTGGTATTTTTAGCTTGATTGAGAGCTAATCAAATAAAAACCAGCATTTGTAGGTCTTCAGAAATTATTGTTTCTCTGATCATGCTTTCCAAGTAACAATTTAACATGATTGAAAATATAAATTTATGTTAGGGAAATCACAACAGATGTTTCCTTTCTGTGTTTGTCTGTATCTGAACGGGGTTGAGCGGTATATAATTCACTCTGTACTAAAATTTTTGAAAAACTCGTGGTGAATTGCTTTTGCACAAGTTTTTTTTCCCTTTAGTGTGAATTTGGTTGATATACAGTCGACTCGGCTCTTAAATTGTTCCTATGCTCTGGGCCAGTATGACTTTAGGTTTTAAGAATCCAAAGTTATGGGAGGCTGGGGCGGTGTAAAGTGATTGCTGTACTTGTCTGAGGACCTGAGCTGAGAACTCCATAAAAAGCTGGAAGTGATGGCGTATGCTTATAATCCTAGAGCTGGGGAGGCCGAGGAAGGAAGGTCCCTGAAGGTCTTTGGCCAACAGGTCCCATCGAATCAATGAGCTCCAAGTTCAAAGAGTGACTGTCTCAAAGAATAAAGTGGAGAGTAATAGAGAAGACATTTTTCTACCACACACACACACACACACACACACACACACACACACACACACACACACGCACCCCTCCCCCCACCACAAGTTGTGGATTCTTCTTCTAAAGTTATAAATTGTTTAATGCGAAATGCTGTTGCCTCTGTTTGCCCCATATGCAGATCAGGAGACACCGCGTTCCCTTCTGCCTCTGGTCAAATGGGAATTGGTAGAAAAAGAACTTTGCTATTCAAAATTTGAGTGCTTGTTAATTTTGTTATAAAGCAATATAGAAAAGTAAAGAACCAAGAGCTATCAAACTGGCCAAGAGCATTATTTTAGGCATATTTTGTTTCCAAGCAGATTTTATTATTCTTTTAGATATCCAGCTGGCAATGAGACGGAAAAACATAGAGGGATGTATTGGCTGGTTTTGTCTGTCAACTTGACAAACTAGAAGCATCAGAGAGGAAGGAGCCTCAGTTGAAGAAATGCCTCCATGAGATCCAGCTGTAGGGCATTTTCTCAATAAGTAATCAATGGAGAGGGCCCAGCCCATAGTGGGTGAGGTCATTCCTGGGCTGGTAGTCCAGGGTTCTATCAGAAAGGAAGCCGAGCAAGTCATGTTGAGCAAGCCAGCAAGCAGCAGCATCCCTCCATGGCCTCTGCATCAGCTCCTGCCTCCCGGATCCTGCCCTGTTTGAGTTCCCATCCTGACTTCCTTCAGTGATGAACAGCAATGTGAAAGTGGGAGCCAAAGGAACCCTTTCCTCCCCAATTTGCTCTTTGGTCAAATGTTTCATTGCAGCAATAGAAACCCTAAGACAGGAAAAGTACTTAAAAAACTAATTTAAAGTATCACTTCTGAAGAAAAGAAAGGAATACAAATAGTAACAGGACTCTGAGGCCTCTGCCTCACACATTAAAGACAAATTCCAGGAGCTGGGAGAGGCCTCTATGGTTAAGAGCCCATGCTGCTCTCATAGAGGACCTGAATTCACTTCCCAGCATGCCTCCTGGGTGGTTTACAACAGCCTGTAACTTCAGCTCCACACAACTCTGACCCTTTTGGGTTTCTTAGGTACCTGCACTGATGTACACATGCTTCCCAGCAAATAGGAATAATCTAAATAAATAGTGAGTCTTACGATTTGAATGAAAATGACCCTCATAGGCTATCGGGGATGGTGCCTTGTTGGTGTGGTCTGGTCTTATTGGAGGAGGTGCGTCACTGGGGAGGGCTTTGACTTTTCAGATGCACATGACAGGCCTAGCGTCACTCTCTCTTCCTACTGCCTATGGATCCATGTGTAGAACTCTTGGCTCCTTCTCCAGCACCATGTCTGCCTGTTAACTACCGTGCTTCCTGTCATGATGACAGTGAACTAAACCTCTGAATGGTAAACCAGCCCCAATGAACTGTATTTCTTTATAAGATTGCCATGGCTACTGTGTCTCTTCACAACAATAGAAACCCTAAGTAAATAAAACCAGATTCCAGGCTAGCAACATGACTTGGTGTAAGAGTGCTTACCTGATGCCCTGAGCTCCCCTCACTTCATCTGTGCAAAGGGGATGGGTGTGATGGGTGGGGCACAGCTGTAATCCCACATTCCCTCCCATGAGAAAGGAGGAGGAAGAGGAAGGAGAATAGAAGGCTTGCTAGCCCGATGCCCTTAAGCACAGAGGAAGGCAGAAACAAGAGAGACTCTGCCTCAAAAACCAAACCAAACCACAGGGCTGGAGAGAGGGCTCAGTTGTTTAGAGTTCTTGCTGCTCTTGCAGAAAACTGGGGTTTGATTTCCAGTGCTCACTGGGTGGCTCACAACAGTCTGTAACTCTAATTCGAGGAAATCCAATGGCTTCTTCTGGCCTCCTCTGGTACCAGGCATGCAGGCAAAACACTTATACATATAATTTTTTTTTAAAGTTGGTTATAATTTTTTTAACTTTATTTATTTATTTGCCTGGAACTGGAACTACAGACAGTTGTTAGCTGCCACGTGCTGGGAATCGAACCCGGGTCCTCTGGAAGAGCAGATGGTGCTCTTAACCACTGAGCCATCTCTCCAGCCCCCATATAAAATTTTAAAACAAAACAGAAAACAAGGTGGAAGCAGAAAAGTTCTCCTGAAAGTTGTTCTTTGGTCTCTACACGTACCCAGTGACGTGAATGCACCCATCCAGACAGACCCGCACACATTCATAAAGCAAATCCAAAGTAGGTTAAAACAACAGCAACAGCACATGAGGATAGTCAGCCCACCCAGACTGCATGTATAGGTTTAAGCATCCTTAAATTGTCAATACTTGGGAAAGAAATATGCCTTCCCCATCTCTTCTTTGCTTTCCAAACAGTATTTTGTAACAATTATTCATGCAGCATTTCATTGTAATAAGGATTATAATTAATTTGGAGATGAATTAAAGTATGTGTAGGTTATATGCAAATATTATGCCATTTATATAAGGGGCTTGAGCATCCGTGAATTTTGGCATCCTTAGGTGGTCTTGGAGCCAATCCCTCATGAAGGCTGACTGTAGTCTATTTCCGGCGATAGCTGTCTGTAGAACCGCTCCCAGTATAGAGTACTTAAAATGCTGGATGAAATACAAAAAGCATCTTTCTTTTTAAAGGCATGGCAATGTTGTCAGAAAAGGAAGGGAAATTATCAGAAACAAGAACAGAGTTCTATACCAGGAAAATTCCAGCTGGAGCTGATGTTGCCAAGTGACACCTGCCAGTCCCTGTGGCCAAGTGAAGTACAGAGAACAGAGTTGAAATTTGAGTCCTAATGGGGTAGGGAGGTTGGGTTGGAACCCATTCAAGAAACCGGCTGAGGATAAACTAGAGAAGTCTGAGCAGTAGAAAAGGCTGCAAAGATCCTGTTTCCCAGCCACAGGCCTGCACTGATGTCTTGTTACTGCGCTTTTGTAATGTCTTAAGCCTAAAATTTAACATGATTCCGAGTTTGTAGTGCCCCCAATTGCCAGCAAAATAAAACAGATTTTCCACCGAAGAACATGTTTGCTCAGTTCCCACTGACAAACTGCCAAAGAATGTGAGTTCATACACTCATATTAAAAAATAGCTGGCTTTTTTTAAGCGGTCAACATGGGCAATGCCTTTTTAAAACAATTTTTCTTCAATTAAGTTTTTAAACTGGGCATCATTTTTTACACATTTGTGCACACATACAATGCGCTGTGATTTACCCTGTTCCCTCTTGCCACCCCCCCATGCCTACTGACCCCATTCTTCCTCCCCAGTCCCCTAACTACACACATACCTTTTCTTTTCCTTTTAGACCCACTAAGTTTAATTGGAGTTGCTTGTCTGAAGCATGGTGTGGGGGTCATTTACTGGAGTATGGCTAATTTATTAATGGCTGCAGCACTGAGGTCAATAATCTCTCTTCCCCTGGCAACCATTAACAGCTAAACTTCGACAGGAGGGGTGGGGCCTCATAACACCTCCTCCTCTTCCTCCTCCTCCTCCTTCTCCTCCTCCTATCCCATCTATGAAGGGATGTTTAGGAGCCCAATTTTGTGCAAGTTTTGTACAGGTAGGTAACCATAGTTACAGGATGCATATTTAAAATAGTTTTTGTACATGTATCTATTTAGTAGTGTGTGTGTGTGTGTGTGTGTGTGTGTGTGTGTGTGTGTGTGTGTAATGGAACAGGCCATGCTGCTTAGGCACATCAAATTGCTGGAAACCAAAGGAAAAAAAATCTCTTCCAAGGGCTGAGAGATGGTCCAGTGGTTAGGGACATTTGCTGCTCTTCAGGAGGCAGAGGACTGGGGCTCAGATCCCGGAACCCAGACCAGGCTGATCGTAACAGCCTGTGACTCCAGCACCTGAAGACCTCATGCCTGCCCTCTTTTGAATTCTGTGGGCACTTGTCCACATGTGATACAAACACACACAGAGACACATACAACTAAAAATAAAATTTTAAAAGGGGAAGAAAGAAAGGTGCCTTTCTAATGGCCAAAGAAGGGAAGGGCCATGTGACAGTCACATGGCAATATCCAGGCTCATGACCCATTCTTCAAGAGAAACTATGGATGGCAGAGACAATTGAAAGCTGCCAATCTAGAATCTAAATCCAGAGTAACTACATTTTACAGACTAAAGTAAAACCGAGGCATTCCCAATAAACAAAAGCAGAGTGAACTTGTCATCTTGAGCTCTCCCGGAAAAACTATTAAGGGGAGTTTCCACTCTGAACCTGGCACCACATGTCTGTCCTCCCTTGTTATTCAGGACTTAGGGAGGAGAATTGTCTGAGCTCAGGAATTCAAGGCCTGGTAAAGGCAACATACTGAAACAGAGTTAGAGAAGGGAGTGGGTGGGGGTGGGGAGACAGAGAGGGAGAGAAAGCTAGGAAAGAAGGCTTCAGGTAAAGTTAAAAAAAAAAAAATCTAGACTAAAGCATAAAGATGCAGGAGGAAATGTAAAGAACTAGGCAGGATGAAGAGATATCTACTCTTACGTTTATGCACTTTTTTTTTTTTTTTTTTTTTTAGCACATGTGTGTGCTTAAATACAGTAAGGTGTGGCCAAGGATGTAGCTCAGTTGACAGAGCACTTACCTGGGATGTATGAGGCTCTGAGTTTGATTCCCAGCAGTCCCTAAGCTGGTTGTCATGGTGTGTGACTGTTATCTTATGACTCAGGAGGTAGAAGCAGGGGAATCAAAAGTTCAAGGACATTCCTGGTACAAGTGAGTTCAAGGTCAACTTGGGATATTTAAGAGTCTGTCTTGAAAACTCAAAACAAAGACCAAGCTAAGTGTGGTTATAGGTCTACCTATAACCCCAGCACTCGGGAGGCAGAGACAAGAGAATAACAAGCTTGGCCTATATAGAGAGTTCCAGGCCAGCTAGAGCTACATCATGAGAAAAATCTCAGAGAAAATCTAATTCAGGCCTTAACGCTACTTAGTGGGTGAAACGTTGGCTGTGTAAGGCTGTGACCCGAGTTCAATCCTTGGAACCCACATAAAGAAAGGAGAGAACTGATTTCACACAGCGGTCTCCTGACCTCCACACACATGCCTTCTCCTACTGTAGTAATATACAGAAATGAAAAACCCAAATAAATCAATGAATGGTGCTTTATGGAATTTAAAATAGACATAGATATAAAATAGATGACAAGAATTATATAGAGTACAGCAGGGAGAAAAATGAAAGGAAGCAATTGTCAAGCTCTTTGTCTGAGACATAATAAAGATGCTAATCTGAAGTAGTGAGTCCAGCAGTCACAATTTTTAAAAATATTGTTTTAAATTGCAGAATAGTTTTAGAATTGCAGAAAAGCTGAGGGGACAATATGGAGGACTCCCATGGGTCCACATTGAGTTCCCCTCCATTAACATCTTGCATTTTACTGCATTTCTGTCCTGATTAATAAATCATCATTGGTTATGTTTTATTTGAGACAGGATCTCACTATATAGTTCTGGCAGGCTTGGAACTTTCTATGTATACCAGGTTGGCCTTGAACTCACAGAGATTCACCTACCTCTGCCTCCTGGGTGCTGAGATTGAAGATGCGGGCCACCACTGGCCCGGCTTCTTTTTATTTATGTGTATATGTGTGTATGTATACATGAGTGCCTATACTCTTGGAGGTCAGAGACATCAGATCCCCTGGAACTGGAGCTACAGGCTGTTATGAATCAGCTGACACAGTTGTTAAGAATTGAACCTAGGTTCTCTGCAAGATCAGCAAGCGTTCCTAACCACTGGGTCATCACTTTAGCCCCCGTTTTTTCATTTATAGTTTGTTTATGTGATAGGGAATTATGTTTCCCAGTCTGGTCATATCAATGAGAATGACCTTGAATTCCTGAGCCTCTTGCCTCCACCTCCCCATTGTTCAGATTGCAGGCACTGATACATTGTTAACTAAAGCTTGTATTTTATATTTGTTTAATTCTTATCTAACATCTTTTCCTGTCAAGGACCTGATCTAAGAGACTCCAGAACATTTATTTGTCTCCTTAGGCTTCTCTCGGTTATGATAGCACTTTCAGCTTTTCTCAGTTTTACATCCTTAGCAGTCCTGAGGAGCACTAGCAGTGTGTTTTGTAGGCTGTCCCTCAGTTCAGATTTGTCTGATATATTTGTCAAGACTAGATTAGAATTATATGGATTTTTCCCCTGGCATGCACCAGAGCCAGATGATCTGTGTCTGAGGAGAAGATCAGTGTTAAGGTTCCGATTTCACCACCTAGCATCAAGGGAAACATTACTGCACCACCTACCTCTGTGGACGCTCACCTTGGTCTGAGGTAGTATTTGCCAGGTTGCCGTGTTATGAAATTATTCCTTTTCCTCTTTCCCTTATGGCATTCTTTGGCCATAGTGAAATGAGTGGAGTATTATGTTGAGGCTCCTTGGGGACATAGCATCTACATCAGTCATTCAGAACGGGTATGCAAGAGATTTGTCCTTTCCTATTCAATGGTGCTGCTTATCCACTTCTATTATGATGATTTCTTTTATACCTTGGCTTATAACTGTGCTTCCCAGGCTGGCCAGCCTTTTACCTCAGTGCTCCAGGCATGGTGAACCATGATCCACCTGCCTCTTCCTCCCAAGTGCTGGGATTAAAAACATACACCACCATGCCTGGCTTTGTCTAATTTTTTTAAGGCATTTATTTTCTGTAATGCACTACAGAAAGCGTAGTAGGAACCATCACATCCAGCTTGGCTTTTCTTGTTTGTTTGTCTGCTTGTTCTTTTGATTTTTGGAGACAGGGTCTCATATGTCCCAGGTAATCCATTTTTCAAAGAACCTTGTTTTCTTTGAGAATTGCATTAGATGTGGGAACTAACATTAATGTGTCATTTCTTCCAGACTTTTAGTTGACAGGCTAAGAAAAAAGTATGTATGTACTTTAGTCTGTGCATACACATATGAATGCATGTCAGGCACGCGTTCATGTATGTGTCTCTGTATAATCATCTATGTCTATAGAAACCTCTGAATTAGAAAACGATGTCAAAATAATGGATATGATGGTTAATTTTGATTGATAACTGGATTTGATTTAGAAATACCTAAGAGACTAAAGCACAGTTCTGGGTGTATCTGTGAAGGCAGATCCTGAGGAAGTTGCCATGTTGAACAGCAACTGAGAGGAAATGATCAGTCCTGAATGTGGTCAGTACTGTCCAATAGTGTGAGGACCAGCAGGGTAGGACAAAGACAGGGTAGGACAGCAGCCCCCAGCACAGCCGTTCTCTCTCTCTGCTTCCTGCACAAGGTAAGCTGCTTGGCTCTATTACCTTCTCTGTCCTACGATATTCAGTCTAATCCCAGACTGAATAACAGTGGTGTTGCTGGCTGACCAGCTACTGAAGTATCTGACCTTGTAAGCCAAAATAAACTTTCTTTGTAAGGCATTTTCCCCTTCATTCAGGCTTGGTTTTTTTGTCACTTAAGTAAAAAGTGTGACTGACACAATAGAGGAGCATAATGGAATAATGATAAACAGCTGGTCCCAAAAAACACAGGGAGAAAGAAACAATGGGTGAAAACCTAGCAAAACTAGGCAAGACAAATAGAAAGCGGAGAGGAAGATGGCAGTAGACCTGAACTTGAAAGGAATGGGCAATAGTGTGTCAGAAGAAGGTTGGACCTCACCACTCCCTGTCTACCCTCTGTCTTCTCCTGCTCCACCCTGTGCCTCTGCTTCCCCGTGCTGCCCTGCCAAAGCATTCCACTCCTTCTCTGCGATCCCCCCCACCCCCTTGGCTCAGCCGTACAGTACGGATTCACACAGAGTCCGATGGGCTCGCTGTGTCCTCTGACCCAAAGCACTTCTTTCTAATTGGCTGGTTCTACAGATATTTCCATGTGGATTTTGAAAACTGCTCACTCTCTTCATCCCCTTCAGGCCTAGGAGCATTAATAATGCTGTGGTTATTAGCTCTGAATAACTGAGTAATCCCTCGTGGGTTCCCTGCACCCTCTGCAAATCTTTATAAACAGCCCCTTCGTAAGACCTTCCTGAGTTGTATTAATTTCCATGTTGTAGCATCTTTTTTCTCTTCCTGTTTGGACCCAGACCAATGTAATGGAATCTGGAAACGGTCCTTCAAGGTGGGATTCTGAGGAAGGCAGTCCTACCGCTGGGGAACAATTAGAAAATGGGTCCTCTGCTTGTATAGCATGTGTTAGCATGTCATCATATCTCTGTTTAGCTGTGGTGGGGGCATGTGATGAAATGCAGCTGAGGGAGAGGGCCCCAGTCTGGTGAGCAGCATTAGGGTGCTCTGGTAACCAGTGTGGTTACGAACAGTAGAACCCAAAGAATTCTTCTTTGCACCCTACAAAGTTTACATAGAAAAAGTTGCCATGGAAAGAAAAAAAAAAAGAGGGAAGACCAGAATGCTTTGTGACAGCTTTAAAGGATGCCTTGATTTCTAGTGATTCACGGTAGATAAATAGGCTTGCAAACAAAGTGTAGGAGCCGATTATTGGGGCTGAGGAACATCTAGTAAATAGATAGCCCCCATCAAGACAAGGCTATTGGTAGGAAAGAGTGAGACTCTGGGATATGAGGAAGGAATACAGGATGCTCCCAAAAAAGATATGAAGATGTCATGGGGTTGATGGAACCACCTCTTCCCTGGATAAAATCATGGAAGAACTGTACCCAGTGCAGTTGCCTAACAAACTGATGCTGCTTCTCAGGTCCTGTCCCTTTATCTCTTGTCACCACCAGAGCCACACTGAGGACCATGTGGAGAAGTTCAGTGTGTGCTCTAGAAAGAAAATGATTGGTGATATACTTTAGTGTTCAGAACTGGGTAGAAGAGATGCCCCAGTTGGCTAAGTGCCTGTTCACAAGTGTGAGGACCCAAGTTTGGATCTCTACCATCCATGCCAGCTCAATGTGTGTGTGTGTGTGTGTGTGTGTGTGTGTGTGTGTGTGTGTGTGTGGCCCCCAGGGCTTTGGGGACACAAACAGACAGATCCCAGCAGCTTACAGCCAGTTGTCTGAACAGATGTGTTCCAGGTTCAGTGAGAACCAATTTCTGTAAGTTTTCTTCCAACCTCCATATACACACCATGGTAAGCACCCCCTCCACACTAAATAAGTAAGTAAATAAATAGATAAATGTAATATTAGAAATAATAATAAATAATGTAGAGAATGATTGAGGAAGACATACAACATTGCTTTCTACCTTTCCACACGCACCTAAATGTGCCAGCACACACACACACACACACACACACACACACACACACACACACACGTATGACAACAGTTCCCAAGGTGCATCATCAAGTACCTAGTGCAAAATGAGCATATGATGTTTGACAGCTAGCTTCCAGACCAACAGAGGTAGTATCACTGCAGATTTTTTAGACATGCAGAATCTCAGGCTCCCATCAGTTCAATGGCATCTGAAGCTAAGGGAGTGCTGCCCAGAAATCTCCATTTTAACAGACCTTACAGGTGATCTGTTTCATTGAGAATCATAGACATAATAAATTCACTCTCTTCCATTTTCTTGAGTTTTTAGACATCACCTGTTTATGGTCATACATACAGTACCCCTACCCCTATCAGAAAAGACAGACAGCATTAGAATTGACTAGAAAATGAAGAATCTGGGATTACCCCAGGCTTGCTGAACAAATCTGTATTTAAAAATCTCCTGAGGCGATCCAAGCATGTACTGTAGTTGGAAAAGCCCTGACCTATTGCAATGGCTCACAAGTTTTACACGTTAAAATCAACTCCCTCTGGAACCACCATGCTGGGTAAACCTGCTAGCCTTTCTAACCATAGCCCACAGGAAGGCTTGGGTGATCCCTTCATAAACACAGATGTGGAGTAGCCCATGAAGGTGTCATTTGAAATACAGATGGAAAAACCCTAAGTGTCAGGGCTGATCACCAGATAGGGCCCTGTTGCCAGCTACAGGACAGGGACAATAGCATTTTGTGGTTTGCCGTATTAGTTTCCAATGCTGTCTAATAAATAATCATCCATTTAGCACCTTCAAGCAACAGGCACCTGCTGTCTTACAGTTCTGCAGGGAAGAAACCAGAATGTGGGTTGTATGTCTGAATTCTCTGCTCAGGATCTCAAATGACTGACTAAAATCAGTCAGTCAGTCAACCAACCAACCAATCAAGGTTTTGGATGAGCTGCATTGGCAGCCAGAGATCAGATAAGAGCCGCATGGCCCAATTCAAGTCCCTGTGGCTGGGAGTCAGGCTGCTCTTACACCCCGCCCACACTCCTTCCTACATGGCTCCATTTCCCCAGCCGCCAAAGGAGACTTGTTCATGTATCTTCTCGCTTCAAATTCCTCTCACCAGGAAGATCCTGGATGCTTGGAAGGATTTACCTGCTTACTCTGGCCTACCAATGGTTCATCTTCATGTAACTGATTTGGGACCTTTCTTAAGAGGGCAAAAGTCCCTTCTCCAAGGCCTCTTGGTTAATGCTTGATTGAGAAACTGAGAGAAGGCGTGGCCATCCTGGGAAAGAGATTTGGGAAAGCTCGCTCAGAACCCTACCTGCCACACCGCTCCTCATTTTCTCATTTGAGGAACAAGTGCCTTGTACATGAGGACTGAATCTGCCAGACTGAGAGCAGACCTTTATCAGACACATCTGTCTAGACCTCCAGACCCCCTCCCCCACCTCCTCTGCTCAAAGAGATGTTTCAGAGTTGGTACCAGCAATAAGTTTTCTTTCTTTAAAGATTGTTTTAAAATTATGTATGTATGTATGTTTCTCTGTGTGTGTATGAACACCTGTGAATGCAGGTGCCTACAGATCTGGAAAAGGGTGCCTGATCCCCCAGAGCTGGAGTTACAGGTGATTGTGAGGGACCCACCATGGGTGCTAAAAAACTCAGGTCCTAGGCAAGACAAGAAAGTGCTCTCCTGACCCCCACCAAGGGATTTTCTTTTTTTTTTAAACTTTATTTATTTATTTATTTGCCTTGGTGTTTGCCTGGAACTGGAACTACAGACAGTTGTTAGCTGCCATGTGGGTGCTGGGAATCAAACCCAGGTCCTCTGGAAGAGCAGACGGTGGTGCTCTTAACCGCTGAGCCATCTCTCCAGCCCCCCAAGGGATTTTCTTAAGCCTGTTCTAGTGGGTTTATCTGCCTGGGAGTCAGCAGGGACAAGGATGCCGGAGGAAGAAGGGAAACCCAAAGATTCACACTTGAAGGGTCTGAGGCTTGGCGCTCCTGACTTTACTGGGCTGTCAATTTCCCACTGACCAGGGCATTCCTAAACATGGTCATTCTTGGTAGCTGTTGCGTGGCAGCAACACAATTTCCCCTTAACTGGCAGGCTTCATCAGGCCAGGCCAGAACCATTCTTCTTCACCCCCTTTCCCAGGCTTCCTCTCTGTAATCTTGCCTCAAGCCACCCGAGTCCTTAGCCTGAGGGTCTCCGGTCCTCTTAACTATCCATACAGGATTTTTTCTCCTGGATTTTAACACTACCGTTGGCTCTTTTTTAGACCTGGAGGCCCCAGCTTGATACAGTATTTAATGCACACTCCTCTGCCTCCTGCCCACACCGTCACAAATAGTCCCATTATGAAACCTTGGGAATGATCCTAATTTGCATATGCCATCTGTTTTCTGTTTGGGTTCTGACTGCTACAAGCACCTATTAGGAGATAGACACAGGGCCATAGCAGACGGAGGTACAAATGGTACTTATTTTACCATCAAAATTGATACTGGACAAATATGGCTTAGGTCTGGTTGATAGGCATGTTTGCTAACATGTCACTCTGAGGTCAGCCTGAGAGGCCCTGTCCCTGTGACACCTGTAGTGTAAAGAAATGACATAGAATTCACATTTCTCACTGGGGGAAAGATCCAACTGAATGGAGCAACTCCAGTCTTTGAAAGATGTGTTTATTTTATATGTATGAGTGTTTGGTCTGTATGTATATGCACTCCATTTGTGTCTGGTGCCCACGAGGCCAGAAGAGGGAACTGGATCCAGACAGTTGTGAGACACATGTGGGTGCTGGGCATGAACCTGGGTCTTCTGTAAGAACACCAAGTACTCTTAACGACTGAGCCATAGCTCCAACCCTGCCACTCTATGCCAAATCATCTGAAGTCAGTTAAATCAGTCTCAGCCCCAGGGCAAGACCAAGGAGAGGGGCTAAGGGGCCAAAGACTCATTCTGGAAGGACTCTGTGCTGAATAGTTTTATGTCAACCTGACATAAGCTACAGTTACTAGAGAGAAGGGACCCTCAATTGAGAAAATACTTCCCTAAGATTGGGCTGTATGAAAGCCTGCAGGGCATTTTCCTAATTAGTGACTGATAGGGATGAACCTGGCTCACTGTAGGTGGTGCCACCCATGGGCAGGTGTTCCTGGGCACTAAAAGATAGCAGGCTGAGCAAGCCATGAGGAAGCAAGCCAGTAAGGAGCACCCCTCCATGGCCTCTGCATCAGCTCCTGCCTCCAGGTTCCTCCCTGCCTGAGTTCCTGCCCTGGCTTCCTTCAGTGATGGACTACGATGTAGAAGTGTAGGCCAAATAAACCCTTTCCTCCCCAGTTTGCTTTTGGTTATGGTGTACAGCACCAGTGTCTTGAACAGTGAATGACATTTTTAGAAGTAACAGGAGCCTACTATGGTGGCCTTCAACTATAGTTCCAGAATGTGGGACGCTGAGGTAGGAGATCACTTGAGCCTGGAAGTTCAAGATCAGCTTGAGTGATATAACAAGATTCTGTGTCATAAAACAAAGGTGTCTTAGAGAAATCAAAACCAAGCAAAGGCTCTTAAAGATCCAGATTTCTGGGGCTGGAGAGATGGCTCAGCGGTTAAGAGCACCGTCTGCTCTTCCAGAGGACCCAGGTTCGATTCCCAGCACCCACATGGCAGCTAACAACTGTCTGTAGTTCCAGTTCCAGGCAAACACCAAGGAAAATAAATAAATAAATAAAAGTGTTTTAAAAAAAATCCAGGTCTCCGCCTTGTAAGCTTATGCTCTCCCTCTCAAGATGCATTAAAGCTTTTCTGCAGAAGGAAAAAAAAAAAAAAAATCCAGATTTCTTACCACTGAACCTGCAAATTGCTTAATTAAAACACCAAGAGTTCCACTGAAAAGTAGACAAAAAACACAAAACAAAATGAAAAAGGAATTTAGATTTTGTTTTGTTCTGAAAAGCTGGAAACAAAACCCAGGGTCATACACATGCTAGGCAAACATTCTACACCCCAGCCATGAAAATAAAACACTAACGTCTAGGGAAAAAATGTGGAGTGATGCAGTTATTCAACTCCAGTAGTAACCAAAGACCTGACTTAAAAAGAAGTTTTTGGGAATGGGAGGAGCTGGCTCAGTCTGTAAAGTGAGTCTGGATCCTCAGCATTCACATTTATGTTAGAGTATCTTTAGTTCCAGGGCTTGGGAGATGGACATAGGAAGACCCTGGGGTTTGCTAGCCAGTGAGTCTAGCAGAATCTATGAGATACAGGTTTAGTTAGAGATTCTGTCTCAAAATATAAGCTAGAGGGGCTGGAGAGATGGCTGAGTGGTGAAGAGCACTGGCTTCCAGAGGATCAGGTTTGATACTTCATGTGACAGCTCACAACCATCTATGATCTAGTTACAGGGGATCTAATCAGGCATGCAAGTGGTGCAGTCATACCTGCAGGCAAAACACCCATACACATAAAATTAAAATAATTTAACTCTAGACTAACAAGATGAGCATGTTGGCACATGCTCCTTTAATCCCAGCACTCAGGAGGCAGAGGCAGATGGATCTCTGAGTTGGAGGCAAGTCTGGTCTACAGAGGGAGTTGCAGGGTTACACAGAGAAATTCTATTTCAAAAATGCCAAATGAACAACAATAACAAAAACCTCAAACTGACTTTAAAGCATTATACCTGTATCCTATTTTAAAAGATACATGCATAGGGGGAGGATTCCTAAATTTAGAGTTTGCATGATGACATGCAATTAGTTAACATTCCCTTAGGCTGCCAAGATGCTCCGTTTGTTATTTAGCATGCATATGCAAGAGAGGGAAAGAAGGGTTTCTGGATGCTGTCCAGCCACCCAGTAACAGGTTAAAAAGAAAGGATAAAGGACCAGTTACAGGAACCCCCTTTGAAAAAAAAAGTGTAATATAGAATAGCAAATATTGTAATATTCTTCCGAGACTATAGATAATTGCTTATGCAAGGGCAAATTTTGTAAAGTAATTCAATTCTGTTTTGTATAATGATACTATTATTCAATGTATGGTGCATGTGAGATTATTCTGTTTAAATGTGCTGACACTTTAGTTACAGGGCCCCAAACGTAGCTGTATCATGGATGTTGCTGTGTAGATGCATGGGTACAATAAAAGGCTATGAAAGAGAAATTTTATCCAAGATTTCCACTCCTTTTTGATGCTGTTACAAGCTGTCATATATCTGTGTGATATGGACTATTACTGGTAAAATTGAGTATAGTCGGAAAGTTAAATTCCAAAGAGTTAGAAATATAAGACTCAATGGTTCAAAAAAATAATAGCAGAGTGACACTTGAATGGGGAATATTCTTAAATGGAGGCAGCCTTAGCTGAATATGTGGCCGGGTGTGGGAATATACAGCATGATGTATAGGCTCTGCTTTGAGCATATTGTATAAAATGATACGAAACTAACAGTTCAGAAAAAGAAAGTCGAAGAGAAATGAAAATGTTCTTGTACAGGGCAAGAAAATAGAGCACTTAGTGAGGAGAGTGGACTGAAAACACCACCTTAATCCATGACTTTGAGAGACAAGGATCTCCTGCTAGACACTGGAATCTTTACATCACTCGTGGGTCACCTAGTCTTCCACTGTATAATTATGTGAATTATACAGATTCATGAAATGATGCAAATATGTAATCCCAGTGCCACAGGTTAGATCTTTCTTTATATTGTCTAAGTTATTTTTCTATTGCTGTAATAAGACACCATGACCAGGCAACATATAGAAAAAAGAGTTTATTTGAGGCTTACAATTCCAGAAGGTGAGTCCATGACCATCACGATGAGGAGCATGAGAGCAGGCAGGCAGGCATGGTGTTGAAGCAGTAGCCGAGGGCTCACATCTTGATCCACAAGTATAAAGCAGAGAGACGGACACTGGGAATGGTGAAGGCTTAAAAGCAGTCCCCAGTGACACACTTCCTCCAGGGCTGTCCCCACAAGTGTGACTTTTCTAAGAAGGAGAAAGGAGGGAGCAGATTGTGGATGAGAAACCTACATCTATAATAGATACCATACTGGTCCAGCCTGGGTCAGTAGACTAATTTCTGTGGTACCTATTCAAGTCTTCAGGGGAGGAAAAGATGGAAGCAATAAACAATTCCCCAAACGAGGGAACTAGCCCCAGAACAGTCAGCAATTGCAACTAACAAATTATTCCCAAAGTCAGAGTCTATCAGGCACAATCAATCTTGGAACAAAGGCTCTGAAATCATGAATCAAAATAAGTCCTCCGTGTGTGTGTGTGTGTGTGTGTGTGTGTGTGTGTGTGTGTGTGTGTGTGTATGTGTTTTGTTTTATTTTTTTGATTCAGGGTCTCACTGTGGAGTTCTGGTTGACCTGGAACTCTCTCTCTAGACCAGGTTGACCTGAAGCCCACAGGAATCTGCCTGCCTCTGCCTCCCAAGTGCTGAGATTAAAGGCCTGTGCCACCACATTGTCATCTTTTCCTTCTAACTAGTTAGCTCAGGAAAGGAAAGTTAACACAGACTGGTGAACTAAGTCAGCAAAGCTTTCATGCCTCTAATAACAGGTATTTATTTCTTAAAATTCTGCAGCCTGGCAAGTCAGAGCTCAGGTTCCCAGCGAGGACAGATGGTGGCCTGGCTTGATGTAGAGAGAGAAAATCTCTGGTCCCACAGCGCCCCTTCTTATAAGGACACTAACTCCATCATGAAATCATATTTTCACAATCTTATCTACATTTAATTATCTCCCAAGGGCCCCGGTTTTAAATACCATTATGTTGGGAGTGAGAGTGTGTGATGGTTAATCTTAGTTATTAATTTGATTATACTGAGAGATACATAGGTCATTAGGAAAACACCTCTGGGTGTGTCTCCTGGGGTATTTCCAGAGATGATTAGGTCACAAGGATTAACCCAAGGATGGATTCTAAACTCGAATATGAGCTGTGAGGGGTGGGGCCTAGTTAGAGGAAATAGGATGCTGGACTGTGGGTTTGAGGGGTACATGAAGCTCCAACCCTTGATTTGTTTGTTTTTGAGACAAGATTTCTCTATAGCCCCGGCTGTTCTGGCCTTGAACTCAGAGATCTGCCTGCTTCTGCCTCCTGAGTGCTGGGATTGAAGGTGTGTGCTCCACACATGCCTCCCCACTTCCTCTTGGGCCTCTTTGCTCCTTGGCTGCTGGGAGGTGAGCACCACCTTCTCTGCTTCTCTTCTCATATTACCCGACCTCGCCTCTAGCCCAAAGCAATGAATCCGGTTTATTTTGGATTGAAACTTTTGAAACCATGAGACTAAACAAATCCTGACCACTTTCTATCGTTTTTCTCAGGTGTTTGTTACAACGATAAAATGTCTGACTGACACAGAGCTTCAGCATGTGAAGGGGTGGGGATGACATATTTTGTCATAATACCCACAGATGTCAGAGTTTCTAACATAGAATGTTTGTATCTCCTCATGTAATGTTGGTTTTTCTTTTCCTGCCTTGTATAAATGGGAGCAGGACTGGTGAGATGGTAAAGGTGCTTGTGTACTACCTGGTGACCTAAGTTCATGCCCAAGGATCCCATGATAAAAGAGAGTCAAGTTTCGTTCCCAGCACCCATGTCCTGTTCCAGGGAATCTGACACCACAGGCACCCACACTCACAGACCCACACTCACACTCACACACATACCCACACTCATATGCACACACCTACACATAAATCAAACCAAATTTTTAAAAGAATAAAACCAGAAGCCTACTGTACATATTTCTCTCAGGTTATGTATTGCCTGAATTCTGCCTGGTGGTAAAAACCCAGAACCAGACATTGGGGAAAAGCTGAAAGATCAGAGAGACAGAGGAACAAGCCACAGCCACTTCTCACCAAGCCAGTCCTCAGGAATCCTCAGACTGATGTCTCTGAGTCCCCAGGCAAAACGGAAGCGGGTTCTAGGCACAGGGCTGAACCCCCGCCTCCTCCTGTCTTACATATCCCCCCCCCCCATATTGCTAGGATTAAAGGTATGTGACACCACCACATGTCGGTTTGGCCTTGAACTCACGGAGATTTAAACAGATCTCTGCTCTGCCTCTGGAGTGCTAGGATTAATGGGTGGGTCACCACTACCTGACCTTTATGGCTAAATCTGCGGCTGAATCTGATCTTCAGGCAAACTTTACTACATATACAATATATCACCACAATTATATCTCTGAGGTTTTTTTTTTTTAAACTTTATTTATTTACTTATTTATTTGCCTTGGTGTTTGCCTGGAACTGGAACTACAGACAGTTGTTAGCTGCCATGTGGGTGCTGGGAATCGAACCCGGGTCCTCTGGAAAAGCAGACGGTGCTCTTAACCGCTGAGCCATCTCTCCAGCCCCATCTCTGAGGTTTTTTAATATTTATTTTTATTTTATGTGAATTGGTGTTTTGCCTGCATGTATAACTGTGCAAGGGTGTCAGATCTTGGAATTACAGACAATTGTTAGCTGCCATATGGATGCTGAAAATTGAACTCAGGTCCTCCAGAAGAACAGACAGTACCATCTCTCCAGCCCTATCTCTGAGTTTTTATTACCATCACATTAAGGCTTGCAGTTTGAGTCAAACTTCACATTGTTCCAGTACAGGAGCAAACTCAGTATTTCATCTGAGTCCCCAGCTTTGTCCTTCCCACTCTGTGCCACAGTGTGACTGTGCTACAGCTCATCTACACGTGCCTCCTCACAGGTTCGCCTCAGTTCATCCTTCTGCTGTGTAAACTGTGCTGCTAGGAACATCATGGGGCTTGTTTCTGCTACACTTGTGCAAATGTTTCTTCAGAGAATACACCTGGAAGAGGACTGTTCGATCAAGGGCATATAGGCTTTAAGAGATCATGCCAAATTGTTTTCCAAAGTGGTTAGAGTGATTTACACTCCTATCGACATCGAGGAAGCATTCCAGTCGTCTGACTTTCATTTTGGACAGTCTGGATGCTATCAGATGGAATTTCACTGTGGGTTTTATTTGTATTGTACACGGGCTTGTGAATGTTTCAGTATCCCACTAGCATATAGTTAAGCATTAATCACTAGCAACTGATTATATGAAACATTCACTGATACAAGAGATCAAACAGTTGGGCGATTTCTGGAAAGCTGGACTGGTCTAGGAAGCAGGTCTGGTCTTTCTCCAAGAGCGAGAGGCGGCTTGCGTTGGGTCTTAGAGTGGCCTGGCCACTCCCCATACAGGGTTCTCAATGTCCAAAGGCCACATCTCTAGGTCAAGGTGATATTGCCTTATTCCCACTATATTGACAGATACTATCATGTGACCAGATGAGACTCTGATCTCTGAACTCTACACTCAAGTTTTATCTGTCATCTATTAACATTTATGGGTTGTTGATATCAGAATGAAACATCACTCCTGTGCAAATTCTCTGGGTAAAATTTAAACAGTCAAAACTTGGAATAATAATTTAGTACAATCCCCATGTTGCAGAGCGCTAGAAACTATAGATAACCAAGTTATGAATGAAGAAAATAATTTGTAGGCTGAGATGTAGTTTAGTGAAAAAGCATGTGTTCCATTTACAGTTGCCTGGATTCAATCCCTAGCATGGAAAAAAGGGAAAATGGTTTTCATGGACGTTATGCTCCTTATGTATTTATTCTAGTAAAAGTCTCAAGGGAATTGAGAATAAAGGGAGAAATGTCCACCTAGCTCATACAGTCTCTGCCACTATAAGGGAATATGCAAGAGGTATGGGTCATTGCGAGTATTTTGTTCTTGATTGCCTTGGTACAGGTGAGGGGCTTACAGTGAAGAGTTAATAAGGGATTTTCTTTCCTTAGATGTCACTCTGGATTGTAAACCTGCTGATGGATTAAAAACTAAACTTAGTTAAGAGGCCACAACCTCATTGGAGTCTAGCCAAGAAACAAGCTTCAGAATAAGCCAAAGGTCTGAGAGAATTCAATTGCAGACAGGCAAGAAGTCAGGAGAGCTAGCTGCCGGGTCTGTCCTTGAAGTAGAGCTGCAAAGCAGAACCTCCACGCATGTGGGTTAAGGATGGGATGAGATTGGACCCCGGTGTCTGTGTGGACTGGACTTGAAATGAGGCTAAGTAGAACTGTGAAGCTGGCTGCGTGCACTTGGAGCTATCAGAAGGAGGCTGAGATGAGTCTATTTATGGGGCTGTGTGGTATAAATTTATGTTTTAAAACTCCTTTCTCTCAGACAAAGTCTCGCTATGTAGCTCAGGCTGGCTTTGAACTCACAGTGCCAATCTCCTAAGTATTGGGAATTTTAGGTACATGCAATCCTTATAAATTTACCCTTTCAGAAAGCACTCTAGCATAGCTATCAAGAATTTAAGGGGGGCTGGAGAGATGGCTCAGAGTGCTGACTGTTCTTCCAGAGGTCCTGAGTTCAGTTCCCAGCAACCACATGGTGGCTCACAACCATCTATGATGACATCTGTCGCCCTCTTCTGGCCTGAAGGACACATGCAGGCAGAACACTGTATACACAATAAACAAATACATCTTTAAAAAAAAAAGAAAGAAAGAAAGAAAGAATTTGGTGGACCCAAGTCTAGTTCCCAGCACTTACTTAGCCTCTAATTCCAGGAGATCTGATGCCCTCTTCTGGCTTCTGTCCGTACTGCATGAATGCAGTCCACAGACATGTAAGTAGCCAAAACACCCACATATAAAATAAATTTAAAAAATAACTGGTACCCTGTTCTGTAAAACTGTATGCATAATAAATAAATAAATCTTTAAAAAAAACTTAAACGTGTTTCCATTTAAAAACTACATAATTCTATGTGACCAGTAAGTTGGGTTTTTGTGGATGAAAGTAGGTTTGTTCAAATTGTTTCAAGAAACACAGGAGACTTTGCAGCCAGGGAAAGCACCCCGCTGTGTAGCAGCTGCTCTGGGACAGAGGTTTCCCAAAGCTGTTTCACTTTTTTTCCCCTTTTAAAAAAATATTTTATCTTTATTTTATGTGAATTGGTGTTTTTCCTGCATGTATAACTGTGTAAGGGTGTCAGATCTTGGAATTACAGACAGTTGTTAGCTGCCATGTAGATGCTGGGAATCGAACGCGGGTCCTCTTGGAAGAACAGTCAATGTTCTTAACTGCTGAACCATCTCTCCAGCACCACTTCCCCCCCCTCCCCTTTGTGTTTCTATATACCCAGTCATCTGGCAAATCCAACTGCAGATAAGGGACTCTTGATTGGCCGGGTAGGCTGCCCTTGGATTTCCTCCCATGATCCAATCAGCGGAGGCGGAGACCGCCCCGCCACTAGCTGCTTACCGCTGTTACCCTGGTACAGCAGTTTCTTTTATGAACAAAGATCCGGGACTGGCAAACAGTGTGATGGATATCGTTAAAAGGAGCATCTAAGAAAAAGATGGGGATTCAGAGGTGCTTTAAAGTGCTCCTACATTCCGCGCGCACATGCGCGCACCCCCCATCCTTAGAGACATGAAAATAATTATGGGTTGTCTAAGTGTGCAGTGCAACAATAAGCAGCGATTGGCATGACTCTGAAGAATATTGAAGAACACGGGAGAATGCCAATAGACTGTCGTTTGAAAAAAGATAGGCTATAAAACTATATACAACATGATCCGAATTTTCTAAGGACAAAAAAAATTGCTCATTTAGTGTTTAGTCTGTAAGGGAAAACCAGCGGGCTGGAGGTGTGATAGATATAAAGATTCAAGTGTAGTGGGGGTAGGTTTGTAATCCCTTACGAGCAGGCTGAGGCAGTAGGATGGCGGCAGGAGTCCTGGGCCAGCATTTGTGACAGTGTGAGACCGACTCAGACACAGCGGTTCATTCACAGCGTTGTTTAACGAAAAGCTCCCTCCTTTTCACTTAGCGATTCGTTCAAAGGTCCACCTCCCTTTATTTGAACTGGGCTGCGGCTTCCAGTGTGGTCCGCCTGGGCGGCCTGGCCCCGCCCCTCGCCGGTTGTCTGCTTCCTGACCCGAGGCCGCGCCCACGCTGCGGTCTTTCGCTCACATGGCTCCCCTGCGCTTCTCGGCCAACATTTCCTGGCTGTTCCCGGAGCTCCCCGGGCTCCCGGAGCGATTGCAGGCCGCGGGCCGTGCGGGCTTCGAGGCGGCCGAGGTGGCCTGGCCGTACGCCGAGCCGCCCCAGGCGCTGGCGAGCGCTGCTCGGGCCGCGGGGCTGCGGCTGGTGCTCATCAACACCCCGCAGGGTGCGCACCCGGGCGGGGAGCGGCAGGGCTGCGGGGAGCCGAGCCCGCATTGACGCTGGTTCTCTCCGCAGGAGACCAGGAGAAGGGGGAGATGGGGCTGGGGGCCGTCCCCGGGAGACAGGCGGCCTTCCGAGAGGGGCTGGAGCAGGCTGTGCTGTACGCCAAGGCTCTGGGCTGCCCCAGGTACCCTGCCCTGCCCTCCCTTGACTGCGGGGCCGGGTCGAGAGACGCTCAAAACAGAGACACCGCGGTGGGCTAGGGCCTTTGCAGACTGCTTTTTGTATTTCATCTGTTAGTGTCATTCTGTGGGTCTCGCTTTCAGGCTCATCTCATACCGGGACCCCATGCTGGCTGCCGGGATCTGATGAGCAAGTTTAACAAGGACGAGAAAGCTGGGGCTGGTGGACAGGGCAGGGCAGGCACCTAACTACTACAAGAAAGCTGTAACCGAATTTGGCAGGCACACACATCCACTTTGTAAGGAGAGGGGTGCTGCTCTTCAGGCAAGGAAGCTGTCCCCGGGCCGGAGGAGGGTTGTTGTGTCCAGCTGAGTTAAGGAGGCTACAGTTGGTGAATACTGAGTTCCAAGGGCTTGAAGGCCCGCAAGGGCTGTGGGAATTTGGATGTTGCTGACAAGAGGGACTAAGATGTGCTGGGAAGCAACTGGCAGCAAGAGGGTCGTTATTGGTCAGAGGCAGGGTTAAGCAGTAAGGGCACTTCTCTAAAAAGGGCAAGGGTCAAGTCATTTTTTAAAGGGTGAGCCTCAGGGCTGCAGAGATGCTCAGCAGTTAGTTAAGAGCACTTGCTGCTCTTGCAAAGGGCCTAAGCTGGGTAACCAGTACCCACATGGCAGCTCACAACCATTTGTAAATCCGGTGTGTAACAGGGCATCTATCACCTGACCCCCAAGGGCAGCAGCACACACGGCACACTTAGATACATGCAAATACATGCAGGCAAAATAATCGTACACAAGTTTTTAAAATCTGAAGAAAAACAAAGGGGGTGGAGCTTCAAACATGCTTATGAACTGAGGAGGAACACGTGGAAAGAGAGGCTAGGAGTCCAGGAGGGGATCCTGATAGGCAGAGGCCCTGAGGGGCTGACTGGAAAAGGGCATGGGCGACTTGCCTTGGGCTGGCACACAAGTGAGGCTACTGGGATGCCTGAGCAGGATGCTTCAGGTGGCTTGGACGGAAGACCTTGGGAAATGGGGTGAGGCTGGTATAGTCAGAGGGCATGTAGAAGATGCATAGGGAATTGAGGGCATGGGTCCTCCCCTATGACCTTCTCTACAGGATCCACCTGATGGCTGGCCGGGTACCCCAAGGGGCTGACCGAGCAGCAGTCAAAGGTGAGATGGAGGCAGTTTTTCTGGAGAACCTGAGGCATGCAGCTGGGGTTTTGGCTCAGGTAAGAGGTGGAAACACACAGGTAACAGGTTGGGGAGTAAGGGGGTACACAGTGGGGACAGTAGATGAGGTACAAAGCTGAGCCAGAGTACAGGTCGAGGAACAATGATGTTTCTGACCATATGGTGAGGAACCCTCGACAGCCTCCAACATTCTTCCAGGAGAACCTCGTGGGACTGCTGGAGCCCATTAACACCCGAATCACCGACCCCCGCTACTTCCTGGATACACCCCAGCAGGGTAGGACTCCAGCCCTATGCATCCTCCCATTTCTCTTTAATTCTCATGTTCCAAAGCCTCACGGCTTTCTCCCTGTCCTCCCCCAGCGGCAGCCATCTTGCAGAAGGTTGGAAGGCCCAATCTTCAATTGCAGATGGTGAGTGGGAGACAGGTGCTTCTTCAGGTTGTGCCTTCCAGTCTGGGGAGAACTGTGGAGGACACGGAGGGTGTGACTGACATTCTCTTCCCCAGGACATATTCCACTGGCAGATCATGGATGGGAATCTGACAAGGAACATCAGGGAGTTCCTGCCCATTGTTGGTGAGGGTTCCCCTCCCAAGCTCTCCCGCTCTCATGCTGCTCCTTATGCTCCCTTTCCATCCCTGTCCCATGTCTCTCGTCTGTCTGTCCCCAGGGCATGTGCAGGTGGCACAGGTCCCAGACCGAGGGGAACCAGGCAGCTCTGGAGAGCTGGACTTTTCTTACCTGTTCCAGCTGCTAGAAGATGAAGGCTACCAAGGATTTGTGGGCTGCGAGTATCGGCCTAGAGGTGAGGCTCCTGGTAGCTGGGGGCTGGGGGGGCATTGAAGGGATGGTGGACAAGGGTTTCCCTTTCCCTTATGGGTTGAGATGCCATTGCCTGTCTTTTATTGCAGGAGACACGGTGGAGGGTCTGAGTTGGCTACGTTCATACTGGGAGAGGCGGGGCCACCCAAGGACTGGCCAGTGAGGTTTTACACAGCACCTGCAGGCTGCTCTGGGGCAGTGGGCGAGTGTCCTGAGGCCCCCCCTCTGAATTAAAGACACACTGAGTATTTTCATATGTGTATATTCAGGGGTAGGGGACACATAGTGTCTAATGCTTCAGTATGTCTGGGTTAATTCCCTCCTACTGAGAAGGGACACCCAGCTCAAGCTCAAATCCTGCAGTTGGTGCTAGGTTGCTGTGGATACAGAGAGCTTCTGAGCCCTCCTTATCTACAGACAAGGAACCAAAGGTCCAGTGGGGGTGGAGGTAAACACTGGTCACAGGCGTTTGAGAGGCAAGGCCAGTGTCTTATCACAAGAGTAATGTCCAACAGTGATGACCAAGTGGGAACGAAGACCGGAGGGCCAAGGATGCAGGGCACACAGTGACAAACTGAGTGGGGTCCCTTGCGAGCTCTAAGGGATGAGTGCCTGTCAGTTCACGTGAAGCTCCCTGGGACTGACTCCAGCAGGTGAGTGAGCGAGCGGGAAGGAGGCCTCTCTGGAGGGCCCAGGAATCCAGAAAGTCCAGCTCTTTGACAGCTGTGTTTGGGGAGGGCAGATAGTAGCAGCCGTTCCCCAGACATATTCACAATCCTGGTGTCTGTCACTCTGTCTGAGGACTTAGAGTTAGTTTATCAGTGCCAGTCTGTCCTGCCTCAAATGGGCAAGCTTATTGATCCACAGTTCAACCACGTTCTCAGAGGAGGCGTGTCCAGAGGGTGAAGCAGGCTGTGTTCATGACAGACTCCAGGTGGTGATAGGTAGAGACCAGCTGGGCAGGAGGGCTCTCACTGTCTTGGGGCTGCACTGGGAAGGGTTCCCGGAAGACCACCGTTAGGGACTGTGGGGAACAAGACAGAGGCGCAATGGTGAGAGGCGGAGCTGGCTGCAGAGGATGGGCAGCCCACTCTCCGAAGGCTGGGTGGAGTCATGGGGCAGAGCCTCCAAGTCCCGTGCCCTTTGTCCTCACCGTCTTTCCCACGTGTGAGTCCAGGAACACTAACACAAAACAGTCAGTGAACTTCTGATTCAGTACAACCTGAAGCAACAGATACAGAAGAGGGAGAGGCTTGTCTCACCCACATGGGTCTGACTGCTCCTGCAGGGCTTCTTACAGAGGCAGGAGGGTGACGCCTCCTTCTGTTACGAGTCTGATCCTATCTGCGAGCCTGGCTCGCTCAGGATCGTGTTGCCATACAGACTCAACCTGTGTGTCGGAAGCCCGTCAGAATCTTCTAGAGGATGTGACAGGGAAGCCCCCTTTGGTATGACCCTCCAGTCACTCAGCTCTGGGATCTACACTGGGTGACTTCTCCTTGGTGACTGGCTGTGGCCTTTCTCTCTCTCTTGATCCCAAATGTCCACAAACCTCATGGATGACAGACTCATTACCCTCCCTCCCTCTGTCCCACGCCAGCCTTAGTGTCCCCATCACTGGTACCCAAATGCCCCTTTGCCTGCCTCCTATGGCCTGGCTTCTCCGGGTGAGCTATGGAATAGCCCATCTTCTAGTCTCTCTAGCTTCCCATGCACACTCATCACAGGAGCTTCCTCTCTTCCTGTCCTCCACAGCTATGCCTGTGTGCACACACCTTATGGGGATATAGCTGAGGCAGTGGTGGAGGGGGAGCACCTGCCTGTCAGTGGGCTCAGTGCCACCTGGAGTAGGCATTAACTAGAGCCTTGTCCAGGATCTCAAGCCTAGCCATGCCACAGCAAGTATGCACTCCGGCTCACTACCCACTGCTCAAAGACTTTACCAGCTCTCAGTGTGTCCAGCCCCAGCAAGACAACAACGTACGGCAGAGCTCCCCGAATACTTCTGCTGGCTTTCCTTATAGAGTGGGGCCGATGGCACTCACCAGGTACTGTGTTCCCAAGTCTGGGCTCTGAAAATGGCGGCAGCTTTGGGGAAATCGGCTCAGCAGAACCTTGATGAGGCTCTGGTACCAGGAGACCGTCATGGACAGGAAGCAGTCCTGGGAAGGGGCCACATCCTGAGCCTACCACTCCAGAGTCACCCAAGACTGCCTCCCACCCAGCTAGCTATGTAACTGCCAGAAGTGGAGCCGGGTCTCTTACCAGCTGGGGGTCAATGTCTGCAATGGACTTGGCGTGGACTGCCTCCAGGAGCTCCTCCAGCTCTGCTAGGGCCAGGCGCCCCCCTAGCCTTAGCCGGTCAGGCCCTGGTGGCTCCAGCAAAAACAGGCGCTTCCAGAGGGTATCCCGCCGGCAGTGCCCACCAGCCAACCTAACCAGCTGAGCCAGCCGTGCCCGGGCCATACCCACTTCTGTGGCTAGTGGTGGGAACAAAGGAGCTGGCCCTGGGGCCAGCATAATCCCCGATGCCTCCCCAGGGCTACCAACCAAGTTCCCAGGAGCCTCTGGCTCAGGGGGAAGCCTGGATGGTTTGCGGAATCTGCGCATGTCAGCTGTGAGTCTCGGGAAGAGTTCTCGTTGGCTGGTGAGCACCACGAAGAACTGAAGCCTGGGGAAGGGAAGGGCAGGAGAGTAGGGGTGTCAAACAGCAGGCGTAGGTAGGAGTAGAGGGCAATCTGAGAAATGGGTACATGTGAGGTAGGAGATCTCGACCTCAGAACATGTCGCTCAGCTTCTCCTTGCTCCTCAAAGGGTGCAGCAGAGTGACAGACAAGCAGAGACACATCAAAGTCATCCTGATGGCGAAGTCCCTCAGAGTCCAGATAGGAGCCAGAGCTGTGGACGTGGAGGTGGGCGAGGTGTCAACTCTGAGGCTCTAATGAAACCAGTCCCAACCCTGTGCCCAAGAAAATGCACATCTTCCTATTTCAAATGCGACCCAACCTCAGCCCTACCAGGTGTGTGCTGGAGGGTGCCCCCTAGCCTTACCTGTGCCAGGCTGACACCAGGGCATATTCATTATGTTCTGGGCCACCAGGCCGGGCCATTCGCAATGGCTTCATGTGGTAAGAACTGGCATGGTCGGCCACATAGTTGTACAGCTGGTGGGCAGCAATGAGGGGGGTGGGGAGCTCCAGTGTCCCTGTGGGGTAAGTTATAGACAGACAGACAGACACTAAGTCTAGGACAAGCATTCTGGGCTGGTGGGGCAGGGGATGGGAATCCTAAGGTTTTGCTTCCCTGGGGAGTTCCCAAGCCCCTGTGGAGTGTTGAGATAAGATAAAATGTTCAGAACAGAGGGCATAACATGATTCAGGGCCTTAGTTCTGGTACAGAATCAACTGTGGAAAACTTAGGAGACAAGAGACTGAAAGCATGGACATAGTACAAGGGAAATGAGTAGCTCATGGTCTTTGTAGCCTGGCCTGGCCTTGTGGCTGCTCTATTTTAGCCTCACTGACTTGCCCTTAGGCACTGACCTTGGTAAATGTGATTGCGGCCAAAGTGGGGTCCATCAGGGTGGTGGGCCAGGAACTGCTGCAGGAAGGTGGTGAGGTGGTAGCCATGCCGCAGTACGAGGTGGGCACCAAGAACATGCTGGTGCACGAGGCGCAAGTGGAAGTCATAGCTGAAGGAGTGCACGTGCATCAGATCCCGGACCTTGTCACATTCCTCCGTGAACAGCATGGAGAGCTAGGGAGGGCCAGCAGGAGGTGGCCTTAGCAGGTGGGACACAGGCGGCCCAAACATTCTTCCCTCCTGGGCACATAGGAAGTCTGGCAGCACTTCCTGTTGCTGTGGGCCCAGGAGAACTCCCTCAGCCAGCAGAGCTTCTATGTGTGGGGAACCTCCCCCTTACACTTTGGGATTCTGTGTTATACGTCCCTGTTTATACGGAGCTGAGGCCATTTGAGTCTGGCACAGATACAGCAGTGCAGCAGAGACCATTCTAAATGCAGGGAACAGACACCAAGAAGCTCACAGTCTGGTAGCTGGTTACGGGACAACAGACAATCCCTGGAATGAATGAATGCACTGCCCAACCACAGCTTCCTTTTGAGCACTCGGGTCCAGGCAGGTTCCTGCACATGAAGGCACTATGCTTTTCTAGAGTGGACTATCCTGTGACCTACTATGACCATGTACCTATGCTCAATGTTCAAAGCCAAGGCAACCCTCTGGGGTTAGGTTTGAATCACCCAGGCATGGGGGTTCCCCACAATGGAGAGGAGGCGGGGGTTCCCCACAATGGACAGGAGGCGGTTTTGACTGCACTGGGTCCCACTAGATCCTAATCTTTCAGAGGTACATGCGAACTTACAACAAGGCATAGGCTCTGCTGTGACATTTCTAGCAACCTGAAGAGCCAAACCAGCAAGCCAGGGAGGCTGACCTTACTTGCCCCTTGTCTGACTCTGTACCCTCCTGACTGCTTGGCCCTCCAGGGTATCATGGGCCTGCCTTGAGGCAGACTGATAAGAACATAATAAAAAGTACCAGTGTCAGCATGTTGGTGATTACACACCAACGATGCCAACTGTCCCCAGTCTGCAGCAGACCAGGTCTTGCCTGGCACTGACCTGATGTGTCACACATTACACAGTGTGTTGGGACGGGGCAGGACCATCTCTGTGGTTCTGTAGGCCTCTGTATCCTTTGTACTACAGCTGAATGTGGCTTTAGATTTCCCAGGAGGAGAACGGTCCAGTCAGCACTTGGTCTGTTGCTAGGCTATAATGCCCATTACATGGGTCATGAAACAGGAATGCCCACCATACAATGGTGTAACAACAAATATACCTGAGCTCTCCATCCACTCCGGATTACTCTGTCCCCATCACATACCTGAGAGTTGACAGCTTGTCCCATAGGGATTCGGGAACACTCCAGAGCAAACTGTTTGACACAGAAGTAACAGCCCTGAAGAGAGCGTGAGATGAAGTGAGACGGGCGTGAGAGGGGGGTACAGCCCTTCTCACTCAGCGAGCCTGGTCCTCACCTGGAATGTCAGCTCCATGAGGATGATGCCTCCAGGCAGTGCCCGCTGCAGGTGGTAGGTAGTGACCGAGGAGCCAGTGCTCTGAAGAAAGGAAAAGGAGACATGTGCTGGGACCCATCAGCCTCGAACCCACACAGCACAGTCCTTTAGGTTCCTGGCTTTAGTACTGATAGTGTAGGATCAGCCAATCTGTACATTAGTCAGGGTCACTGTCTGTGGGTCACTCATTATGTGACAGTGAGTTACCTTAGGGCTCCCTTCAGTCTTGGCTTTAGGGCAGGAGAAGGAGCCACGGCCCTCTGTTCCTAGGATAGCCATAGCCCGGAGCCGGCTGGTGCTGTTGAGAAAGAAGAGACCAAGGGGCTGAAAGTCCAGGCACCAGGCCGTTTCACATGAACTTGTTTTACAAGCAAGAGTCAGGATGAGTTTGCTTAGAGCTCCCCAGCAGCATGGCTGGGGCTGAGCCCAGGTTTAGACTACATGGCAGCTGCTGCTGTCTGACGAGCAAGCTGTGTTCAGGGTGGGTGTGGGGGTGGCAGCAGACCAGGCACCTTTCTCTGTTACCTGGGAGACAGGCCTGTTAGGGGAGGGAGAAGATGAGGCCAGTTCAAAGCAGTTTTCTTTTAGTTGGGGAACAGCAGCCCGCTGCTCTTGATCTTTAATTTACTTATGTGTTTGTATGTATCTGCTTTAGTGTATGTGACATGTCTGCACCTGCTGTGAGGGTCAGAAGATGGCATCTGATGCCCTAGAGCTGGAGTTACAGGTGGTTCTGTTGTCTGTAACTGGAAACTGAACCTGGGTCCTGTGGAAGGCAACAAAACTCATAGCCACTGGGCCATCTCTCCAGTCTCTTTCAGTTCTTAATTCAGAGCCAAAGAGAATGGGAAGCAGAGGTCTCTGAAAAGCCTGAAAGAGCGGCTGAGCCCCATCTGTTGCGCGAAGGGGCTGAAATGCCAGGTTTGCTGATATGTGGTAATATGGTGCCAGTGCTTACAAAGGGAAGGGGGACACGGTAGGGGATCACCAGCCTTGAGCCAGCGTGTGTGTGTGTGTGTGTGTGTGTGTGTGTGTGTGTGTGTGTATCTCCTTTAGGTCCGTGACTGTCGTGATGTCATCTGGGATGAGGAACTCAGTTCAGCACTCAGAACACTGGCAATTCAGCTACTACCTGTCACCTGCAGTGTGCTGCTCAGGATAGCTTCACCGAGGAAGTGGCTTTTGGATAGAAGAATGTTCTATTTAATCTTCAAGGAAGAGCTAGCAGGACCTAACCATCTAACCGAAATTGGTGAGAAAGGAATGCCTGACTTTAATTTATGTTCTAGAAACATTTTTTTTTTAAATTAGCATTATTTTTCCTCATTGGTCATCTGAAAGCAGACAGTCACCAGCAGCTGTACTGAAGCCATGCTCAAGCTGACATGGTCTGATCTGAACCCCGGCTGAATGTGTGGTCAGTGCTTCTGTCAGCACTCAAGAACACTGGCTCATTAAGTTGGACTAAGCGCCCTTGAGTGGATTATCAAGGTCTACACAGTGAAAAAAGGTCATGCTAGTCTTTGTACGCCAATACACGCATGCACACACACAAATATAGTTATACCCAAAAATACAGGCTCTGAATCTGGCCTAAGACAAAAATGGTTGTTACAAAATTGACAGGCATAGGGTTGATGGCGTGTAGTGAAAGAGAGCTGGCTTCTCCCAGGGCTCAGGCTGTCAGCACGAGACTAAGAACAGGCCATGGTCAGGGGTACAAGTAGGAACAGTGCAGAGTGCCTCGGTGAAGATGGACCAAGGTGAGGAGGTCAACCTGAAGACCCAGATTCAAGAGCTTAGGAGTGTATGTGAGATCTGCATGTGTGGACAGATGCAGGATGTGAACAAATGAGGGGGTAGAGGGCACAGTTTGGTAAGAACATACAGTCTGTGCGTGTGCGCGGGCATCCAAACAAACTGTATGGAGTTTGTAAGACGCGCAGGAGAGCCACATGAACATGTCTAGGTCTTCACATGTGTGTGTCAGTGTGGTGAGCTAAGATGAACATGTACTATCCCGAGCTGTCAAAGCAGGAGCCATCCGAAGAAAGGAAGGCTGTGGGGCCTCACTCGTGGTGGATATGTGGTTAGGGAAGCAGATTCACCTTCGGGTAGGTGATGGGGGCCGAAGAGGTACCAGCACAAAGCCAATGCTCTGTAGATACTGCACATATTGCTGCAGGAAGGCCAAGCTCAGCTCCTTCAGCCATGGCTCCTCTCGGGCTACTGGAGGAGACACATCCAAGGATTCGCAACTTGTGGGAACCTCTCGCCCTCCAGATCCCGACTCAGGGCGATGTCGCCGCTGTAGGAGTGAAAATTAAGGCTTTTATCTACTGACAGGGTTGTAGGGATGAAGAGCAAGCCACTGTTGGGGACAGGTCTCTGAGGAGAAAGCCTAGGCTCACCTGCCCCTCTGAGGGCACAGAAGTCTCTGGGGGTCCATGCAGCCAGGCAGCTGGGTCAAAGAGCAGAGCTGTGGCACAGTAATGCACCAGGCGGGATGACTGCTTCAGTGTCTCCAGCTCCCCAGCCTGGGGACACAGGGCAGTAAACAATGGGACAGCGACCAAGGAAGGGCCAGAGCTCTCTGTGGAGGACACACAAGGGCTACTCACACTGATGGGCATGCTGGCTGGTGCAGAACGCTGCTGCCAGGTTACAAACAGGTTCTCCATCTTCATCTGGCGCTCCAGCTCTGGGGGCGGGAAGGGGGCATCAGTAGAGCCTTCGCGGCTGCCCTCCTCTCCCTCCCGGTCCCCACAGCCTGGCTGCCATTCCTCACCTTTTCGCTCTGTCATCTTGATATCTAGGAACTGCTGCCCATGGTAGGTGACAGGATCTGGAGGTCTGGGCACAGGACCAACTGCGGAGCTGGGCCGAGCAGCTGTGATGTCCCTTAGGGCTTCATCAAAGGGAAATGTATCCAGGGGAAGGGGATCTCCAGCACGAGAGGACCCACTCAGCCGGCCCTGTTCACGACTCAGTGGAGGGCTTGCATTCCGGATGAGTGTCTCCACTTCCATGGTCGGCAGCAAGAATGGGTTTGGCTCCTGAGAGGGATGGAGGATCACATCAGGGCTTCCTCTCCTACAACCTCTACCCCAGTCTGTCTCCCTTGCCCTTGCTTCTGTTAACCGGCCACTCGGCAACCAGAACGCGCAGCAGGAGCTGGGCAGCAGGTACCTTTCCGTCTCGCACCGGGAAGTCCAACTGGGCGCAGTGATGGAAGAGGCCGAGCTTCTGACTGAGCAGGCAGAAGATGAGGTGAGCGCGCGCGTTCTGCCACTGGACAAGGCGGATCAGAGCTCGGCCCAGCGCTGCACCCAGGTCTGGAGCCCAGTTGTAAGTCATCAGCTGTAGCTAGAGACAAAGGTCAGGGTCAGCAAGGTCACAGAACCCCTCCTCCCAACCGTACTCCTTGACCATCACTTACCTTCTTGTCTGTGACCTCTAGCAGCAAGAGCCTCTGGCGGGGAGCATGTCGCCCTTGGCTTCCATCTCCTCCTGACTCAAAGCGCTGCACAGCTTTGGCAGCTACGGGCAGGGAGGGGGCAATGGGGAGCTGTGGGCAGAGCCCCTGATCCCACCCTCTCCCTGTAGGGCTGGCAACTACCCAGCAGTCACCGGAGCCCACCACGTCCTCACCCTGCTGGGTTGGTCTCCTCCACTGTGCGAAGTTCCTTCCCAGAAGCAGCAGGTGCCGCTCTGCTGCAGGGCGAGGGGCTGGGCCCAGCTGCCCTGGGGAGCAAGGGCTGAAGACATCTGGTTTGGAACCTCTGTTGGGAGGAGGGAGTGGGTAAGAAGGAGATACCTACTGCCTGAGGTCTTCAGCACCTCTCCCAGCCCGGTCCTACTGGTTTGGCTTACTAGAGTTGGCCATTTTAATCCTACCAGATCTCAGACTCACAAATGCTGCTCAAAGACACGGACACTGGTGTCGCCCGCCATTGAGGTGACTAGAGTGGTGAACTCTGACAGGATGGATGGAAGGAGGAACCGGGACACCATGTGAGTGCAGCTTCTGGACACCGAGGCACAACCTGGAAGACAGAGAACTCACTGTAAGGCTGCAGGATGCAAGCCAGGACAAAACCGAGGAACGGGAGAGGGACCAGCGCCTCACCAATCTGAACCATAAATCCCATCCAGCGCTGAATGACACGAGCAAACACAGGGTGGAGAGTCCCCACCTCACCCTCCTCTAGCTGCGCTGTCCGGCGTCTAAGGACAGAGTAAGAGTTAGAATGCCACACTCAGAGGACACACGGTCACCAAGCACCACTCAGGGACTTTACACCTGGACATGCCCTAGCACCACACTACACATAACCATACACACCACACCACACCACACCATACCACACCACATCACACCACACCATACCACACCATATCATACCACACCACACACCATACCACACCATATCACACCACACCATATCACATCACACCACACCACATACCATATCACACATAGCACACACCATATCACACCACACCATATCACACCACACCACACACCATATCACACCACACCATATCACACACCACATACCATATCACACATAGCACACACCATATCACACCACACCACACCTTACCACACCACACACCATATCACATCACACCAAACCACACCATACCATACCACACCACATCACACCACACACCATATCACACCACACATATCACATCACATATCATACCACACCACACCACACACCATATCACACCACACCATCCACCATACCACTCCACTCCACACCATGCCACAGCACACCGTACCTTTGTCTCTGGGCTCCAGAGTCTGGGCCTGGTGCCCGCTCAGATCCACCTGGGGTGCGAACGTTTTCCGTTTTATGGCGCCTCCGACCCCGCGTATCTTCTGGGCGACCCAGGACAATATCATCAGTTGTTTTGGGGGAGCCCAAATCTGCACCTTCCGTTTTACCCTAGCAACAATGCGGGCAATGAAGACAGGCCATCAGGAGGAGAGAGGAGAGGCAGAAGCACCGAGGAGCAGAAATGAACCGAGAGGGGCTAGAGGCCTGACGGCCGGCTCAGTCCTGGAGGCTAACTGACCAGCCTTGGGCAGTTACTCCACTTTCCTGACTCTCCTCATCCTTGTGGGTAAAGTGCTACTGCTCAGACCCCTCCCATGCAGGAACAGAAAGGCGGCTAGCTGGTAAGGAGAGCCGGCCATGTTTTGCAAACTCCTATCCAAAGGACAGAGCAGTTTTATCTCAAGACAAGCGACAAGGGCCGCAGGGGAGGGGGCTGGAGCATCTCGGAGGCAGGCAGTTAGATAATGCCAGCTCCACCACTTCCTTTCCTTACCAGCATATCCCAGAAGCTTCGGCGGCCAGCTTTGCTGGGGGGAGTCACAGGCTCCCCAGAGACAGGGGTAGGGGGAAAGGTACTGGTTCGGCAGGTAGGGCTCTTGGTTTCCAATGATCCGCTCCTAAGACTTCCTGTGGACACCAAACACTGCAGGTTCCCATCACTGATTACTTTACAGAAAGCTCACCCCATGCCTGGCGTGAGTGTTAACACCTGCTCTATTGGTGAGTATATGAAACTGACGGTGCGTGGCTGCACGTGCTTGTGAAGTGAGTTTGAGGCTCCTCAGGTGTGTTTGTGGGGTGTGCAGCTGAATGTATAACTTCTGCCACTGCCTCACCCTAAGGCTGCACAGACAAGCTGATGGGCAACTGGATGTACATTTCTGATGGGGCTTCTGCTTCTTTCTGAACATCATGTCTGCACCCTTGCCCAGCACATGACCCTGCCTTGATCTCTGACTTTCTCTGGATCAGTATAGGAGCTGGGTTCTTGGTTTGCATACCTGGAGGTATGTCTTCTGTACATAGCGAAGCTGGCAGCAGCCGCAGCTCCATGACGGCATCAGCCAGGGCCTGGCGAGCTGCGGCGCGAAGCTTCTCCTCCAGCTGTACAATGCTAATGTTCCCCTTTTCCCACACGTCCAGCCGAAGCCGTGGGGACCCATCCTGAGCTGGAGGGACAATGGAGGTCACTTGTGGTTGTGTCCACTCTAGTCAGTACCTCTGCCCTCAGTGCTAACAGAACACTCCACCCCAGCAAGCTCTTACCTGATGAACTGTCCAACATGTTTGGGCAGCGGATGACCTGAGTCAGTTCCTCAAATTGCTCCTCTTGTAGTGGGTCTGGAGGCCCGGGAGAGGAGGGGGGCCCCAGTGCTAGTGAGATAGGGGCTCCTGCTTCTTCCACAAAGGCTAGAGTGATGCAGGCCACTCCTGGGTAGAAAGAATAGGAAGGCTCAGATCTAGCATTCACTTGCACACAACCCTTCTTAGGACCCTCCTTGGCAACAAGGGTTCTGAGAACCTTTCTTCCATCTGGTATAGTATAAGCCCTAAGCCCAGCAATTTACCTTTGCCACCAGTACCCTGTCCACCAGGCTTGTTATACAAATAGATGTCCAGGTCGGGCAGGCCACCCTGCGGTGGGAGCGGATGCTGGGAAAAGAACAGCCGTGAGCTCTAAGATGGATGCACAGTGAGGCAGAGGGCATAGGTATGCAGGAGAGCTCAGGAAGACAGGCAGACGGGCAAAGCCACAGGTAAAAGGATCTATGGAAAAGTGACAGCCTGGGTGTGCAGGGACAGGGTACTGAGTGGACGGGTGAGGGCAACCTCACCTGGAAATGGTTCCGGCTATTGCTGTCTGTGTACTTGGGCGAATGCAGGAAGGTGAGTAAGTTCTGACGGAGATACCAGGCCACGGCGGGAAGCCAGGGTCTGCAGGATGGGGGCAGGGCCAGATGCAGCACCTCTGAGGGGAGACTTCCAGGAGGCTGGATGAACTGCAGTTAGAAGAGACAGAGCTGGAGGCATGGATCCAGACTAGATATCCCCAGCGCCCATGGCTGAATCTGAAAAGGATGCTGGTGTAGAGAGGCAGCCAACCTCTACATCAGCTGGGGTCAGCTTGCAGTTCCGAACCAGCATGACCGTGATGACATCCAGTGTGGCCTCATCCAGGCGCCGACGCAGGACCCTCACCAGTTCATCTGTGATTTCAGGACCTTGACAGAACATGGTAAAAAGGTGGGGGATATTGTTAGAGAATTCAACCATCCTGAGTCCAGGCGTTAGGCCCCTGATCGCAACAATGGGACGGGATACAACTACACATGCCAGCTAAAAGGGAACCAGCCCTAAATTCTCCTTTTGTTAGGCTACTTAACATGATTTTAAACATATAAATTTTTACCTAAGATCTTCAAAGTTCTTCTCCAAAACCGGGTAATTTTAATACCACCCGTCCCAGAGTGTGTTACAACTACTAAAAAGAAACGTCCTAATCACCTTTAACTGGCAACCTGATACAGCCTAGCATCATCTGAGAATGAATTCTCAATTGAGGGATGCCTAGGTCAGATTGGTCTGTAGACATATATGTGGGAGACTGTCTTGATTAGTAATTAATATGAGAACCCAGGACAGTATGGGCAGGGTGTGTTTGTGAGTATGTGGTGTGTGTGTATGTGTGTGTGCCAGTATAAACACCAGTGTTCCTCCAAGGTTTCAGCTTTAAGTTACTGTTGAACCCCGGGCCTGATTTCCGTTGACTTAACCTGTAAGCTGTAAGTTGCCTTTGGTTGATGTTTTCTCACAGCAACAGAATGAAACTAGGACCATAAGTAACCCTTTTGGCCCGAGAACACTCAGGTTCAACATAGCCTCAGCTGATCCCTTCATTTTCACCCAGTCCATCTCTGGTCTCAGGCCAGTGGACCCAGCAGCTATTCTGCGATTGATCGATCTCTGGCTCCTCTTCCCACACTACACCTCAATAAGGCTGTCTTGGCTCCTACTCAAGCCAAGCCCGGAGCATAGCAAGCTCTGCAGGAGAGAGCCCAGGGCAGACTGCATGACTACAAGAGAAATACATGTCAGAAAGCTTACCTGCCTGTCCCACACCATGCACCAGCAGCTGGATATGTCTGTCTACTTGGCCCACAGGGCGAACAGCATCAGGACTGCGGCTGGAAGCCATGTCCAGGGGAGAACGAGGACCCTACAGGGACAACAGTGGTCAGGGTCTAGCTCCAAGAAGCAAAGTATGGGAGGTGCATGGGAACAACAGGTAGAAATGATACATGCCAAGGTGTCCTCCGAGTAGATGGGTTCTTGGCTTCGGGACAGAGCTAGGGATTGGGGCAGAGAATCCCCTTCCCATGGTCGGTCACTGCAAGATGTCTCTAGAAGCCTAGAAAAGAAATGCAAGGCCTTTGTGGATATTGCCTCTCATGCTATCCCTGACTCAAGCTTTAAGCCACGTTCGCAGGGTCCACATACCGAAGGTAATACACGGCCTTTGTTGCCCGTTCTTGATAAACAAACATGTTTTTCCGATTCACTACGGAGAAGGCATTGAGCACAGAGCGTAGGGCCTGGATAGCTGGAGTAGTAACATGGGTGAGAAACCTTCTTTCCCTAGATCCCCCCTCCCACCTGCCCTGTCATGCCGATTGCATACCCCGAGAGACCCCCATGCTGGGTCCCATCTTGAGGCGTGAATGGACTCGGATCACAGTTCCCCATACAACGTCACAGGAGAAATGGCCGGGGACAAACTGCATTGTGGCTGCTAGGTATCCTCGAGGGGCACAGCCCTCATCGGCAGCATAATCTGCAGGGGGGCAGCATGGTGACAAACAGAACCTCCTCACCCCTGACATTCCCCTAAGGAAAGGTGAACATGGGCACCAAGAACGAGCTAGGCACTGGCGCAGTCTAAGGAGGCGGGCTATGGTACAGAGGGTTCTGAAATGATCTTCAGGAGACCGGAAGGAGTTAAGGAGGGGGGAGGTCAAGAGAGGCAATCCTAAAGGATTCTGCCTTATAACACATGCCAGTGGCCCCTGTAAGCTACCGTCTCCACCAAAAGCTGTAGCAGTACCCCATTAAAGGAAACAAGCCATGGATGTCTATGCACACCAGCAGCACAGTGGGAGTGACCCGCCTGTGCTCTAAAGGAAAGCTGCCCCAGAGGCTGGTATAGAGTAATTAAGGGCCACGGGCACAGCCTACAGCCCTGTTTGATTTCTGTCATGCTTCCAGGTGAACAAGGAACTTTCTTAGGAATAAAGAAACAGTTTGATTTCCAAGAAATACTACTGACAGAGGACAGCGACGTACAGGCTACCCAAGAGAATCCTGATACTTTGGCCCAGAAGACAGTTCCTAAGGGCTTCAGAGGATATATGAATGCTAAAACAAGAAAGACCTGTGCCTAGAGCCTGAATACCCTTACATCTGGGCTGCTGTGGGTCCTGATGGAGCATGCTTGTTGTCTTGGCTCAGTCTCAATGTGCAGAAACTGCCCTCCAAACCACAGCAGTCTGCTAATTATGGGGTTTCTACTTTTATACAGGAAAACATCCCAGGATATATTGAAATACTCCTCTAACAATGGTTAAAAAAAAAAAAAAAAAAAAAAAACCCAACAGTGGAGAATATTAAAATGCAGGCATCTCAAAGCAGAAGGGGAGGCTGCGGAGGACATGACGGGGCTTTTCTTCTGTGGCCGGCATGAGCACTCATCTGTCCCCTCCTGTGGAACTGGCTGCCAACCTCTCACTCTCTCATACCCTTCTTCTGTCTATTCCCCTGCCGGGTTAATGTTGGGAAATATTAGTTTAAATGTGTTACATTTGTTTGTGCTGTGGAGTATTTGTTTAATGATACAAAGATGTGTTGTATTCTTTTATGTTGTATTTGTTTAACTCTGTGGAGTTGTGTTACTTTGTCTAAAATATCTGATTGGTCTAATAATGAACTGTATAGCCAATAGGTAGGCAGGAGAGAGAAACTGGGGGGGGGGGGGAGGCTGCCAGGCAGAGAAAGAACAGGAAACATTTAGGAAAGGAAGGAGGGGCAAGAAAAGGAAGAGAGAGACCAGGGGCCAGCCACGGAGTAAGAAGAGATACACAGAATAAAGAAAGGGAAGAACCCACAGGCAAAACGTAGTCAAAGAAAAATAGGATAATTGAAGTTAGAAAAGCTGGCTCAAAACAAGCCAAGCCCAGGTCAGGCATTCATAAGTAAGAGTAAATCTCTGTGTATTTTTTTGGGAGCTGGGTTGTGGGTCCCCAGAGAGTAAGACAAAACAAAAACCAAAAACCCCCAAACAATTATAGTTAAGGATATTTGGGTACTAGACAAGGCAAGGCAGGCAAAGGCAGGCCACAGCCCAGAGCTAACCCTCTCTTTTTTCCAATATTCTTCAATGGCTTTCCTCCTACTGAAGAGAAGCACCCTCAGTTCTGTACCTCATTCTGAGGGCCTCCCTTGAGTCACTGTGTCCATTTTCTTCACCTACTTGAAAGGGCAGTTGCCCTCGGCCCCAACTCTGTCCTCACTCTGCCTTTTCATCCGCCTTCTATTCCCTCTCCACTAAAACTGCTTTCTTTAAAGTCAATGACACCCTAGTGTAGCGGCAGCCAAATGCAGGGCTCCTTCTCTTTCTGGTCTTGCCCCTCACAGGAGGAAGGGGCCAAAGGATGGGCAGTGTCACTCCTTGAGGGAGGCTCCTGCCTGTGACATACCATCGCTGGGCAGGGGTGCCCGCTGGCGGGAATGGAAAGGCGTCTCACTGCGCCATAGATCTTCCTCACTCTCGGCCACCAGAAGGGAGTTACAGACATGGCTGTCGTGAAGGTCCTGCAGGAGCAGTCGCTAGAAGAAGCCAGATGTTAGAAAACAGAAATACTTTCTACCAAGTGGGTGTGGTCAAGGCTATAATGAAAGGTCCCAGAGAACGACCACTATCACTGAGATCCAAGGTCAGCCTCGCAAGCTGCAACCTGGAGAACAGCCTATGTTGGTGCTATGCAGAGGCTACTACTTCAGGCACTCTGACATCAGAGCCAAGGAATAGGCTTCTCATCAAGGAGACACAGAACCCATGGTTTTAGACAGGGAAATAACAGAGCTCAGGGCTGGGAGCAAACCCAGCGAGCAGCTGTTCCTCATGAACATCTTTTGGTTCTCAACTTAAAACTGCTTTATCTGGGGCTGGAGAGGTGGCTCAGCGGTTAAGAGCACTGACTGTTCTTCCTGAGGACCTGAGTTCAATTCCCAGCATCCACATGGTGGCTAACAACTGTCTGTAATTTTAAGATCTGACACCCTTATACAGTTATACATGCAGGCAAAACACCAATTCACATAAAATAAATATAAAAAAAAAAAAAACTGCTTTATCCAAGAAGTCTCCCAGATACTCCATGTCACGTGCCCTGTCATGTACCCTCCTAGTTACAGAGTTCTTCACAGTGGACACTGAAATCATCACTGTCTGGCCACTTCTACACAAGCACCACAGAGTCAGGGTCTCTGTCTGCTTCTCACTGACTTCCTAATGTTTGCATTGAATAAGGACAGAAAACATCTCAGGAGTCATGGCAGTTTGTAGGCAATTGGGGGAGTAAGAGCTTTCCAGAACTTGGGGTGTCAAGGAAAAGGTCTTCACCATTGGCTAGTCTGATACAGAACACCAAGCTCTAAAAGTTTGGTCCCTGGAATCTCCGTCCTCTTCTGCTCTGCCTCAGTGCCTGCGTCTTGCCCCGCTGACTCACCTGGTTGACTTCTCTGCAGATCTCCCCAACGCGCCTCACCAGGAGCTGCTGCAGGTGGCGACACTCCGTGCCAGGTCCGCCGTCCTCCCGGATCAGGTTCCTAGGCAGGGAAGACGGCAAAGACAGAGAAGTGCGTGCGTGCGTGCTGGGAGGAAGACTTAGGTGGCGAAGTGGGAGGGCGGCAAGGTCACGGTGCTGGGGGCCAAAGGCAGTGACCTTCATGGGAAAGGGGAGCCATGGGCATTTCCCAAGGTTTTGGAGGCCTAGGCTCTGTGCTTCCTTGACAGCTCCCTCAAGGAACTACACTGAGGCTCCCATCACCCAGCATGAATCTTGTTTATTCTCAAAGCTTGGCCAAAATGGCGGCCTTCTCTTGTGCCACCTCTGAGAAAAGGTATTTAAGCAGATGCCTGCATTTAAGTGAATATCTGAGTGAGTCCTGGCTGTCACGCTGTCACTTACTTTGACCTGGGCAAATATTCCATTCTCTACTGAGTTTCTTCACCCACACTGCTAGCGCAGTACTGGGTAGAGGTGTTATGTAGATTATGCAGTTGTTACGTAGATCCCTGCATATGCTGGACAGGCATTTACATGTTACATAAACCTGTTAACTGTCAGCCATCACTCTTATTTGTTCAATAGCAACATCTGAAACTTTTATGAAGTATAGATGCCCGAGGCTCAGGTGGAAGTCATTAATCCCCATCGACTTTCAACCACACTGAGAAAGTCAAGAGTGTCGGGCATGGTGGTACACACCTCCATTCCCAGCATTCAGGAGACAGAAGCAGGTGGATCTCTATGAATTCAAAGCCAGCATGGTCTACATAAGTTCCAGGCCAATTCTATCTCAAAAATAAATCAATAAATAAATGTAAATTTAAGAGTGATGTGCTTTTCCTAGAAGATGTAGAAAGATCAGGAATGGATCTTAGAAGATTCCCTACTATAGCTATTAAGCTGACCCCACCACCCAGACAGGATCTCACTGGAGCACTGTTGACCTCAACCTCAGAGATCTTCCTAACTCTGTTTTCCCAGTGCTGGGATTAAAGGTGTGTGCCACCATACCTGGTCTTACACTTTTATTCACCCTGAGAAATGCTGTGTGAATATGCACAAGATGGTAGTGTCAGGCAGGATGCAGGCATGGCCTCTACATACCGTGCATGCGCATACACTTCCACACGATCCTGCAGTATCCTGGCGATGAGCCAGAAATCAGGCAGGGAGGGCCCAGGAAGGCCTGAGAGAGAAGGCTGCGGAGGTACTGGTCCAGGTGGAGTCCGAAGTGTGAAGGGCGCTTTCTCACCAAGGGTCTCACTGGGACCCTCACTGTCTGAGCCACTGCTGCCACCATCATAACCTGTGCCAGACATCACACCCATCCTCGGCTGAGCCAAGTCACCCAGATCTCAAGAGCATCAGTCTCTCTTAAGTAAGTCCCCTCTGATACCCCCACCTTCCCGATGCATCAACGTGGTGTCCCCCAGCCCTACTCTGAGCTTACCTAGGTGGTCTGAGTCCACACTGCCTTGACTGGACATAAGGCTCAGTCCCCGGGTAGGCCCAGGCTGACTGCCTGTTTTAAAAAGAGAAAGGCCTGGTGTGTCTCTGGATCTTGGGGAGGATCTGCCAGTGGAAATGCAAGCTGAGAAAGACAACCATTGCCCCTAGACTATGCTGCCCATTTTCTTACCTCCCTGTGACAAGCTGGGGCTGATGAGGGGAGTGCCTTCAGAATCCTCTAGGGAGCCAGGGACTTGGGGGCTGGCTATCAGGACCTGAAGAACAGACATCAGAGCTGAGCTCTAGATCCACACTGACTACCACCCTCCTGGTCCTCAGGTCAGACTTACTGTCCCCTCAGCATCTTCAGCCCTGTCCTCATGGCTCTGCCAGGCCCAGGATGCTGAAGAGGGGTCCCCATGCAGTTCACCTGGTGGTTGTTGGCCAACTGCCACAAAGAAGAAGCCACTGCAAGGATCTTCAAGGAGAACATGGCCAGGGAGGTGAAGGCGTCGGAACTCCTAGGGAAGGAGCCAAGACCACAGTTTAGGCAGGATTTCTCATTGAGACTTTGGCTACCGCAGAAGCAGATGGCAGCATCTGCTGAGGTAAGGAAAGGTTAAGTGACTGGCTTAAGTTCAGCAGCCCAATAACAAGGCGGGAAGTTGGCTTACTATCCACAGACCTGGGCTGTCAGGCAAATAGGGGAGGGCAGGTGATATGGCAAGGTGACACAAGAGGAAAGATTCTGTGGATTCAAATAAGAAAGGGCCTTTCTTTCTGTGGTTCAGAGAAGGATGAACCCCCAGGTACCACTGAGCGTTCTGAGAGCAGCTTACCTCCTTGAACTGTGTGAGGGAGCGTTCTGGCCCAAACACAAAACTCAGAGGTGGGGCTTGGCGAAGGCAGGTAGAGCGTCCTGAGGAGCTATGAATGTGGGCAGCTGCTCGGTGCAGGGCAGAGCTCTGGGGGATGCCCCCTCTTCGGAGTGCCCCTACCATCTCATCTTCTAACAACCAGCGGATCTACAGCAGAATGCAGGTGCAAGGCCTTAGTGGGATATCACCTCAACCCCAAACCAAAGGACACCAGGAGCCCAGTCTGCCTTACACTTGACTGGAAGGGTGTCAGGTACGGGGCTGGAGGGCTACTCCTTACGCTGAAGGAGAAAAGGCGGCTCTCACCTCACTCACAGTGCTCTCAATAGCCAGCCTGTGGGCTGTGGCCAAACTGGACAGTCCTGGGTGCCTACGTGGAAGAAAGGTTTATAAACCAGCTTCCCGAGAGTGGAACTGAGGGCAGTGAGAGACTGAGGGGGAGATAAAGATGTACCTCTCTTCTTCTGGGGGTGGAAGTGGGGGCCCTAGGCCATCATCGGACCTTAAAGATGATGGCTGCCCTGGGGACCGTGGGAATGAAGCGCTACTCTCAGAAGTTGACCTACACAGGAGCAAAAGTCAAAGGTCAGGAGCTACTCTCCTCGGGTTTCCCAAGGTCTCCTTATTCCCCAAAGCCCCAGAACCCGCCCAGCTTACTGCCGTACCGGTGGTGCTGAGGGTCTGAGGCTGGGGGGAGTTCCACTTCCAGGGGCAAGGTCAACACAAGGACATCAAGAGTGATACTAAGGTCCCTCAAGGGGACTCGGCCACCAGCTGGGGGTCCCTCTAGACTGGAAAGCACCTGGCCTGTGGAAGAGGCAAAATTAGGGGTTCCTGGAAAGACATTCTCCTAGGTTTTCCATGTCCCCTGTCCTCAAAGACAGGTAGGCAAACAAACCATATGGGGACCTGTGGCCTCCTCCTCCTGGCTCCTCAGAACTTACCCAGGCAGGTGGGCAGGCTGCACACAGGCACGGAGCTGTGCTGCCCGCGCAGCCGCACTGAGCATGTGAGGTGCAGGAAGAGCGGTGGAAGGTCATGTACGAGGCTGTCAGGCCCAGTCGGGGAGTCCCCCTCTAAGATACTGAAGGAGTCTTCGTCGGGGTTCACAGTGTCTGCATCTGAGAGGGATGCAGAGTCCAGCCCAGCAGGCCGTGGGTCCAGTTCACGGCTCTCACGGTATTCCACCTCCAGCTCTGGATCGCTCTCAGTGACCACACAGCAGGCAGATGTGTCCCCTAGCAGCACAAGGCATGTGGTCAGCTGGAGAGACAGACAGCCGTGGGGAGCACTGAATCCTGCCCTGAAACAGCCAGCCCACTTTGACCCGCTAGCTTACACACCTTCTTCTCCCACGAGCTCAGCCTCTGAAAACTCCAGGTCGCTGACTTTTCTGTCTGCAGTGTCTCGGGGTCCCTCATCCTGGGGAGGGAAAAGACAGGCAATCAATGCAGGACATCCCGGTATCAGAGAACCAATATTGAGAAGGACTCAGCCGGGCTAGGGGCTCCTTGGGGCTCTGGACTGCGGTATGCGGAAGGATAGGAGGCGTCGTCTCACCTCCCGCCGGCTGGATGGAGGGCAATAGAAGAAGTAGTGCGGATTGCAGGGCGCCGTGCGGAAGTGGAGCCGACTGATCTCCAGGAACTTCTCCTGTTGGTGGTTAGGAGGAGGCTGTGATGTCAGCCAGCCCTTAAAGGACACCACGCCCTTCACTAGACCAGGAAGTGCCCATCCTCAACTACTCAGGGAAGAATCTGAGGGAGGCATCAGCAGGGCTCCACCTGATCCTGCCCTCTTCCAAGTTCCCACCTGGATGACGCTGTGAAGGGCATCGTGTGCCTCTCCTCTAAGCTGGCAGACATCTGTCAGAGAAATCTCCGGACCAGGGTCTTGATTCCCAGGGACACGGGTGCCCTGAAACTCAGGCTCACTTAGGTCCTCAGTCTCTACACTGGGGTTGGAAGATGCATGTCATTTGAGAACCTCCACACATCTGTCTCTAGAATGTCAGAACAATGGCTTGGGAGGTGAAGAGGGCAATTCGCCCTCTGTTGGGCTCTCTACCCTCCACATTATTTAGAGTAAGGGTGCCCCTTCCCACTGGCACCACTGGGTGGAGGGTGATGTCATTCCGTGTATGGAGAACAGCAGAAGCAAAGCTTGTTGGAACCAAGTGTTCACTTAGAGGGGTAATGGGAGGTGGGGTGGGGTCCTCGACACCCTCAGGGTTCTAGTTGTTCTTTCCTCAATAGCAACTCACAGCAGAAGCTCACGGAGCTCAGCCTGCCTGCCTTTGCCCTTCCTTCCAGCCTCCCTTCAGCAAGGACCCGTGGAGGCCCACCGGGGGACTCAGTAATCAACACACAGTTTTCCACTAAACTGATACACTCACATTAGCGGGGGAAATCATTATGATTAATATGGAAGGCATCAGAAAACTTTCTGCTTCTGGTAACAGGTTAGCCCCAACTCAGCTAACCGAGACTCAGGATTAGGAGATGGGGTATGCCTGAGAGGGAGGCGGCTGGGCTGTCAAAACCAAATGGGACAAAGTGGATGCAGGCAACAAAGCGAGTGACGGGCACCACTGCTTCTCTGGTGCCCTCGCTTGTAGGGACTTGGTTAATGTGCCTCCGACAACCCTGCTCAACAGCCTTGGAGAACAATCCTAACCTGGACTCAGAAACTAGGAGGGCTCGCTCCCGGGGCTCTGGTCCTTCTTCAATGCTACTGCTGAACGGCCCTGGACTAAGAGGACCAGGGCTTGGGGGTGCATGAGGCAAACCCAAAGTATGGCCGCACAGTGCAAGCAGAAAAGAGGTGATGTCGACTTCTTGTAGCATCTCTTCACAGGCATCCACGGCTGTCAGCAAATCCTGGCAGGTCACACTCTGTGCTTGTTGCAAACTTCGGAACAGCCCTATGAAAATGAAACGGGCCACCAGGTTTCCATCTGTCACTGACTTTCTGGTCCCCAACCCTGTAACCCCTGCAGTTGCACCCTCAGAGCCACATTCCTTCCTTGCGTGACACTCCTGCTCACCGCGGACATAGCACCGCTGCGCATGCTCCTGCAGCAAGGCACAATGGGTGGCTGCCTCTTTGTATCTGGGCTCCATCCAGGCTGAGGATGAGGAGGGTTGGTCAAGATACTGAGTCCTAAGAATGTGAGGAAAAACGGAACTTAGCAGGTTCCCCTAAATGATACCTTGGCCTCATCAGCCATTCAAACTCCAGAGGAATGTACAGAGTCTTAGCAAATGTATTCATGATTATGGGTGCCTAATGATTTGTTGGGGGATACAGCTAAGAAGCAGAGTGCCTGGCTGACCAACAGTCTGTCTGTCCACCCCTGAGTGTGTACCCAAGTCTTGGCTGGAGGAAGCAAGAGTCAAAATGGAGCACACTCACCGGAATATGAGATCGCGTGGTGCTTGAGGAGGCTGCAAGCCAACCATCTGTTCCCTCAGTGCTTCCAGGGAACAGCTATAGATGTAGACAGGACAACGGGTCCGGGGCCCATCTGCACCCTCTGTCTGGGGAGCCTGGCGCCCACTGTAAGCTGGGAAGTCTCGGCAGGAGGGCAGGCTTGGCTCTCCCAGGTCCTGGGTACTGTCTGTGAGGAGTGGCAAGCGATCATGGTCTTCACATCCTCTAATGGCTTCCCAGCCCCAATCTCCTTAAATGACCCCAGGCAGCAGCTTACCACTAGCTAGTGTCACACTGAGGATGGGGACCTGGGACTTTGTAGCCTTGGCCCCAGCTCCTCCCAGATCTTTCAGGCTGGGTGTTCCACTCCAATCCCCAAACTTAGGTTTTGTTTCTTCTTGAAAGGAACCCTCCAGGCCATAGGCAGTCAGAAGTTGGACATCTGAAAAGGAAAAAAGGGTTACCTATCAGTGCTCTCTGGTGGGCTGAGGGGGGAGTTCAAGGGTTTCCATCAGTGGGATGTGAGGAAGGCCAGCCACTGGTACCTGAGAAGGTAGCTGGGAGAAAAGTCAGAAACACATGCTGAGGGCTCAGGAGCCTCGCATAGCAGTGCCACTGAGGGGGCTGGGCAGAAGAAGAAGACCCGAGAATTCCAGAAATACCTACACCCTGTAAGAGACAGACAGAAAACAAGCGCCATCTACAAAGGAGCATTCCAAGCCCCATTCCCTTCTTCCACCCTGACCCGAGTCCTCTTAGGTCGGAGGGAAATGGCAGCCGCTCTCAAGGGCGATGGGAACCCGGGCAAAGGTGTGGTGACGGAAGGGTGTAGGCATGGTAAGCGCTCGGGGAAAAGCAGTAGTGCTGACCAGGGCAGGAAGGGTGGAGTCTCCAGTGGCCTGGGTGCTGTTGCCTGCTTGACCCTTTGGGACCGTGTGGCCCCCCACCAGAGGACCTTCTGGACCTATAACAGGGGTAGAGATGGTGGGAAAGGGCAGGACCAGCCCAGAGGCAGGGCTCTGAGGTGAGAGGATGGGGAAGGAGGCTAGAACTCAAAGATGGGAAGCACCCTGGGGTAGGGTGGGAAGGGTGAGTGTGATATTAAGACAGCGGTGGGGAGCTCACCTGGATCATGACTGCTCCGCTGTAGGACCTCAATCAAGAAGGCAGCCTGGTCAGCGGGGGTCAGTGGGATCTCCCGGTCACTTAGCTCCTGCCCCAGGCAGCTGTGCAGCAGGCACAGCACCATGTCGTTGGTGGGACAGGGCCCCTCGGCGAGAGGTACACCCTCTGGCTCTGCCCGACACCGACACACACTCTGCTCAGCAATGCTGCCAACGCCCCCGGCTCCACCCTGGCCAGCAAAGCCCTTCCATCACCTCACTATCACTCACTCACTGTGCTGGCTGACCTGCTTTCTACCTTGAGGTGCCCCCTCTGCTGGCCCCTTAGGTGAGGGTGAGAGGCTCCTAAGGGCACCCACCTCTGGAGAGCAGGAGGAAGAACATCTGTAGCTGCTGACACTGTGGCAACAATCCTAACAGGTCAAAACGGAACGGGATCTCATGCACACAGCTGTCTCCTCCTCGGTCCAGCCCTAGAAGGAAAGAACAGGACACAGAGAGGCCCAAGTTACCTAGTGGGGGCTGCCTTCTCCCATCTTGGTACCCTGTTACACCCTCTCCACTGACCATCTGAGACCCGGGGCTCTGGGGGCTCAGGAGCCCACTCCTTGCTCTGGCACAGCTGTATCAGGTATTCGAAGGTCAGCAGGGAGCCTATGCAGGCCGCATCCCGTGGGTGGAGCTAGGGGAGAAACAGCAGGTGACAGGGGTCACTCTGTCCTGGTGTCCAACTCTGGTCTCAAAGAGTGTACAGGCTGGAGTCTCCCAGCAGCGTGCAGTCCCGCAGGAGGAGGGTGACAGTTCCAGGTCACTCACGGCTTGAGGGATCTCAGAGTAGGTCAAATCCTCTAAGTGTTTCCAACTTTCAGGGCCAGGTCCCACGCGTCCATACTGAGGCTCCACCCACACCTCGGTGACCAGATTGAGCTCCGAGTCCCCCTCTAAGGCCTCCACCTCCACATCATTGTCATCGTCTGTTGAAAAGCTAGACGAGGAAGAAGGAAGGGTTACCAGACTGGAAGAGCTGGTGGCCGGAGGGACGGGAAGGCAGGACCTACGCAGATGAGATCTATTTAGCATGGATCATCTAAAGCCAGCAGCTCTCTGCTCTGATTTGGGACAGAGGTGACATCAGACATGAGGTGACCTGGGAGAGGGGACTATGCAATGGTTCCCAGAGGTGGGAGCCTCACCTGTCTTTAGTGGAGGTAGAGTGTGGGGGGAAGAGGATGTACTGGACAACACACGTGTGCTTCTCCTGAGCTGCAGCCTGTCCCAGTGGGTCATTCTGTGGATAGATGGGAGATGCTGGCAACGGCCTGGCAGTGAAGAGGCCTGCCTTGCTTCCCACTGACCCTGGCCTGAGGCCTCGCTCCCCTGATCTGCTGAGGCTGTCCTAGCAGTTAGCACCTAACGGAGAGGCAAGTGTCCCAAGGTCCTCATGGTCCTTGCGTTAGTGTCAGGAGGGATGGCACACACCTGGACTGGAAGCTCCAGAACCATGTTGATGATTCCTTCCCCGCTACAGGCGAAGTGGAACCCTTCAGAGAGCCGGACCCTGGAGCCCCCAAAAGGCAGGACAGAACCAGAAAGATGAGGAAGGAGAGATTCAGCTCAGCGCTCAAGCTGCCCACCTCCCAGGACTGCCATGTGACCGAGTCCACCGGACACCTGATTAGCAGTTCCCTAGAGTGTACGGGTCTAAGCAGGACCAGAGGCCAAAATTATCAGAGCTGGGGGAGTAGAGAGCGGGAAGGCAGAGCATCAGCTCTGTATCAGAGCCTACATGCTCTCTCCCTGCCCTAGCTGCCCTGCTGCCTGGAGACGTACTCAGTAAGGACAGAGAGGAGCTGGGCGATGGCGCTGAGTGGCAGGGTCGGGGCCAGGCCTGAGGGAACACTCCACAGCCAGCGGTGATGGTAGAGGTAGCGCGATAGCGATGCGAGGCTGGATGAGGCTGAACGGCCCGACACCAGGGGCAACGGGCCTGGCGGTTCCAGTGTCAGCAAGAAGGGTGCCCTGTAGTCCAGGGGTAGCTTCTCATACCTAGGAAACAGGGCAGCTCCCCAGCTGGTTTCTGCTTGGAGCCTTCTCTCATGCCCCGAGGCCTACTCCCTAACCTCTATACCGACCTGATGAGGAGCTTGTCCAGTGGCTTATGAAGGACCACAAGGCAGGGCCGGTCAGACAGGGCCTGCTGTGGCCCCAGGGTGGGGGGCGACTTGGAGGGGGAGCTGCCCCCACCAACGCCCCCTAACCCTTTTCGTTTCACCTTGGGTGTTGGCTCCTTACTTTGCACCCGGTGAGGGAAACGAAGGCGCAGGATCTCTTCCTGTAGGTCTGACACGATCTGTGGGGGAAATGTAATCAGACTCTTGTGGTGATATATTGTACATTTATTAAAAATAGTCTGGAATATCAGAGGAGAGAATCACCCACAGCCAAGCCATGAAGGTCAGGGGTGGTGACCCATGCACTTAACCCCATCATTCAGGAGGCAGAGATCCTCTGGATCTCTGTGAATTCAAGGCCTAACAGCCAGGCAGTGGTGGTACAGGCTGTTAGTCTCAGCACTTGGGAGGCAGAGGCAGGACGACCTCTGTGAGTTCAGGCCAGCCTGGTCTACAAAGGACAGTCCTTTATAACACAGCCTGGACTATTACACAGAAAACTATGCCTCAAAAAAACAAAAAAAAAACCTCCGAAGAGATGACTGTGTCCTCTAATATTTCAGACTATTTTTTATTAAATATACAATATAAACTTAACAGACTCTCTTATTCCCAACCCCTCCAGGTCTGGGACGCCTCTTCTTACTGATCCAGGAGGGCTGAGGCGACAGTTCATCTACATCCCATAACTCCTTAGTCAGAAAGTCAACAAGGCAGTCAGATCCTAGTTTACCTTGTGCCGGGCCTGAGCTGGTGTGCCAATTGGAAACCCCAGACGAAGAACCATGCATGGGGTCTTGGAAATGATGCGAACCATGTAGAAAGATGATGGGGGCTGGTCTGGGCCACTAGGGAGAAATGGAACCAGTGAGCACTCCTAGGCTGGCAAGTGGGCTTCTGGAGTAAGGATGAGGTCTGAGGTTAGAGGGAGACTGAGATGAGGTGTGGGGACGGTGAGGAAAGACCATTTTGCCCACCTGGAGAGCAGCTTCACGTAGGAATATCCCTCAACCAGCACAAAGCTGCTCCAGTCTCGAAGCAGAGAGGTCAGTGAGGAGTGTGAGATCCTGCACTGGATAGTGCTATAGCGCCCATTGCTGCCGGGGGTGTGCAAGTGCTTAGGGAGTGGTCTAGGGACAAGGTAGGAGAGTGAGGTCAGAGCTCCAGACCCTGATGTCTAAGTTGGCAGACTTCCCACCAGCCCCTCCCCAGTTTGTTCCTCCATCAGGGCCATGGCCCGAGCCACGGGGTACCCACGTGTCATGCTCCAGGATTAGCACCAGGCGATGCATGTGGAGCCATCGCTGCCATGAATTAGCATCCATGGAAAGTACTGGCTTCCAGTAGGCGGCAAACTGGGCATGGGATGAGTCGGAGCCACTATGCTGAAGGGATAGCACCTGGAGATAGAAAGGCCAGCCCTTTAAAAACATTTCTAGAGAAGCAGAATACAACCTCTGAGTAGCAAATAGTCATGGTAAACTGAGTTGGGGGGCGGGGGGTCAGCACTGGGTTGTGGTTAAAGGGACACAGACTGGTTTTCAGCCTGAAGGACAAGTAAGGATGACTGAACCAGGACTGTACAGCTAGCTATAAGCTGACCCAGCAAGAGGACAGACCCTGCCTAGCTTAGACTGCTGACTTTAGAGAAAACTGCTGAGGGCTGGCAAGATCTAATGATGAACACGGCCACTGCACACTCCCATGGTCCGTGTGCTCGCTGTATCAGGCTATGAGCTGTAGGCTGAGTGGAGAGAGCCCAGATCCGATGGTCTTTAGGAAATAGCCAGCTCACGTGGCTGGTGGTGGTTGGAGAACTACTTTTGGGTAGATGAGGAGGCCCGAGTATGCTACTTGGAGATGGGCAAGGGCGATGGCAGCTTGCTAGGGTACCATCACCTAAACATCCCGCAGAATGTCCATCTGCTAGGATGGTCTGCTCAGGTCCTCCTTGTCTACTAATCGTCTATTAATAGTCTTCCTAGGGCATTAGGATGCAGGAGAGGAGAGAGGCTTTCAGGGCTAATGCTGGTTTGGGTGCCTCAGACTTGAGAGAGAATGCAGCATGAAAGGGATAGAGAGTGTGAGGCGCGCTCACCGGGGTGGTGGAGCCGGGAGGGATGTAGAAGAGCGGCACTCCACTCTTGGTGCTGTCTGGAAGAGTGAAATGTTCTGGCACCGAGGAAAAGGACTGCAGGTGGGCGAGCATCTGATCTGTCTGGTTAATGCTGCAGAACAAGGGCCAAGCCTGAGCTAGAGCAAACCTTCATCATAGAGCAGATGAAGGGAGCGTCAGGGCTTCAGGGAACCCTGGACATGGCCTGGGTCCTCCACCGGCTCCCAGACTCCCGGATCTGTCCACACTAGCGGGCTACTGTTCATTAAGAGGTGACCTTACTTACCTCTGTAGTGTGTTCCAGAAACGGCGGATAACGTGAGTACGATACAGTGAGCGAATAGGTTGTCTTAGTGCACAGGACACATCATGTAAAATGTCATAGCCACCTTCCATTGTCACTTCTACCCGTGTCACCCGAGGGCCCTCGGGCTCTAGGGGCCAGGGTGCCATTGCCACATACTCAATGCGCATATTATGCTTCCAGAGCAGCACAAGCTTCACCTCCAGCTGGGACCCTCCTGCAAAAGGCCGGATGGCAAGTGACGGCTAGAAAAGCAGCGCTGCAGGCCTGAGCCTACTCAAAGCCTCCCCAGCTCATGAAACTGAACCTGGCCAAAGTTCCGATACAGTTCCATACATTTCAGAACCACTGCCCGCCAGCCAATGAGGAGGAAACCTAATAGGAGGAGAGTGGAAACCGACCCAGAGCAGCACCCTCCCCCCACTGTTTACCCTGAGCAGGAACCGGAACAGGGAACTACTCATGCTAAGAGAACTCAACTGTGAGAGCACTCAAAATCCACTTGTCCTACATGACGAGCACAGTCTCTCATGGGGACACTTAGATGGGTGCTAGCTGGGTGTCCCCTTTGATCTGGCAGGTCTGCACACCCGTAAGTTACCAGGAATCTGTGACACTGTAGTAGGGTCTAGTGCCCCTTACCTTTGGCTAGTGTGACCTCCCGGACACTGTAGCCCTCTCGAAGGCGTACAGACACAGTGCTGACCAAGTCAGCTGGCACCTCCTTCTCGGTGTGCTTCTTTCTGCGCAAGGCCAGGGCAGGGTTGCTGCTTGCAGAGACGAGGTGCTCGTTAAACAGTCGGTGCTGGGAGCCTGGAGGACCCAGGGGGACGGGGAAGGAGAGAGTGCTATCTCTCAGGTTACTGGATATACAGAGGAGGCGCTACACTGACATCACCATAAGAGAAAGTACCAGAGAAGCCAGCCCCAGTTAGACTATCAGTCTCCCAGAGTCAAGACCATGTCCAAGACCATTCTATCCACCCTTCACACCCCCAGGGCCGGAATCTTACCACAGTAGTATTCAGGGTTCAGGGCCTCCCCACTGCGCAGGAAGGAGTAGAGCAGAAACGCCCGGTGGTAGACAGTCAGACCCAGGTTGCCTGGCTCAGGCTCAGGACAAGTGGACAGGTAGGAGCCAAATGTTGCCATTGCAATGAACTTCATCAATTCCACATTGGGCACATGGCCAAAACTACAATCATAAGAATAAACTCCTCCGACCTGGAAAGAGTGAGGGAGTGAAGAGCCTATTCCCCCGGAGGACCGGAAAGGGAGAACAGGGGAGTGAAACTACTGCTCCTGTGCCCACTGAGGGGAGGCAGGCCACCACCCCGCATCTAGCCTTCAGTCCTGTCTAAACCCCATGCCAGCTGGACGTCCCATCCTCTGCCCTCCCGCCTCCAGGCCAGACATTCTCCCTTCTCTAAGGATTTTGGTAACTGCTCCAGTGGCTTCCTGGAGTGTTTGTTACTAACCAAGTGTTTCTTAAACTTTAAGGCGCATACAAAACCCTTTGAGATTTTGTTAAAGCATATGTCTGGTGTGGGACCCGAGAGCCTGCACTGAATATAAGCTTTTGGTAATAGCAACACCACAGCTGTAGATCAAACTACTTCTCATCTATAGGCCAAATGAACCTATTTTTTGTCAATGAGGTTTTGTAAACAGCGACACCTGTTCATTTTGCATTTTGTCTGTGGCTGCTTTCATACGACAACAGCAGAGCCACGTGGCTATGAAACAGAGGGCCTTTACTGCCTGATCTCTGCAGAAAACGTCTGCAGACCTGCTCTACATGACTCATTTAGTTTCCTAGCCATTCAGTTCCTAATCTGCATTTCTATTCCACACACCTGCAGCTGTCTACACACTGGCCCTTGGCTTCACTTGGAATGAATTCATCTTTGCAATTTCAAATTGCCACATCCCATGGTACAATACCCTTAGCTTCCTTCCACCCCTTCCTGCTGTGCTTTGACCTCATTGAGGCTGTTGGCCAGGTCTCCGGCCTCTGCCGTCTCCAGGTTTATCCTCACTGTCCTGACCCTCATTTCCAGCTCAGCCTGGACTCTACAATCCAGCACCTCTGAAAGCATCACTGTCAAATATCTGACCCTCTACTTTCCCCTGTTCTTACCTCAAAACCCCAACCAGGATCACAGTTTCTACACTGACGCCCTAGGGAAGGAACCTGTGTAGGCTGCTCTACAAACTACCAATTCCCCAGCTCCTTCTGTCCCCAGGACTGTCGCCTTCCTTCCTCGGTGTTTACCGTCACCTGCTGCTCCTGAGAGGACGTAGACACTTGGCAGAGCCATCCGCAGTTTAACTTCTAAGTTCCAGTCTCAGAGAAAGAACCAACACTTCCTCACGAAGAGCTGCCTCATCTATGTTCAGAGCCAACGCTTTCCTGTCAGTTTAGGGACTTTACACTATCAGATCCTTTTTCTGCTTTTCCCCTAATCTTTAAACCCTTCTCAGACACCATGATTCCTTAGAACTATGACCAAGCAAACAAAAAACCAAATTAAAATACAAAGAGATTCTACTTTTCCCAGCTGGAAGAGCTATCAGTAAGAAAACCTCAAATGCCAATAAGGATACTGGAGAAGGAGACCCTTAGACACTGCTGGCAGAAATGTAAATTAGTTCAGCTACTATAGAAATCAGCATGGAGGGTCTTCAAAAAACTAAAACTATAACTTCCATGTGACCCAGCTTGACAACTCCTAGATATGTGCCCCAAGAACTCTAAATAATCAACACAGCACAGAGGTACTGAATATCTACAGTTATTGTAGCCATATTCAGAAAAGCTGAGTTAGCCGATCAGCCTGGGTGTGTTGTGAAAGGTGTGAAAATGTGCTCTGCACACTGGGATTGTTTCTTTGATGTGCGTTGGTATTTTGCCTGCACTTATGTCTGTATGAGCGTGTCAGATGCCCTGGAACTGGACTTTATAGTTGTGAGCTGCCAGTTGGTGCTGGGAATTGAACCTGAGTCCTCTTAACCACTGAGCCATCTCTCCAGTCTCCACAATGGAGAATTCAGAGATAAGGAATTAAGTTATGTTGCTTATGGGAGAAACACTGATCTATTTGAAGGTAATCACACCAAGTAAAATAAAAGCCAAACTCAGAGAGTCAAATTTTTCATTTCTCTCATTTGTGGATCCTAGATTTTATGCAGTTGAATAAAACCCTAACCCTATGATAACATCAGGAGAAATGACGCTGGGGGAAGAAAGGGTACTGAGAGGTGAGAGAAAGTCAGGGTACAGGAGTGACTATGGCTACAGTGTACGGCAGCTCTACTTGTCTGACAATGTCTATGAAACCTATCACTATGCAGTGAGTGTGGCAATTAGAGAAAAGAATCATGTTTGGTCTGCGGAGATGGCTCAGAGGTTAAGAGCACTGACTGTTCTTCCAGAGGACCTGAGTTCAATTCCCAGCAACCACATGGTGGCTCACAACCATCTATAATGACATCTGGTGCCCTCTTCTGTATACTGCATACATAATAAATGAATGAATGAATGAATAAATATCTTTAAAAAAAGAATCATGTTTAAATGTCCGCCTCAAAAAGCAAACTAAACAGAAAGAAGAAAAAAAAACACCCTTTCTTCCACTTTTACTTCTTCTTGGCTACTTTTCACTCTTGCCCCTCACCTGAGCCAGAGCTCTCCTGTAAGCTTTGCCCGTGTCTCTGGCTCCTGTCACACAAGCCACACTTTCTGCACGGCCACTGGAATGGCCTTAGCACTTTCTGTGTGACTTCCTAACTAACAAGTCCAAAGGGCACCTCTCATTCCTCACTCTACTTGATCTTTCTGCTGCTTCTAAGTTAACTACCCCTCCTCCAAACCTCGGCCTACTCCGACATCACTCTCCAGACCAGTGTCCTTGTTCATGGAGCTTCTCCAAGACTTCTTCTCTTCTCAGTTAGCAAGGGCAACCTGACAAATCTAAAATCTCTGCTTCTCCATTCCTGCTAGTTCCTCGGTATCAGGATCTGTGTGTCCACCTGCCACGAAGGGCCGCCTTTTATTAACCAAGTATGTGCACCCTAGGCACTTTAAATGCATCAGCTTGCCATCCATTAGGGAGGCATTCTTACAATCTATCTCCTTTAACGGATGGATCCCACCTAGAGAGAAGGCGATGTGCCCAATGTCACAAGGCTAATAAGCAGTGCCAAGGTTCGACTTGGCAGGCTTACCTCTAAAGGCAGTGTCCCTCGCTCACTGCCATGCATTATTCCACCACATGCACAGATCTGATCTGTTATCTTGTCTTTACTCCACTGAGCAGTAAACTGTCCTTGTAAAACATAAGCCCAACTTCCCTTCCACACACCTTCCTCTCGAAGTGAGTTACACTTCAACTTCTTTACAGAGCAGGATGGGTTTCCATGCCCTGCTTGTGTCTGCCCTCAGACCTTGCTTCCCATAGTCCTTGCCCCCTGCCCTGCCCTGCCAGCCCATCCATCCCAATTAGTGGAAGTGTACTGAACAAGCCTTCCCTTCCTACGCTAGTTAAGCTAATCTGGGCTGGGTTTTCTGACCCAGGCAACTAAAGCAGTAACTAAGGCAGATGGCTTTAGAACTGACTCAGATTTCCAAAGTTTCCTGTTTCTTCCCCCCCACAATGTTGAAAAGGGGAGACGAATCCTAAGGAAGCTCTACAACACTGAGTCCTCCCCCGACTGTCACCTACCCTGCTCTAGACCCTGCACCTTCCCCCCCCCCCCGGAAACCATGTCACCTTCTTCATCTAACCGGCCACTCCTGACTTTGTGAGGTGCCTGTCCCCACTCCTCCTTCCTAGAAAGTCCTCACCTGCACAAAGGAACAAGCCACAGTGCTGCTGCGGAGCTGGTTCAATAGAGTCTCGCACACAGCGACGTCGGGGACACTGGTGACCCCGTCTGTGATCACGATGATACCTGAGACAGGAAATAAGACAGCACTGGATGGAGACAATGGTTACAGCGGTCAAAGGGAGGCCCAAGTGACGACAGCTCCTGAGGACCGCAGGGTCCGCCCTCCAGCGTTTCCAGGCTCCCAGCACCCTTCTTCCCCTTCCCTCCTCCCTTAGGTGCTCCTACATCACAGACTTCCTAGATGATGTCCTCCCATCAGGTCTCTATTAGGGTTAGGGTACTGAGAACACATTTCAGTAAGGACTTGCAGTTTGCAAAACAGGCCTGGCCTCCTTAGTTCTGGAAAAACCTCAGTCTTTGCCGACAACCTTCTACCCTTTATGAACCCACTTGCCACTTACACCAATAGTCTACTGACCTGCACTGGAATTTGAAGGCAGTAACTGCAGCGCCAAGATGCCCTGACGAATCATACTGACCAGCCCAAGATCAGCTGTCACCATGGAGACGCCTACCTTCCGGCCCAAGGATTCCCCTGCTTCTGGGGACTGGTCCTCTGCCTGGCCCAAAGTTACAAAGGAAGAAATGGGACAGATAGCACTGCTGACCCACCTATGGCAAAATCAGATTTCCCTCTCTGTCTCCCTTGTTTGGTGCAGGAGACTGAACCTAGGGCCTCACATGTGCCTGGCACATGGTCTACCGTTGAGTTTACACCCAGCCTGCAAACTGGAACTCACAGTCCAGTACTACCCAGGTCAGACAGGTGTAATCCTGACTACCCCAAGTTTCAAGCTCTGCAGCTGAGCTCTGCTATGCCCGAGCCCAGCATTGCTAAGATGTTCAACCTCAGACAGGAAGGCAGCAGAGCACCAGATCAAGAGGCAGTCTTTCCACCTTCCACCAAGAAAGGGCTCTTTCCATATTTCCCCATCACTGTTCACAAGTATTTCATAACCAGTCAAAAGACACAGCAGTTATCAGAGCTATTTGCACACACTTCTACAACCTCCAAAGTAATGAGGCAGAACACATCAGCAAGTCAAACAGCTTCACCCTGATTGTGCAAAATGCTAAACAGAGATCAAAGCTGCCCAGGATCCCTTCCAGATCCAGAGCTGGAGAAGAGAAAAGACAAAACAAACAAATACTGGTCAGGCAAAGGGTTTTGTCTTTTCCCCCAGCATGAATCTGTGGTGTGGGGATTGTATGTAAGCTGCCTATGTCCAGCAAGGATCTTGTCTTGACTGCTCACTAATGCTCCAGCCAAGGCTCCCTTTGCCTATTCTGCTCTCTCCCGTCTAGTGGGCTCATGGCTTCCCCTTGCCCTCTGTTCTTAGCTATTCTCTGACTAGCTTTCTTCCCCACTTACCTGGCTCTGGGGCTCATACTGCTGTTGCAGCATGGTGGCCACCTTGTCCTCAAAGAGGCAGAGCTGCTCATATAGCTGCTGTAAGAATGCCTCCCGCTGGGAAGGGTCCAAAAGGCAACCCTGCACCAGAACCTGAGAAGCACAAGGGACAGGCTGAGATGGGTGAACAGAATGCTGGGCATCAACCTCTATTCTTCTGCACAGGCCCTCAAGTCTACCTTCGCACCCAGTTCCACTCCTCCAGCACCCTCAACCCAGGAACACTGCAACCGTACTCAGGAGCTCATGCCACTGTCACCTTAATCTAGGGTCACAATGTGCCCATTCTATAGTCCTTCTCTCCCTCTACCCTGCCTTTAAGGTAGCCCTAGGACCTTCTAGTAACTTCCATGTTGGGCTATGGAATGCTACCTGTAAACTTTGACTTCACTGCCTAGCAAAGTCTTTCTTTCTTTCTTTCTTTCTTTTTTTTTTGCCAAGTCTTTCTTATTCCAATCCACGCCCTGTATTCCTCTCTTCTTCCTCCTCTGAGTGAGCATCTTCTGCATATGGGCTGGCAGTCCCTATGGTGGCCCTCAGGGTCCCTTTTGCCCTCATCCTTCCCTGCCCTCCTGCCAAATAACTATTTCTGGCCCTTTGTTCCCTGTTTTTGACTGCATAAGGGACTAGGAATGACTGTTCTCCAGGAGATGGCAAAGAGAAGGAGAAACGTCAGGAACTGGAACTGCAGAAATATAAGACTGTGCATCTACTGTTTAGGACAATAGAAGACTGAAACACAGCTGGATAAAACAGTAAGTTTCACAGCTGGAAACAGCAGTACACATCTGTAACACCAGCCGGAAGCAAAGGCAGGATGATAAAGAGTTTGAGGCCAGCCTGGGCTACATATTGAGTACTGGGCCACCTTGGGCTGAGATCTTGTTCCACAAAAAATAAAGTTGTCAGTAAACACCCCCCCTTTTTTTTTGACATGGAACTATGTTATTATTTTTAAAACAGGACATGAACCATCTATTTGAAAGGTACATGATGGTTTTTCCTCCTCTTAAGAAAAGCTATAAAACATCAGCAATACCTTTTGAGTATATATTATGGGCAGGCTTTGTTATTTCTCTATATTTTAAGGTAGCTCTCAAATCTCCTCAGTGGACATATATTAAAAATGTGATTTAAGGGGGCTGGAGAGATGGCTCAGCGGTTAAGAGCACCGTCTGCTCTTCCAGAGGACTCGGGTTTGATTCCCAGCACCCACATGGCAGCTAACAACTGTCTGTAGTTCCAGTTCCAGGCAAACACCAAGGCAAATAAATAAATAAATAAATAAATAAATAGTTTAAAAAAAAATGTGATTTAAATTTTTTAAAGGTTTTTTTTGTTATACTGAATCTTTTTTGGGGTGGGGGTATTGCAGAAGCTGGTTCTTTCTTGGCCTGTGAGTCCTGGAGAGCCTTTGATCTCTTCGGGCATGGTGGAAAGCATCATTTAACAAGAGCCACCTCACTGGTCCTCACTGGCTTTCCTTTTGGAGAATACTGCTTGCAGCACCTACAGAGAGAAGAATCCTCCCTGTGCCCACAGTTGCTGCCTTTATTCAGGCCTCACCCTCTCTCCCATAGTTGAGTGATTTTCATAGCCTGTTCTCTCTGGTTTTTTTGTGTGGGGGGCGGGGTTCTAGAGAGGGTTTCTCTGTGTAACAGCCCTGGCTGTCCTGGAACTCCCTTTGTAGACCAGGCTGGCCTCAAACTCACAGAAATCCACCTGCCTCTGCTTTCAGAATGCTGGGCTCCCACGACCAGCCTGTTCGTTCATCTTTAAGGCTCTCCCTAGTCTGTCTTCTATACTGGCCACAAACAAGTGACTTTTCCCTTTGTATAAATCAAAACTTTTGCGGTTCCCTTCTATCTATGGCCCTAAGACTAACTGTTTTTAACTACTGGTCCCCCTGACTGACAGGCCCACTTCCCCTTCTTTGAATCATTATTTCCTCATGCTTCAGCTCATGCTCCAGGACTTGGGGTGGAGGCTTACCGTCCCAGCTATCTGAAAGACTGAGGAAGAATTGTACATATGGTCAAAGGTATAGATGGCTTCAGCACATGGGAAATCTAGTCAGACTCTTTCTCAAAATACAAAGTATAAAAAGGGAACTAGAGATATAACTCAAAGGTAGAGCACTTGTTCAGCATATATGAGGACCTAGGTTCAATTCTCAGTAACACACACACACACACACACACACACACACACACCAGGTATAATGGCACATGTTTGTAACCTTAGCATTTGGAAAGCTGAGGCAAAAAATAAGAGTGCCAGGCCAGCTAGGTCTATTTAGCAAGATCCTGTCTCAAAGAAAAGAAAGAAAGAAAGAAAAAGATTCCGTTTCAGGCTTTGTCTAAAAGATGAGGTTTTGTTGGACGTTCTCTATTGGTGTTCTCACAGTATCTATGCCAAAGCCTATCAGTGCCCTTACCATACTCAGCTGAAATGATCCCTTTAATGTCCATCTCCCTCCTAAGCTCTTAACTGCTCCATCAGGACATAGACAGTCAGTATCTGGTTTATCTGTGCCCCCAGGACTTGCCTGGACATGTCATGGCTAAAGTTCTAGCTAGTATTTACCAAGAGGAAGAGTATTTGAATAATTATCTAACAGCTATGCTCTTTCTGAATTGGCTATGGACTTCTGCAAAGCCAGGTCTGGAGATATGACCTACAACCACCAGTTAATGGCTGTGTTCAGAAAGACCTGAAACTCGGGCAAAGGGCTGGCAGTCCTGCCTTGAGACCTGCCAAGCACCAACTGTTCTGTTAACGCTTTAGACCTTTAGGTGCTGTTCTTGGCATCTAACTCTCAAAGACAATCCGACTGCTGAGGCTGACACTGTAGCCGTAAGGGGTAGTTTCAGTGAGTTGGGGGTGGTTAAGAGTGGATGAGGGAAATTGGGCCAATGTTTATCTAAACCAAAACAGGTATTTCAGTAACAGACTTGAACGTTTTCCAAAAGGAGTGCTTCTAACAGGCTGCTCTGCTGGTAAAGAAAGCTTTTAACTATGTGTGCAGTCAGCATTACACCTCACAGGACCCTTCTCTGTTGTTAAATTATGTTCCTGAGGATTCTAATAGCTCAAATTCACAAAAGAATCCTAAAAGAATGTGTCCTGGGCTACTGACAGGAGTTAGCACAAAAGAAACCTCTTCACACTAAGGGAGTTGTTGGGGGGAGGTGAGGGTTGGGGTCCTCACCAGGTGGAGGGGAGGGGCAAAGCAAATAGTCAAGGGCTGGCCAGGGTTACCAAAAACATTTACAGGACTGGTAACCAATGTCAACTAGCCAGAGGAAAGCTCTCCTAAGACCTGAGCAGCAAATCAAGGGGAGAGACTTGCAGGCGTAAACATGACGCGTCCTCATGACGCCAGCAGAGGCTGGGGCTGTACCTTTGAGCATTCGTGAAGCCCTGGGTGGCTCACATCTGTAACCCCCAGCATTTGAGAAGCGGAAGCAGTAGGACCAGAAGCTCAAGGTCGCCTTTGGCTACACAGCAAACTCAAGGCTAGCCTGATCGACTGGAACTCTGCCAAGGGGGTGGGGAGTGGGAGAGAGAGAAAACAAGATGGCGCGGCAGGTAGATGATTCTGATGACCTCAGTTCTGTCCCTGGAACCCACAGAGTAGAAGAAGAGAACTGTCCTCTGACTTTCACACAGAAACACAGACACACGGATACATAGATGTAATGACAGAGAGGGAAGGAGAGGACCCGGTACTGAGTACAAGCAGTGGAGACAGGATAAGGGCTTTCTTTCAATAGGCTCTCATAAATTCAGTCTGCAGATACAAGCTTGGAGAAAGGATACACTACCTGGTGGGACTGCAGGCCAATAATGGAGGAATAAGCCTGGATTGTTACATAGATCTCAGGCTGGAAGTCAATACAGGATCCAGGCACTCGGAAGGGCCGAAGCAGCCCACCCAGACAACGGGACAGAGCGTGGAAAACTTCATCAAACAAGATCTCTCCTGTGGAATCATCCTACAAGCAACGAAGAGAGAGATCCAAGGCTCCAAGGTAGTTCTAGGCAGAGTACAGAAACAAGCTGGTTTCGAGGGCCAGCAGCACCCTTCCTTATGACCATGGACATGGACAGGCTGTTTATGAACATCCCTCATTCGTCCACAGCCTTGTCTTTTCCCGTAAGGCGGGGGTTGCTTTCACTTTTCCCAGCTCTTTCCTTCCCATCCCTATCCCGTCTGTGTTACTATTTCCCTGGAACCACTCACCACGATACCAGTCGATGGACTGAGGTCCAGCTCAATAACGAAACGATACTGCCAAGCCAGGAAGGTGACGCGGGTGGAGGGGACAAGAAGGAATGGCCTCGGGACCACTGGCTCATCTGGCTGCCATCCAGGGGGCAAAACACTGAGGACTTCCAGCTCCTGCTCAGACTGAAGCTGACAAGGAGAAGAAAAAAAAAGGCCATGGGCAGGAGAGATGATGGCCCAGCGGTTAAGACAGCTGTGATCTCAAAGAGGACTCACAACCACCTGATACTCCAGCTCCGGGGCATCCGATGCCTTTTCTGGTTTCAAGAGGCAACTACACACATGTGTCACACACTCAGACACAGACACGCACAGGACATACATTCACACACAGCCACATTAAAAAAAGTTAAAAGAGGGGCTGGAGAGATGGCTCAGCGGTTAAGAGCACCGTCTGCTCTTCCAGAGGACCGGGGTTCAATTCCCAGCACCCACATGGCAGCTAACAACTGTCTGTAGTTCCAGTTCCAGGCAAACACCAAGGCAAATAAATAAATAAATAAAGTTTAAAAAAAAAAAAAAAAAAGAAAAAAAAAACCACAACAGAATAAAAAAAAAAAAAGTTAAAAGAAAAGAGAAGGTTGAGAGAGTTCCCTCCCTTTCTTCTCTGAACCCCAATTTGGCCACGTCATAGCTGTGAGCTGCAGAAAAAGCACTTAGCCTCATTATCATCAGTGTTCTCTTCCGGAAAACGAACATGGTCCAAACACCAACCTACGCTATCCACGGGAATTCTGTCTATGAATGCTCCCTACACCTGCCTCGTATATCCAAAAGGACCCTCCACTGGCTCCACTTTCAATAAACCGACCACACATCCTTTGCCTCACTAGTTAGAAAGAGTATGAGCGAATTTTCCATAAGGAAGCACTTTGCAGGTAAAGCCATGGCCCCTCCTAGCCTTAGAGCTAAGAAAAAAAAAAGAGAAAGATCCTTCTGAGGCAAGTGCCCACCTCCCACCTGTCACTAGGACATACCAGGAACTCTTGGGGTGTGGCCTGAACAGTTTGATGCAGATGATTAAGGAACCAAGCCAGGCGAACATTTCGGGAGATTCGATAATCTTTTTTCATTAACAGAAACACCTGCCCAGCTTCTTCAACCTGATGAGAGAGAAGAAAATTAGGATGCTGAGTTCCCAGAATATCACACATCCCATGCAAGCAACTTGTCCAAGGAGGCCACACACAGTAAGAGGACAGGCATCAGAGGTGATATCTATCCTTGCTATCATGAAAAATGCTCTTAACACAAGACTCCCACGCAGATGAAAGGAATTTCTTACAGTGTGTTTCCACAAATGTTTCTGAGTTTCTCTTATAAACCATAAGCTCCCAAAGGCAGGAGAGGTATTTCGTTCTGTTTTTGTGCCTGTGATGGGCAACTGGATTCACATGAGACCCAGGGAGTATGAACACTTGCCAGCAACTGCTTTGGTCTCACCCATCGAAGACATTAAAGAAACCTTTGTTGAGCATGTTTAGGATTCCTGAGCACGTGAAGCCTTCTAGGTGTTATCTCTGTGGATGACATTCCCCATTCACATGCTATCAACCTGGGCCTTAGAGGTGGTCAGTTCAACAGCATCCTTACTTTTCTACTGTACAAACCCCTGCCACAGATGACTCAGGACACGGTATCCTCCGTCCATACACATACTATGGCAGCTGTACTCCAACAGGAAGAAGCCTTTGTCAAGAGTAGGAAATCTTACAGGCTTGACTTCCTGGTCTGCAGCCATTTTGATTCCCCCAGGTTTTATCACCACCACCCTAAGCCTGTCCTCCCAGCGGACCAATTTACCTAACATTCACAAAAACTAAATAATCACCTAGTTAGTATATCATTACAAATGGAGTAAGTGTGCTAACAGGTAAGAATGTGGTTTTATGACGAAAGAAACAAGGTAGCCCAATCCTGTCTAGGGTCTTAGGAAGATGGGATGATAAAGGTCCAGCAAAGCTCACTGTGTGAGATGATCCCGATGAAGGGCAGAGACCAGCCTCTGAATTACTGAAGCACAACTGAGCACCTTCCATTTCTTTACATTTCTCTTGCTTCCAATGCTGTTTTGAATGACTGATTTCTAAAGCCAAACTGAAGTCTGGTTTACCTGTCAGCTCTTACAGAATCCATCGTAAAACCTGGAATGTCTGCCTAGCTTTCTGGGAAAATTCCCTTGACCTGTGATTCTTTGATTCAAACATTTACAAAATCTCCTAAGTTGTCATACATTCAAGATGTACTTTATCAGAACCAGAAGGCTGGCTTAATATAATTTAAGCAGCTGCAATGTTTTTCAACACCAGCTGCATCAGAATCACCTGAGTTATTAAAATGCACATTTGATTCCTGGGTATCATCAGAGAGCAAATGAGCTGACAGAGATCAAGAATCTGCATTTTAACTAGCTCTCCTAGGGATTTTCCATATTACTGAGAACTTTGTAAACTGTTTCCTAGCACTCACATTCATATGAAACTTCCACAGCTTCAAGACCTCCACACTGACCTCCTTTGAGCCTGACGTGGCTAACATCTGAAGTAATCTGGTCAACAAGACAAGGCAGGCTTTTGGAGTCAGAGACTTGGATTCTAGTGCGTTCTATTTATGTTAAGCATGTGATCTTACAGGTTACTGAACTTTTTTTTCCAGGCTTCAATCTCTTCATCGTAATAGCTAGATGAGGATATTTTTTGCAGGGATATTGCAATGAAGCAGGGTGAGGGCGCAAGAGCAGAGGAAGGCTATCATTGGTTAGAATATTCATTAAGGCCTACATACCATCTATGCCAAGCTGAACAAAGGGCTGCCTGCCGGGCAGGCACTGTGCTTCCTTTTTCTAGGTTTTGCTCTTTCGTCTTTGAGATTAAGGGCCAAATTATTCTCTGAGCCTTTGCTAAACCCTATGCTGTCTTCCCACAAAACAATGTAGATACCTCTTCCCTCCTATGGGAAGCCTCTCACCATTATAAACCTGAACTTCTACCATGACCTCAAATTGAACCAGCTCTCTCCCAGGTCTCTGCCCCTCACCCACCACTACAGTAAAAACAGGCATTCAAGAGCTAAGAGTACCTTGGACCAAGTATTGGCTCCTCGAGGTTTTTTCATTTGTGAGCAGGAATAACAAAAACGACTATTTCATGAAGACTGTTCCTGTATTAGATATTCAAAGAACTTAAAACTTCTTGAATTCCACCTAACCGCTTATGGAACAAGGTTAAATGCCCCATTAAACCTTAAACATCCTTATCTGCTCCCCTGAAATACCTATTATAATCCAATGTTCATTTACTACCCAAAACTAAGGAGGGTGTGATCAGTCTTACCCTCTGCATCTATCCTAACACACACAGCACAACTTTGGGTCCAGAGCAGCACTCATTTCTCTTGGGAGCCTAACATCTCTTCTCAACAACCTTTTTTCTTCTTGGTATTGTTTCTATGCTACTCATTTCGAGTTTTCTCGTGTAGTTTCTTATCACATTCACACTGACATACATGTGTATGGGCATACATATATGTGTACTTCGTGTGTATATGCACTCAAGCACACGTGTCATAGCATACATGGGCAGGTCAGGGGGCAATTTGTAGCTAGAGCTAATTTGAGCGTTCTAGCCTTCATACTAACTGTGTTTCTTTTAATAGCTGTACCTCGATTTCCTGAAAGGGGTGTGTGATAACGGTGAGGCCTAAAAGAATTGTTAAAGTGCTTAGAATGCTGGTTGGCATGTAGTGAGAACCCAACAAGCAGCCATTACTACTTGTAACAGCAGACACATCTATCACCCTTTTCTTCTGTGATCTTAGACATTCTAGCCAAATCTAAAGTTTTCTTTCCTTCTCAGACCCTCTAATTCGGCTGGAATGAGTAGACCTAAGGTATCTTAGCATGATAAGACACCTCACCTGCTCAGACTTTTCGGTTTTCTGTTCTGTACGTGAGAATAAATACGGCCAGATTCCCTACATCTAAGAAGTGTCTTATCGGACTTGTGATCTCCAAGCCATACCACAGAACAAACGTTTTTATAAAGAAGGAAACAGGATCTCGGACGTTAAGACTGTAATGACGGCTGCAGGGCTTCTCCAAAAGCAGGAACGCTAAAGCGAAATCAACTCATGCTATTGATTACATTCCAGTGAGATGCAGAACCCCGCAAAGCCGGTCAGCTTCGGCGTGGCCCAATGAAAACCGCAATAACCCAAACACGAGTTTGTCAGCGCTACTATCTGGTCTGTGAATGGGAGACGAGAACCAGGATGGCATCTGAGTAAACAAAACAACTACGGCCTCCTCGAGGCTCCGGAAGGTGGAGGCCGCTACACGCCAGCCCTCGGGCCTCGGCCCCGCGCCCGCCCGCCCCTCACCTCTGGCTCCGGGCGCTCCGAGGCCATCACACAGCCCTCCCGCGCCGGCCCGGGCCAGGAAGGCTGCTCCACGCCTGACCTCTGACCCAGCTAGCTCTGCACCGGGCAGGAACCGGAAGTTGTTGGGATGGCCGCTTTCTGAGTTTCCGATTGGTGGGCACCGCCGGCAGAGCTAGAAACCGGAAGAGGAAGTGATTGCGCCAGCCCGGCCGTGGTTATGCAGGTGAGAAGCGGGTTGGGCCTCCCATCCTCTAGCCACCGGCGGGACGGTGGGCGGGCTGAGGACTCTGGGAAGTTAGGGATGTGAGGAGAGGGCTGAGGCTTCGTTTGTTTGGGGAAAGGCGGCGAACCGGGAAGGGAGGAGGCGTAGGGGTTGAGCCCACTAACGCGAGAGGGTCAGAGGCCTAAGGGAGGCAAGGCCGACATGCTGGATTGTGTGAAAGGATCGGGTTGGCATTTGGGAAGGCTCGAGAAGTAGTGGGCTGGCACCAAGCCTCGACCTAGGTCCTTGGACACAGGCGTAACAAAGCTTCAGAAGGCTGAAAGGAGTGGGCCGCCGGGACGAAAACTAAGCTGTTTGTAATCCGAGTCTGTGGGTGGCTAGTATCTAACCTCATCAGTCACATCGTCGGGTTTGCAAATCAGCTTTGTATCATTCTTCCCGGCTTGTACCCAGTTGCTAAGAGCGGAGAGGTGGAGTAAATAGACCGCAGATGGTCAAACGGAAACCCTCTGCGGACTCAGCATTTAAAATTGTCTAACGTCCAGAAACAATGTGTTGGTTTCCTCGACTTTGTCTTCGATTACTCGTTTAGGTTTGTTGCACCTGGTAGTCCTACAGTGAGTGTTTGTGGGTCACCGAAGTTTACGAAAGAGACACTGGAATACTGACACAGAGATCTTTGAGTACACATTGACTCAGCAAATACTAAGGATAAACCACCAATTGGGGAAGGAGACTGCAGAGCTGCTATTCAGAAAAAAGCTTCACATATATAGGCAAAATGTGAGATTCTCCAGATTGTGTTGTTGAGGCAGAGGATAATGGTGTACTACAGAAGCACTCATGATAATGAACTTCAGGAATTCCTTCTAGCCTTAAGTACTGATAGCTCCCCTGCTGTTATGGCAGACCTTTCCAAAATGTACTGAACTTCCTGAAAGAAAAATGGCATTACAACCCCCACAGAGTGACATGATACAAGGATTCTCCATATGCCCAAGGGAAGGAGTTAGGGCAGCAATCAGGAGTGTGGTAGGCAGACTATTTCTCAGAAAAGGGCTAGACTTACAAAGATTGTGCTTGAAACTATTCTTGTTTGCCCTACTGCAGATCTAAGAGAATGCTGGCTTTTAAGAGGGGCAAACCTATTGAGCAGGGAGGAGAAGAGAATAGAAATAAAAAGATAAAGGTCTAAGTGGTACAGCTTTAAGCCAGTTTTGTTATAAAGACAAACAAAAAAAAATCATGAAGAAATTAGGTCTGGTGCAATGTTCCTATTGAAGGACCATAGTGTAGGAGGCTGACAGGAATCAGTTGGTAGGAGGACTTTAGGCCAGGTGAACAAGTTGAAAGGTCTAAGAGTTGATGCAGTCTGTAACCCAAATACCAAGATAGGAAACAGTTTAGCTTTTCTGTATGTGTCACACTCACTGGTATCTGAGTAACCAAACATACCTACTGATGCAGAGGGAGGAGAAGCAGCTTGAGGCATCATTAGATGCACTGCTGAATCAAGTGGCTGATCTGAAGAATTCACTGGGGAGTTTCATTTACAAGTTGGAAAACGAGTATGACCGGCTGACTTGGTAAGGATTGCCAGGCGAGCTGGGGAGGGATCCATGGGTGGTGGGGCCAAGCCCCCTAGCTGACAGGACATTGCCAATGATGTAACTATTTATCAGTTTGCAAATATCCTTTTTGATTTGGAAAGAACGAGGTTGCCCAACATTGACAAGTATAGTTTGGCTTAAGGCTTCCATGGCAAGGAAATAGAGAAATGTCTAGTTTCCCAACCTAGGTTGTTTCTAGGTTTTAATTCTTATGCTTTGACTTCTTTGGTGAGGAGTTATTCCCCCAGTGGAGGACCATTATAGCTACATTCATGCTGGATCTCCTTCCACAGATGTAGCTGAACCTGAGATCCAACCTACATCCATCCAACAGAAATGATGGATTCTGTTACTAGGCGGCTTTTATTCACTGTAAGAATTTTCAGGGGGCTGGAGAGATGGCTCTGCTGAGCACCATCTAAGAGCACCGTCTGCTCTTCCAGAGGACCCGGGTTTGATTCCCAGCACCCACATGGCAGCTAACAACTGTCTGTAGTTCCAGTTCCAGGCAAACACCAAGGCAAATAAATAAATAAATAAATAAATAAATATTTAAAAAAAATTTTTTTTTCAGTTACCGGGCTTGGGGATTTAGCTTAGTGGAAGAGCATTTGCCTAGCAAGTACAAGACCCTGGGTTTGGTCCTCAGCTCCAGGAAAAAAAAAAAAAAGAAGAATTTTCAGTTACCACAGCATAACCACAGTTTTTGTTCTCCACTATTCCCAATCCCATTCAAACAATAAGTTGCTCTTTTTTTTCTATATTTATGTCAGAAATTGAATGTTCTTCTTTCCCAGTTCTATCATCTCTGCTAGCAAATCTGGTTTTTGCCTAGGCTAGTCATAGGGCTGGAGATTTCTGGGAGTGAGTCTGGGTGTTCCAGCATTGGGAACTTGTAAAGATTACTTTATAGAGAAAAGTAGTCCTCTTGATTTCTTCCACCCTCAGGCCCTCTGTCCTGGACAGCTTTGCTCTGCTTTCTGGACAGTTGAACACTCTGAACAAGGTCTTAAAACATGAGAAGACACCACTGTTCCGTAACCAGGTCATCATCCCTCTGGTGCTGTCCCCAGATCGAGATGAAGATCTCATGGTAAGAGGAAAGGATTGAACTGGGGAAATCAAGTCCTTATATGAAAGTCTAGAGCACAGTTGATAATCAGATCTTTTACATTGCAATGAAAAGTAAGGGCTGCCATCTAGAAGACCTGCTTTTTAAATTCTCCTGGAGGCGGGTAACTCTTAAATGCTGTAAAAACCCAAGTCCATGACTCCCCCCGCCAAAGAAAGTCTGTCCTGCCTGCCTGTTACTTTGTCCAGTTAGTCTTTAAAGTGTGGGGCTGGGAATTTAGCTCAGTGGTAGAATAAACAAAGTCCGTGGTTTGGTCCCAAGATTGGCGGGGGTGGGGGATCACAAATACTAAAACAAAACAGAAACAATAAAAAGAAAATGACAGTGTGGTTGCAAAGGGTGAAATTTAATTTGCTCTAGTTCTCATAGAATGTGTGTGAAAAGACAGTGCCACCGAAGGCTACATTTGTGCCTCAGGTTGTGTTGTCTCTGAAAATACACTTTCCTTTGGAAGGGAAATTGGGTTAGAATCAGCTTGCTTGGGTTGCACAGTAGGATGGATGCAATCTGTGTTACAGCGTCAGACTGAAGGCCGGGTGCCTGTGTTCAGCCATGAAGTTGTCCCTGACCATTTGAGAACCAAGCCTGACCCTGAAGTTGAAGAGCAGGAGAAGCAGCTGACAACAGATGCTGCCAGAATTGGTGCTGATGTAGCTCAGGTTGGACTGAGTCACTGCCCTGCTGCCCCATTCCCATCCCTTCATAAGAAGCAGGACTTTACTGAGCCTGTGTAGTAGGGGTATGTGGTTGGTTAAGCTAGGCTGCCTCTGGAAGAGCACAAGGGAGATGCTTCCCCAGAATCACTACTAATCACTACATCAGTTCATATGTGTGTTACAGAAGCAGATCCAGAGCTTGAATAAAATGTGCTCAAACCTTTTGGAGAAAATCAGCAAAGAGGATCGAGAATCAGAGAGTGGAGGTAAGGAGGGATGGTTGGCAGAACAGAGGGAGAGCTGTATAAGATCACCAGAATAGGAATGGTGGTCTGCCTGATGAAGTAAGGACATAAGAGTCACCTGCTGGGGCTGGCAAGGTGGTTCAGTGGGCAAAGGCACATGTGGCCAGGTCCGACCCAAGTTTGATCTCTGGGACCTATATGGTGAAGGGAAGAAACAATAAGTTGTCCTTTGACCACCACACACAAAATTAGTAAGTGTGATTTTTAAAAAGAAGAATAAACTGGTAAGGAAAGGGTTTGTATCCTGTTAGTGTTTTGTGTTTAAGACTAGCCTTAATGCAAATGGAAGAAATGAACAATGAAAATTAACGATAGGTTTGGGGACTTTGAGCTCTTTGATTGGGCTCAAGAATTCTAGATGTTTCTGTAGTCAGAACTGTAAGCCCTGGTGGTCATCAGTGGCCTCCCAGCTGTTGGGTTTCGTCTAGAGTTGAACACACACTTCAGGGTTCCTGCTTTTCTTTTTCAGGTCTCCGGCCAAACAAGCAGACTTTCAATCCTGCAGACACTAATGCCTTAGTGGCAGCTGTTGCCTTTGGGAAGGGGCTTTCTAATTGGAGACCTTCAAGTAGCAGTGGTCCAGGCCAACCCGGCCAGCCGGGAGCTGGTACAATCCTTGCAGGAGCCTCAGCATTACAGCAGGTTCAGATGGCAGGTGCCCCAAATCCACAGCAGACAATGCTCAGTGGAGTCCAGATGGCTCAAGCAGGTCAACCAGGTAGGCTGATGTGGCTGACTGTGCAGGAGTGTGGGAATGAGCTAGATTAGGCCTCCTTCAACCCCAGACCTGGAGATTATCCTCCAGTTTGCAACAGGTACCAGAGAGGACCTTGAATGGCAAAAGCTGGCGTTACCTTTTACTTCCATTTCAGGCCTTTGTCTCAGCTGACCTATTTTTTCTGGGTGTTACTGTGTGTCTCTTAGGTAGAGAAATAATTGACCAGACCATGATCAAGACCATTTGGTAGATAATCAGGAATCAATCAGTGGCAGTTTTCTGGGTCTGTGTGGATTCTTTCCTTGCGCCCTGTCCCTTGGTCTTGGCTTCCTGCCATTGCTCAAGCCCGTTTTTTGCTTTCCATGAGAGCAGTCTGGATCAGCTCACGAGAGCAGCTGCAGGAGTGTCTCTGCAGGCTGTCTAGGCTGTCTAGCTACAACAACACAGAAATCCCACTCTTTACCTGTGACATTAAACAGGGCTCACATAGGCCACATAACTGTCTTTCCCAGAAGTAGAAGAGCAGAAGTCCATGGGAGGAGGTTGCTGTTCAGATCCCTCCTCTCTCTTTTCAGATCACCCCTTTCCTCCTAGATATCTTCAGTGAGGGGGCTGGCTGAAGAGTCACAACCTGAAATCTGTCATCCAGAGTCAGAAGCCACAGAGGTTCTGAGATGGAGGAAATGACAGGAGTCTGAGAGATGCATTTCTTACTGATTTAGAACGTCTACCTTGCTTCAGTTCTCTTTCTTTGTGTTACTTTTAGGGAAAATGCCAAGTGGAATAAAAACCAACATTAAGTCAGCTTCAATGCATCCCTACCAGCGGTGAGAGCGGACAGCAGCCTCCACTCACTCTCAGGTGATCGTGCTGAGTTGGGCAGTGAACTTATCTTTTGCTCAAAGCTTGCCTAGATGGGTATAATCAAAAGAACACAGGTGATCACCAACTGTGAGAGCTGTGGAACCTTGGGAAAGTGATGGGGTTCTCATTTGTAAATGGTGACAATACCTACCTCATAGGGTTGTTGTGAGGATTAAAATGAGAAAATGAATGGAAAACACTTAGCATGGTATATGAAATACGGATCTTGAATAAATAATCGTTTCTTACTTTTCCACCCTGCTGTTCGCTGTCCTGCACTCAGAACTTAGGTGACTGACTGGCAATGGTGAGTTAATGGATCCAGGATCAGGTAATCCAGGAACCATGGCAGCCTGTATGTCTTGGAGGTATATTGTTTCTGGAGGCTCTCCTGCCCAGGTTCCATCCTGCTGGCTCCATCCAGTCTGCAGGCGAAGAGGTTTCTGGGCTGGGACACTGTCCACCTACAGGTCTGATGAAACCAGTTCAGCTTTTACCTGGGAAATAGGTAAAAGTACCCGTCTGTTACCATCCTCTGCTTATGAAGATGTCCAGAGACCAGTAGCGGGGAGATTTTTTTAGGAAGTGGTCCTGTCAGGCAATAGCACACATACAGTACATCTTCCTCCTTTGAGAGGAATTGTGCTTCACACTGTCCTTCATCAGGGTTTATTTGTCCTCACACTAACTGCTGTTTCTGTCCTCTCCCACTTTACTAAACATGTGCCTCAGATAAGATCCAGATTGAAGTGGGAAGGGCCACAGCCCACTCACCTTGCCTGCTCTTGTAGAGTTGAAGAACTGAATTTTTGGACAGGTAGCCATGTTGCCTTTCTCAGCGTTCTTTTGTGGGCAAGGGTAGGGACTGAATTGGCAGAAGTGGGCCAAAGGGTTTCTTTGCTCAATAAAGTTATTAAACTGATGTTCACTGGCTCAGGGTTGTCTGATTGAAATTCATGAACGATCTACTAGGCAATTCTAATTTGTTCTCCTTGAAGTATTCCCTTATGTTTAATTTTTCTTTTACTTAAAAACCCAAAGACTTTTCCAGCTGCACTGTTTGTGTTCTCTTCTGTCACACATTAGTGCTTTGGTCTTTGGTCAAACAGCATTCTGCCAGGCTGTGGCAGCAAAGGTCTGGAAAAGTGGTCCTCCGTTGCTGTCTGTGGAGACATGAGTGGTGTTAACAAAGCTAATTGACCACGGCACACTGCATCATGGGAGTCCTGTCATCTGCTCTGAGGCAATGCCAAACCTTTCCCCGACTTAAACTGGCTAACCCATTAGCCCATCCAGGTGTTTATCATCTCATCTTTTCTCTTCCCACTAGATGTCAAAGCTGGCTGGGGTATTGAATAGAACTGTAGCTGGACTTTTCCAGACTCTCGAGTATCTTTTGGTGATTGCTGTTTTTTACTCCACCTGTCACCAATCCTGAGAGTCTGCTGTCCCGCCTGAACTGACTTCATTCCCACCATACTATTGAAATGGCTTCCTTGTCCTCCAAGAACAGGAATATCTTCCTGCTGCAGGAGGAACATTCAGATCCTCACCTACATCTCATGCCCTTAAGCAAACACTTGGTGGTGAAGGCACCCACAACTCTGTTAGTGGCTTGGATAGTACATGCTTTCATTCCCACCACCTCCACCTTCTAGAGCCCTAGACATCTCAGCATACAAGTCTGCTAATCTCATATACCAGTTCACTCCACAATGGAAAGAATGTTTTGAACCCCTGCTACTTAGTCTCTCAGGAAGAGTATTTATGGAATTGCCTATGAAAAAGACTTGTTTGGGTTTGTAGATACCTTGCACTACTTTGGCATTCCTGTTTCTGATCATCTTCTGCTTGAGGATTGTACTTTGTGCTGCATTTGGGGCCCTTGGACAAGGGGATCAGATGGACAAAGGTCCACTCCATTGTCCCCAGGTTTGTTCTGTGATGGAGAAAGCTGCAGCAGGTGTGAAACTTCAAGTCTTTCCACAGTGGTTCATCCCACTGAGGGCGGAAGCTTATGGAATCAATGTCAAGTCCAGCAAGGTTGCCCAATACCGATCCTAGTTCCACCCTCAGGCTGGGATTCAGCCATTGCTGATTGCCCTGGTCACCTGTTCTTTCTCTTCTTCCAGTGTGAATTACTGTCCTACTTAGCTGGTGTACCACTCAACTGTGCCTTTTGGGGACAATAGCTAAGACAGGTAAGGTAGCCAAATAAATGTTCCTTGTAGCTTTGTAGAGAGCCAGCACTGGGTACAGGCTGGAAAGGATGTAGTTGCCTACCCCTTAACCCTACTGCTGAAAGGAAGAAGCTGAACTCGGCAGGAATGCCCGATGTGAGGCTGAGCCCTTTCCACCCCCTCCACACCTCCCCCAAAGCAGCTGGAAACAACCTCTCCCTTTGTCTGAGTTTCTTGTACAGAATAATCTTCCTTATGGACAATGTATTCTCTGTGTCCTGTGGACACAGGAGCCGTGTGCGCTGATCCCAGCACTAGGCAGGACGGAGGCTGAAGCCTTTCAAACGCCCACCCTGCTCAACTCCTGATTGATGTCCAGTGGAACTACTAAGAGTGGCCATTTTTCCTTGTGTGCTCCAGATTGGAGTGCAGCAGAGCCTCTGGGGCTTTTCACTGGCCAGTAGTACGAGCAGTTGTGCCCCCTTTCTCGTCTGTCCTGCTGGAATTTTGCTACTGTTAAAAATCATGTAAATATCTGTGTTTTCTGACGGTCTTAGATGACTCCTGTGAAAGGATTGTTTGACCTCCAAAGGGCTCTTGATCTACAAGTTGAGAATGGCTGCTCTAGGCCATGTCCCTTTTCTAGCTTTTGTGCCTTTCTCATGAAGATGAGTCGGAGCTGGTGAGGTCGCCAAGTGGTGGTGGCACAGGCCTTTAATCCCAGCACTCAGGAGGCAGAAGCAGGTGGATCAGATGTGACTTTGAGTCCAGCCTGGTCTGCATAGTGAGTTCTAAGATAGCCAGAGCTACATAGTGAGTCCCTGTCTAGAAACAAACAAACAAGGTGGTGAGGTAGCTTGGATTTGAAGTTCACCTCACGCTGTGACCTGTCTCCTCTGGACAGAAGAAATGTATGGAAAGAGTTTTCAGTCCAGAAAATTATACTTTGTGTAATTTTGCTGCCCCTGCCTGTTTGGCCCATAGTTACTACAGGCTCTGGATGTCTAAACTCAGCCCTTCATACCTGTGCTCTAGTTTTCCTGGAATATGGCAACTCCCTAGACTGTTTCTCCCCCATGTTCACAGCCACCTTCCTATAAGCAGTCCAGTGCCACACTACCAGCTTGTCTTTTCAACATGCACCCCCCTCCACACTCAGCTGAGCCTCTGAGCCACTCACAGCCTCCCCACTCTCCAGCTTCTTTTCCCCACAGCTGCCTGATCTTTCTAGACTGCAGGACTGATCCTGTTACTCCCTTGCTTAAAGTCTTTATGACAGTACACTCCCTATGTTTCTCAGACTGGAGTTCACACGTTTAGCTAGTTGCTATGGACAGTGTTGTGGACATAAAAGCCACAGGATAAAACCATCCTGGGATTTTCATTTTACTTGAGGGTAATTTAAAATGAAATTCAAATCCAGTGAGTGTGAGAGAGGGAGGGGAGGAGAGAGACAGAGATGGGCATAGAGATACAGAAAGAAAGAAGGACACTAGGGATTTAGCCCAGGGACTCATGTGTCCTATTGACAAGTGTTCTTTTGCTCCATTTCCAGCCCTCTTTTTAATTTTCATTTGGGGACAGGGTTTCACTAAGTTGCCAAGGATGACCTTGAACTCACCTCACTATAGCCCAGACTGGCCTTGAACTTGGGATTCTCCTGCCTTAAACCTCCCAAGCAGCTGGGATTCCCAGCCCATACGAATAGGCCCAGCCAGGCAGTCATTATTAGGAGAAAATAGATTTCAAGGAAATCTGAACTCAAGTGCTTCAAACTCAGGGCAGACCTCCTGGGCCTGTTTGGAAGTTTCTCACATTTTGAGGAAAGGCAGCAAGTCTCTGACCTAGTTGCCTGCCTCTGGCTCGGTCTGTTGATTCACTACCTGCTTAATCCCCAAAGCCATTAAAACAGTCTAGTGTGACCAGTTCTTTCGAGCCTCCATATTTTCCTACTACCTTGCTTTATCATCCTGTCTTATAGATAGTCAACCATATTTCTTTTGGAGGAGAGGATTAAACAGGGTCTCATGTAGCCCAGGCCTAGAACTCCTGACAGTCCTGCCTCAGCCTCCTAATCATGCCAAACTCCCAATCAGTTTTTAAAATGGAGCTCCCATATTGCCTCTCGGTGAGGCCTTCCAGCATCCCAGCCTGCCCACAATTCAGCACCACTCCCATCAAGAGAGGTCAGTTACCTCCTTTTTTATGCTCCGCATCTGTACCTTGTACAAACATCTCCTAGCTCCTGCTGCATTTTATTGCCCTTCAAGTTCAAGAACCCTGATTTGTCAGAGTTCGAGTCCCAGTTTCTCCACCTGAGAACTGTGTGGTCTTTGGGAAGATAAAGTGTCTCTGGTATCGCATAGCATGTAGCTCATCATAAACACTACCTGTGGAAATGTTGCTATTATTTCTACTGTGATTAAATTTTGAAGTGGTAATATGAAAGAACTTTGGGATGCATGTGGTGCATACCTGTAGAACACTCAAGAGGCAGAGGAAGAGGCAGGAGGATTGCTGTAATTCTAGGCTAGCCATGGCTACAGAGCAAGATGTGTTAGACAGACAAATAAGAAGTGCAGATATATATATGTATATGTGTGTATATGCATGTGTATATATTTGTAGTGTCATATTGCTTGGATTTAAACCCTAGCATAGCTGCTAACTAGTTTTACTAGTTATATGGTTCTGGGTCATCAAAATATTTATGCTCCATTTCCTCATTCCCCTAGATATTCTGAAGGATTGGCTGTTTCAGACAGCGTCTGATAGTAGGGGAACCTTGATACATCTTAGCTATTCCTAGCTAGCAATCTGCTCCCTGGAGTTACTTGAATAAATCATTGACCAATCCGTCTAAAAGGCCATAAACGCTTCCTCCTGCCACTCCCTGTGCTTATGCCTGGAGCGCTACCCTCAGAGATACCTTCTGTGTGAGTTTCATTCCCAGCATCTCCTTAGCAACTGTATAAAGCTAGCCATGGAACATTTTTACAGAGTTGCCTGATACTGTGAATCAATTTTGTATCTAGTTTTGCGATTTCTCCCCCTTAACTGTTGCTTACGCTTTTCTCTTAAGCCCCAGTTTGGTCCTAAATTGTATCATTAACCAAGCTCCCTCACCTAAGATGTTCTTTTTCATTGTTTCTAAATGATGTCTCATCCCTGTCTGAACCAGTGGACAACTCAGTTTCAGGCTTCTGCCCGTAAAGGGGGCCCCTCACCACCCAGATTCCTCTCATGCAGCTGTGATATGCCCCTGCTTTAATTGTCTTTGCTTCCAAAGCCCCTCCCTTGCCCCTCCCTTCACACTGACCACTGTTCCCTCAAACATTGGTTCATGACGTCAACCATTCTCACCACTGTGCAGTAAATATCCTCAGCTGTAGCCATCAGGACGTTGGGGTGGGTGCTGCTCCCCCCATGGTTTAACATGCTCTGCCCATTCAGAAGGTCATCTTCCTTCCTGTCTCCACTCCGTGTTCACTCAGTGAACAGTTCATCCTCGCAGTTTAGGGGTCAGCAGTCCTGAAAGCTGTTAGTGTGTCCCCCCCTGAACATTTGGTCATCCTTAAGGTACCTCTCCTGTATCCTCTACACAATTCTATCAGAGCAATTTCTATTTTATTGCAATTTATTCTTTTAAGTTCAAATCCTGGCCTAGACACTTGCCCCTTGTATAATCTTAGACAAATTATTTCACTTTGAAGAACCTCAGTTGCTACCTCTGTAAAAAAGAAACATTTCAAAGGATACTTTTGTTAACCCTTTAAGTAGCTATAATTTTCAACAGGATACACTTGAAGCATCTTACAAGTGCATACAAGGTCCTTAAGGCAAATATCTCTCAAATGCTATTATTTTGTTATTCTCTCTCCTAAGAGGTCAATTTTACTTAGACAATTTTGATTACAACATTGCAATTAAACTATTTTAACTTAAGATGTATGTATAGAAGAGGGGCATAGCTCAGTGGATAAAGTAAGTGCTTAGCTGTGCAAACATGAGGATGTGAGTTTGAATTCTCAACATCCACAGCCACGTGTAATGCCAAGGTAGTGAGGTGGACATAGGAAGGTCCCTGGAGCCTACTAGTCAGCTACTTCAGTCATTCAGGGAGGTGAGTAAGGTAGAAGGCTGAGAGTTAGATGGGTAAGAGCACCTGTTGCTTTTGCAAAGGACCTGTGTTGGATCCCTGGTACCCACACTGCATCTCACAACTGTCTGTAAACACACACAGTCAAAAAAATTTAAAAAGAAAGCCATAGCGGAAGACATCAGACATATCTCTCACCTCCACGTGCGCACCCATAAGACCATGCACCCACACATGTGCATGCATGTGTATACACACAAACCCACAAACAGAAAATAAAGACCCACATGTACTTGGGCTGTGTGTGGTTTTTAGATGGCCTTAGGCTCTCCAAGTTTGTTCTCTGCCTCTGCTTCTTTCCATTCTGCTTCATTAGGATTCTGCTCATGGAAAAACTTTGGGTTTGCTGGATTAAATGCCATTAGGAGCTTGGATTTGGGTTATGTCCTGGAAGACACACATGAGGTGGTGAGGGATGCCTGCAGAGAAGTGAAAGCAGGGCCCTAAACTAGAGTTATCACTGTGTGCTTTGGCTGGTCTACCTCCTTAGAGAGGTTCCTAAACTAGGTCAGACATACGCCACATCTCTGCCTCTGAGTGGGTCCCCGTTGGTCTCTTTCCCTTCTGTTTTCTTTTTGATAATATACTTACTGTGGCAGGTTTCTCCATCAAAGTACTAGATGGATCATGTCAGCCTTCTACTCAGAAATCTTCAAGAGCATCTCTACACAAACAACTCTTTATTTATTTTTTTAAATTTCAAACACTTCATGACTTCAGGCCAACCTCCTTTTTAACCTATGCCATATGAAGACCTTTTACTCACCATGTCTTTTAGACTAAGTGTGCCCCTTGCAGCCCTCTATGCCTTCTCGGGTCCATTCCTTGCTCTGTATGTTTTCCTTAGCCTTGTTCACTAAACAGCCTTGAACTATGTCTTCCACCTCTCTAATTACCCATTTCATTTCCAGCAAAGAGGAGATGACAGTGCTAACTCTACAGGATCCAGCCATAAGAGCATAGGAAAAGCACCCGGCCTCGGGCTGGCCAGAAAAAGCACTGAATAAAAAGGAAATTTCTCTTTGTTCTTCTGGATCCTTCTCACAAATCTTGCCAATTCTTTTTCTTCCTAATAGCTTACTCTGGGTTGCTCTCTAATGAGAAGCCCCTCCTCCCTCCTCTGTCTTTTCTCCGGTCCCTTGAGTTCCATGCACACTGGTTGATACCCATGGTGCATGGTACTGGCCGCCCACCTAGAGATCACACCTCATCTCTGACCATCCAGGCCTTGAGCATACTTTCAGATTGTAGACTAGATCTCTGAGTGCTTGCATGCAGTCTCTCTCTTTGTCATCCAGATGTCTTTCTAGTTCCTAGCTACCTTAGCTATGGTTCCAGCCTCCTGAAGAAGGAACCAGAAATTTGGCTGGGGCTTGGGGGCCTGCAGAGTAATAAACTGGACACCCATCACCCTTATCTTTGCTGCTCTGCCCTCACAGGTGTGAACCCCCTCTCTGCTTCTGTCTGGTGCTGTATAAGAAGAGTCCTTTGTGTCTCACAGGACAGGGTACGGAGGAGCTTGACAGGGTTCTCGAGAGGCTGCCGTAGTGGAGATCTGAGTCCCACCCACACCATCTTCCTCTGCTGTTACACACACTCAGAAACAATGTGCTTTCCCCTCAGCACCACCATTCCTGCTTCCCTGACCCTTACTGTGGTTTATTTTTGTGCCCAAACAGCTTCAATCACATACTAGTTTGGTAGAATTTCTATAGGTGGTAGCTTTCAGGCTGAACCATAGAAGAAACATCATTGTCAGTGGTTCGCAACCTTCCTAACACTGAGACCCTTTAATATAGCTCCTCATGCCATGGTAACCCTTAATCATAAAATTATTTAGTTGTTACTTCATAACTGTAACTTTGCTACTGTTATGAATCGTTATGTTAATATCTGCTATGTGACCCTCCCCAAAGGGTCATGGCCCACACGTTGAGAACCATTGCTTTGGGGACCGTGGACAGAGAACTATTTCTTCTAGAGCAATGAGTGAGGGGTGAGCCTGTTAGGGTGCAGTCAAGAGAGAATCTGTCATTTCACATCCCTGGGGTTGGGAAGGCTCCTTTAAGGAGAAGAGATTGTAGCTATTAGACTGGGCAGTCTTCTCCACTCTACTGGGATTTCATTCTTAGCTCTCGTGTGCTCAGTTCCTCGGTTTTCTTTCCCTCTGGCCTCCGAAGCCTTTCACGTATGCAGCTTCCCTGCAGATCCCAACCTGTTCCACTTATCTCCACTCTCCTAACCTAAGTTCCCCGAGAGCTCATATATTCCTGTAGTTTCAGCACTCAGAAAGCTGAGGCAAGGAAATAGAGAATTCCAGGCTGGCCTAGACTATAAAGTTAGATCCTGCCTTTGAATGGCGGTGGGCAGCACTAGGGAGATGCCTCCATTGGTAAAGTGCTTGCCACTAAAACAGGACTTGAGTTTGATCCTAGTATCAATGGGAAAGATCACACACACAAACACACACACACACCCCTACCTTATAAAAGAAACAAAATAAAACCCTAAACCTGAATCACTGGTAAAGAACACCACCATTCCCTGGCCCTGTCTCCAGTGGGTGGGGTCATCATCTGTGCCCAGGAAGCCTGCCCCAGTTTTACCAGACTTCTATCATTTCCTAAAACCTCTAATCTTACTACCACTAGTGCTCATTGAATGCCTCACCTTCTGCTGAGGGGAAAATAGTCTCCTTTATGAAGCCATTTCAGACTGTGAGGTGTTTTTCTTAGCCAAAGGCCAATTATGTGTGTGTTCCTGGGGGGGTTCCCATTGTCTTTTTCCATAGAGCCTATAAACAAACTCCAGCCTTTTCCTATTAGAAACAACTGTTCGTATCAATCTTGAAGCAAGAGGCAGGCACTGATTCTGAAAGCTCCCCCAGGTGATTCCTTTGTGAAGCAAGGGCCAGAAATTATAAACAGAGGCTGGGTATGGCCGCACATGCCTGTAATCCTAGCACTGAGGACACAGACTGGGGCAGGAGGACCTGGCGTTTGAGAGCGTAGGCCGCATGGTGAGATTGCAGACTACCACACACACACACACACACACACACACACACAGAGAGAGAGAGAGAGAGAGAGAGAGAGAGAGAGAGAGAGAGAGAGAGAGAGAGAGAGAGAGAGAGAGAGAGAGAGAGAGAGAGAGAGAGAGAGAGAGCTGGGGCTGGGGTGACTTTCTGAGCTGGAGCTATACCAGACTACTTAAGAGTTTCCAATACCTGCCACATCTTTTGCTTCTAGGCCATTACATGCTTTTCTGTGTCTCAAAGGCTTTCCCTGATGGCTAGAAAGTGTTCCTTAGTGCTCAACTCGCGTGTCATTTCCGAGAAGTCTTTAAGAACTAACCCCCACCTTGATAGTTTCCCATTCCCCACTTCCCATTGCTGATTTATATGTATGTCTGCTCTTCTAGGCTGGGGGCTTCGGAAGAATCTGTTGGCCAAGGAGATGCCATTTGATAGACCCGGCCTATATCAGATATTGGAAGATGCTTTCTGTCGGGACCAGGTCAGGAACTGAGTCATTTGCTCATTAATGTAGTCAGCTGACATTTATTGAGGCCTTGCCAACATTTATCAGTGTGGCCCAAATGAATCCATGCATATTTGACATTTCCTGTTCGTCTGACTTTGGGACAGTGTCATTGTCTTTCCAGTTCATAATGGACATGTGGTCCCAAAGCTCTTGGTAGATTTTCAGAGAAGTTTACATATTTGCACATTAGGAAAGGTTTGTTGAAGGAGCACTTGTTAATTCATATGTACAAACATGTACTTTGTTGCTCCCTTGGACTGTGTCTTACCCGTGAATGGTGAGACAGAGAATACTAAGCACTTTACTTGGATCCTCTCCTCTAACCTCCACAATGATTCCATCTGCTTTGTACTATTTGTTCTCATTTTTAGGAGGTTCCACAATATATACATGCTCACATATTATTAACTGGGAGGCATTTAAACATAACTTCAGATCAGGTGTGGCCTCAAAGATGCTCTAGTACACATGAAAGACATTAGGATCTCAATAAATATTGGTTGGCTCAATAAATACTGCTCTCAAGGGAAATATAAAGACCTGAATTCTTACCGTTCTCCCCACTTGACTCCAGATCTCTTAATTTCTCCCTCTTTCCGTCCATTGTCCTATTCTAACATCTAATCAACAAACTTTGTGTAGGAGCAACTGAATGGCAGGCAGTGGCCCCAATTGTGGAGATAGAGATATGACTAAAGTACGAGTTTTCCTGCTGAAAGGAATTTGGAGTTGGGAGAGGTGCAGATAATTGCATGACAGTGAGCCAGAGGCAGGAGTGATCTTGAATCTATCTTATGCTTAGCTAAGGGAAAGGCTTGCGAGTTGGAGGCAGTCCCATAGATCAATACATGTCTGTTTGTATGTGAACGTGTGAACATTCACTTAACAAGTCTTTCCTAAGCAGACATGCAAAGCATTATTCAGAACGCCCCATTGGGAGGTTTTGGCTAGGTACCCCTCATGGATGTTTGCTGGAAGGATGCTGACATTATGTGATGGCGAAAGCAAAGGCTGTGGCTGTAGAATGTCATAGGTAGAAGGAGAAGACCAGGGAGATAGGGATAGGTACAGTGTTAAGGAGCCTTGATTGGGAAGTGAATTCTTTGGGGTTTCTTGTCAAGAGTGGGACTGACATGTAATCTAAGGTATGCTCTAAACTGGACCCTGGCTTTCACCTCTCAGATGACTCTGCCTAGTTAACTACATCCTCCAGTTATCAACATGTTATCCCTCTCAGCCACTGCCTCTTCTGAATTCCCCAACTTGCTACATAGAAACAGCATCCAGTTGTCCAGGCTGTAATTGGATCATTACAGGCAGAAGAGTTAGAGATTTCATATCACTGAAACCTAGTCTAATAATTTGGGCTACCTGATGTGTGTGTGTGTGTGGGTCAGGTAGTGTTGAATTAACAACTAAATAGAGACCCCACGTCTGTCTTTCCCAGTCCCGTAAGTTTGCTCTTTATGTCAAGGTTTTTCTCTCACTTGATCTCTTTCTAGTACCTTGTATACCTGCACTGTAAATTATGTAAGTGCCAGGACCAGAGCTTAATGTGGTTTTCCACACTGTAGACGGCTGGTAAATGTCTGATGAATGAGATGCGCAGCCTCAAAAATCTTGTTTTCTTCTGCTTCTAGAATAAAAGCCATTTGGCCTCTGAGATCTACTACATTGAACTACAGCCAGTTTCACTTGCCTTTACCCCCTACACCCCCACTCACTACCTTGAAGGCTAGTTTAGACAGTGATTCATAGTTTTCGCCTGGAGCCACTTGGATTCTCCCATCTCCATTCCAGGAAATCCTCTCTCTGCCTCCTAAAGCTAGGACTCATCCCAGTTTATAGGCTCTGAGAAGCATGGTGGTGGCAAGCTATCTCCCGCTAAGGCCTCCCGCCACCTCAATCAGCCCTTAGCAGGCACAGCTGGTCCTTCATCCGCCCCTGGGGAGAAGCCTTGAGGGAATGGCTGAACCCTGAAATTTCCCCAGAGTCTTAAGCCGAGCCTGTGGCAGACAGCAGATGGCTGGGTCCTCATGCTGAACTGGACGGAGGACTGCGAATGAGACCATGCAGGCTGGACGTCAAGAAGGAGCTGGGTGCCGGCCAAGCCACAGTCAGACGCGGGCCAGGCTGAAAGATGCGAAGGAAGGGGTGGAGAGCTGGGGCTGGGTGTGCTTCCTGCCCCGGGATCCGACGATCCGCCCCTGCTCCCGCCCTGGCGGCCAGGCGGTGATGGACGGCCCCTCCTGCCTCGGCCGGCCGCCCAATCAGCGGGCACCCCCTCCCCGGGCCGCCCCTCCCCTCTGGTGACAGAAAGTCGGCCCAGCAGATGAGGAAGTGGCCGGCAGGCGGCCCTGGGGACTTCTCTCCGGCCCTGATCCCTCCGAACCGTCCACTGCTGCCCGCCTGGCTCCCACTGGTGAGTATGGATCTTCCGTGGCTCCCCACGTGCCAGCGCCCCTGCCTGGCTGGCCCGGCTAGCCCTGCCCTGCCCTCCCCTCCCAGGCTGTGGGCGAGGCTGTTCTTGGGGCGAGTGGGTGGGAGGTCCCAGCTGCTGGGGCTGGGCCAGCCCGTCTGCTCCGTCCCTCGGCACCTTGGCCCCTGACCCCCTTTGCTAGGTCACACCTAGTTCTTTCCCAGCACCTCCTGCCCTTGCCCCCTCTGCGCCCTCCTGCCCTTGCCCATCCCTAACCTTTGCCGGTGCCCTTTTCCATTTCCATCCATCTTAAAGAAACTGGCGGGGGACACACCCGGGTTCCCCTCAAGCTTCGGGAGAGATCCTTCCAGAAGTCTGACTTCCTCCTGTCCCCTAGGGTTCCTGTGCTGCCGGTGTGTGTGTGCGGTGATGGGGGGGAGTGAATTGAAGGAGGTGGTGGAGGGAGATAAGGAGCTGGCAAGCACGCTCACGTGTGTGTGTCGGAGAGGAACTGTGTGTGTGAGAGCACATGCCGAAGTGCTCGCTCCCACTTCAACAGAAGCCAGCAACAAAAGTGTGGCTGTGTGAAGCACTGTCGCTCACCAAGGGCTCCGGGTGAGGGAGGGAGCTGGGAGGGAGGCAGTGTCCCCCCACCTCTCCATGTGTCCCTGCCTGCATGTGCTCCCTTCCCGGTGGGAGATCTAGGGACCTGTCATGTCCCAGTCCGGTTCTGGTGGTGCGGTCGGCAAGCTGTGCATGGGCTGTATGCGGCTGTGTGCTAGCCCTCGGTGTAGTGTGTATGTCCCAGGGGCGGTGGAGAACCGTACAAGGCAAGTGTGTGTAAGTGTGAGGTGCAGATGTGAACGGTAGAGTTTGAGCCTGAGAAAGGAGAGTGATGGAGGGCACTTGGAGCACTTAGGTTGTTGGGCAACAGTCTGATCCCTCTGGGACAGAGTCTAGGCTGTCCTGGGTCTAGGCTGAGTTGTGTATCCCTGTAAGCAAGCCTTCCCTGACATTCCTTCCCACTTGGAGAAGGAGGGGCCCCAGCCCAGGAGGATCCCTCCCAGAGGAGGGGAAGATTCCTGAGACCTCCCCCACTCTCCCACCTCCTCACATACCACTGGTGCTCCTACCCTCCCTGGAAGGGAAGAGTGATGCCCATTCTGAAGTAGGACAAACTGAGAATTCATGGTTAGTTTGGGAGAGAATGCTGGGTGTGGATTTTTACCAGTTGCTCTGGCCATACTCTTGACTAGAAGTTTCTGGAGAACCTACAACCTTAGCTTATCTGGCTGGTCTAAAGTTGCGAGTGTGGGGCCTTACTGGGCTTTCTCAATTCTGGTGGGTCCTGCTCCTCTAGGCATTGACCTGTGGCCTGGACCCACCCTCCACCCTATGCCCAATGTAGCGGAGGCGGGCAGAGGGCGGGGCTGCTGCTAGATCTAGTCAGACAGGTGGAGCCGCCAGGGCAGGAGTCTCAAAGAGCCAGGCTCCTGGAGTGGAAGGGAGAGCTTGCTGGTAAGAGGGGAGGAGAGGCTGGGGTGAGAGGCCCGGAAGGCAGAGGGGATGCCTGGGGAACGGTGCGCTTAGCAAGGCAGAAGCGCAGCCCTAGTCTTAGGTCCTGGGACAGAAAAGACCATGGAGGTGGGAGTGCTGGCGGGGACGGAGGAGGTGGGAGTCTCGGGAAGGAGCAGGAAGACTTTACTGGGGAGAATGGGGAACAAGAGAGGAGAGGCTGAGGGGAGACTCGCTGGGGAGAAGAGTGACCTCTCACGGCCGGGGAGATGAGTCTGTTTACCAGAAGGGTTAGGAGCTTCACTGGGAAGATGAGCTGAGCTGTGAGGGTACAGGCTCCAGGAGACCCACCCGGAATTCAGAGTTCCCTCGTGGGGGGGTGTGGAGAGGAAGGGAGGGACGGCTCTCTCCAGGTGGTCAGGATGCTTGGGGAGCACATGCTCCATCCAGATGGCCTTTTCTCCGGGAATACCCCTGTTCCCCATGGCTGGGAGGAAATGCAGGGCCTTGTGCATGCTAGGAAGCTGCTCTACCCCTGAGCTATATTCACAGTCCTAGCTAGCTAGCCTTTCCAGTGAGGCACCAGAGTTGTTTGATTCTGTAGCTTGTCTCTGTGTGCCAAGTGTGGGATGGGGCATGTGGTGATCCCTGGCTGATGCACACTCTCCATCCCTCCTCAGAGTTCTTAGCCAGGATGGAGGCCGTAGTGAACTTCTATCAGGAATTCCTGAAGTATGCAGGTAAGCTGCTGTTCATAGCTATGGCATCCTACCTTCCTTGGGACCCTAGGATCTAGGGCTATGTCCTAATGAAGACCCTGTGAACTACTTCACGCTTTTGTGACCTGATCTCATGGTTAGACCTAGAGAGACATTTTGAACCCTGTGATCCCAACTCCTTCTATTGGCAGATCCCCGGATCCAGAACTACCCTCTGATGGGGTCCCCCTTGCTAATAACATCCATCCTTCTGACCTATGTGTACTTCGTCCTGTCACTTGGGCCTCGACTCATGGCTAATCGGAAGCCCTTTCAACTTCGTGGCTTCATGATTGTCTACAATTTCTCACTGGTGATACTTTCCATCTACATTGTCTATGAGGTAGGCTGGAATACCCTGGCTGTAGTTTCCAGCTGCAGGGTGAGGGTTGGGGCATAGGTCAGTGCATGGCATGTCTACTTTCCAGAGGTTGCTGGGAGAGGGGAACTCTAATCTAATCCATACTCGTTTTCTTAGTTCCTAATGTCTGGTTGGCTGAGTACCTACACTTGGCGCTGTGACCCAGTAGACTTTTCCAATAGCCCTGAGGCACTGCGGGTAAGTAGAGCCTGGGGTAAATCATAAGCAACCTAGGAAAGGGAGCAGAGATCTGTGTGGTTGGCCAAAAGTATTAATGCTGACCTAACTTCTTACAGATGGTTCGCGTGGCCTGGCTCTTCATGTTTTCCAAGGTCATTGAGCTGATGGATACAGTGAGTAGTTACAGATACTAGAACTGGGGGAGAAAGGCAGGCAGGCAGAGGCACTCAACCTGCCCCACTGTTCCCGCAGGTGATATTTATTCTCCGGAAGAAAGATGGGCAGGTGACCTTCCTACATGTCTTCCATCACTCAGTACTTCCCTGGAGCTGGTGGTGGGGGATAAAGATTGCTCCAGGTAAGCGGTCCAGGCCACTGAGGAGGGTGGCCACAGGGAGCAGAAGCTTCATCTCCTGACCCTGTTTCCTTTCCATCTTAGGAGGAATGGGCTCTTTCCATGCCATGGTGAATTCCTCCGTCCATGTTGTTATGTACTTGTACTATGGATTGTCTGCCCTTGGTCCTGTGGCTCAGCCCTACCTTTGGTGGAAAAAACATATGACAGCCATTCAGCTGGTGAGGGGCCTGGTGGGCCTAAAACCAAACCCCACTATTTCTTAATTCCTTCCTTTATCCAGCCAGTCTCCCACAGTCCTTCCCTTTTCTCCCCCCTCCCTAACCTGTCTCTGACCCTTGTCTTTTTCTATCCCAGATCCAGTTTGTCTTGGTCTCACTGCACATCAGCCAATACTACTTCATGCCCAGCTGCAACTACCAGTACCCGGTCATTATCCACCTCATCTGGATGTATGGCACCATCTTCTTCGTGCTGTTCTCCAATTTCTGGTATCACTCTTACACTAAGGGAAAGCGGCTGCCCCGTGCAGTTCAGCAAAATGGAACTCCAGCTATCACCAAGGTCAAGGCCAACTGAGAAGCATGGCCTAGATATTGCCCACCTAAGTGCCTCGGGACTGCACCTTGGGCAGCATCCACCAGTGTCCTGTCCACCTACACCTATGACCAGGGCTCATGTGGTCAGGACTGCGTAGGAGGACTGGCTCTCCCCTCCCCACAGCTGGTCTACAGGGACCACTGTTCCCATCCCATCTCCCAGCCAGCTCCAGGGATGTGGCCTCACTGCTACCTGCCACTAGAACTGGAGGCTGAAAGGGCTGGACACTTACTTTCCCCTCCCTGCCTTAAAGTGGGGAGAGGAACACTCAGGGCTGGCCCCCACCAGGGTCTTGTGGCCTTTCTCCTCACACTGAAGAGGTCAGCAATAATCTGTCACAGTGGACTCGGGCTCCCTTTTTCACTCCACATTGAAGCATGAGCTTCTGGGCCAAAGGTCAGAATGGGCAGCCGGCCTGGCAATACAGGCTGTGTACTCATTTGTGTCTTAATTAAAGTGACGGGAAACCACTGAGATTGTGTGTATATGTAAATGGAGGGGGGGCACACAGCTTCCGAAGGCAGTAATTCTATCCTACAGAGGAGGGTTGCTGAGGCAGGAAGCTCACAAGTTCAAGGTTAGCCTAGACCCTGTCTCAAAATAAAAATAAAGCTTGGTGATCAGGCTCTGTTGGGGCAGCCCCTAGAGGAAGGATGCTTGGGACACAAAACAGGAAGATACAACTTTATTAGAAAAATGAAAAAGCATCAACAAAGACAAAGAGGGGTCTGCGTTCAACGAATGCCTTGATGGATGAGGCTGCTTTTAGCCACACTGGCTTTCTCCCTCTCCTTCCGGAGGGCAGGGTCCAACTCAAAGCAGCGCCACAGCCGCAGAGTCTCATCAGCTGCTGCTGAGGCCACTGTGACCCCATCTGGACTCATGGTAAGACTCAGGACCCGGGCTGTGTGACCTAGGGTAAGAGCAGTCAGTGCATTTGAGTATAGACACACAGCCCTCTAGTTTTGTTAAATAAAATTTGAAAACTATAAGCCCACCCTCAAATAATCCAGTGGTTTTACTGTATTTACAAGGCTCTACATTGTTATAACTAGGGCCACAGCATCATCATCTTCTCCAAAGCCACCAGCGAACCACTAATCTCTATTCACATTCACCCATTCTCAACATTTCATATAAATGAAATCATACACTACGTGGCTATTTTTGTCTGGCTTCCCTTTATCACCTACCTTTGAGCTCAGCCACCTTAGCCATGGCTGGGTATTTCCAAATAACCAGCTGGTTCTGGGCAAAGCCATGGCCTGAAATAAGCTCCTTATAATGGGGAGACCAGAGGATGGAACACACCTGTGGAAAGAGTTGTCATGGGCATGACATACAGCTTGGGCTACTCAGAACTGAGTCCATTCTAGTGTTAGCAACCCTATCAGGTGCTACAAATCTAAACTTAATGGTCATGGTCCTTACTGAAGCCCCTTAAGACAAGTATGGAAGATAAACCTACCAGTAGGAAGTTCTGCCCACCCAGTGAGGCTGAGTGTGAGGGAAATGAACAGAGGGGAAGCTGGAGTGTCTCAGTGAAGCACACACCAACAGCACAAAGTGTAATCTAATGTATTTGGATTGCATGTTGTAGGTTGTGGGAGTCATCACAGGTTTTGGGACAGTAAGGTATCACTCAACTGTGAAATATAGAGGAAAGACTGGAAGAGAGAATGCTCGGGAGCCTGGGCATGGTGGTACACATTTATAATCTTAGCACTTGGGATGCTGAAGCAGAAGGATCACTGTAAGTCTGAGGCCAGCCAGGACAAAACTGTGTCAAAAAAATAAATGATGATGAGGGGACTGATGTGAATGATATTCCAAGATAAAACAATTCTCTTGAACATGAAAGATTCTAGGAGGCTTTCAGATTTCTAAGCAGGATCTGCCATTGGAAAGCAGTACAAGAGGAACAACAATGTATTTCAGGAAAGCAAGGTGAAGTTACAAGCTTAATTTGGGACATACGGAGGAGGGGATGCTGAAAGGACCTAGGGTTGGAGAGAAGCCAAACTTGGAAATGGTAACTTGAGAAAGAGGGCTGAATTACAAGTTCAGAAATGACCAGGGATAGTGGGAGTGGAATTGGTTGTTCAGGAAGGTCACAGAGAAGAACATATCTGGAAACAGGCTGGGATAGGTTAAAACATGCGTCAGCACTAGCAATCACAACAAAAACTACCTGAGAATGGGCATCCACAGCACTCAGACAGGCTCCAGAGCAGACATTCCAAATGCGGATGTGTCGGTCACTGGTGCCTCCTCCTGTTGCCAGAATATTGGACTGCCACGGACACCATGCAACAGCCTAGGTGGGATGGACAAAGGCTGGGTCAGGTCAATGGACAGACAGAGCAGTCAAGAAGCTCTAAGAGTCACAGTTAAACCCAGTCTAATGCCACCATGTCACCTCCCTTTAACAGTCCCTAGTTTAGAGTGGAGGGTCTGCAGACCTCAGCTCAAGTGCTTTCTCACCTTGACGGCTCCTTGGTGTTGAGTGAATCTTTGTAGGGGAGTCCAGCCACTTTCTCCAGGACCACTAGGCCACACATTGACCAGGTTATCATTACCACCGCTTGCCAGATGTCGTCCATCTGGGGCCCAGCACAGCCCACACACTTCCTGGCTATGGCCACTCAGTGTAGCCACATGGTGTTCTGCTACTCGAACATCATGGTGATGGATGTGGCCAGAGCGTGAGCCACTGAGAGAAGAAAAGAGATTTAGTTCTGAGACAGCACAAGCCAGAGCATTTCAGTTCTGGATGTAGCTTCAATGACGAGGTGAGCAGAAACCAGACTGCCACAGATTAGCCAAAAACACTGACCTGGACAGAATGTAGCTGTTCCAGCTTAGAGAGCTTACTCTAGCTGAGTGACTGGTCATGTTCCTAAGCCTTTTCTGCTGTTGCACATCCCATAGCTGTAGAGGCAAGACCACAGCATCAGAGATTGGAGCTGGGTATCAACATCCTGGACTCCTCCGTGGAGGAGCTGACACAACAGAGCCAAAACAGGTACCAGTCTCACCTGCACTTCAGCGTTACTGGTGCCCACAGCCAGGTAGTTGCCCTCTTTGATCCAGGCCACGGAGGATATGTAGTCCCCAGGCTGCTCCATTTGCAACAGCTGCAGGATGTCACCGGAACCAGCATTCCATAAGTATACACTGTTGTCCAGTGCCACAGCTAGTACATTTCCAGAGCTCCAATCCACAAGGTTTAGATCTGCCAGAGGCAGAAAGAAAGGAACACAAGGTCCTTTGTTAGACTGGTCAGTTCCTAGGCCATCTTTCTTGGTCCATAGACAATGATGCACTTACAGTAGTCATTGCGGATTTCAGGGGCATCAAGTATCCTGTCTGGCAGGGAAGGAATGTATCGGCAAGTTTTCCGGCTGGATCCAGGTGTAGCTTTCTGACTGTAGAGTACTTTCAGTCTGTTCTGGTAGCCTGTGGTAACAGAATGATGTAGACCTTGAAACGGATACTACCCTTGTCCTTGACTTTACTTGAGGAAAGTAGACATGTCTCCCTTAGGAGGGGCTGACACCAACCTTCTGGGGCATTCTGAGGTTTCCCACTAAGCCTGAGGATCTTGGCTTCCTCCACATCAAAACCGTTCAAGTTCAGAGCCCAGGCTTTCTGATGCTCCTGACACAGATAGGTGGTGGTGAGGCATACAAGTATCATCCAAGGGACACATAAGGAAGGTCTCATGCCTCATGACCCCTGTATAATCTTACCTTTTTGGTTGGCGTCTCCCCATCTTCCGCCTGGTTCTCCTTGCTCAAGAGGAAGCTGGCCACCTCCATTTGGGAAGCACTGCGATGGGGGATATAGCGGTCACCTCCAGGTTTGCTAGGGGTAGTCTGAGTCTTGGAACTCGATTTGCCTGGGCAGGAAGAGAGAAGAAAGTCTATCGAGGCTCCTGAGGGATATCAAAGGCCGACTCTCAGCGATTCTATTTCCCTCCCCTGACCCCCAACTCACCAGGAGTTCTGCCCGGGGTCCGGCCGGCGCTGTGGGATCTGTTGGCGGCCCGCATGGGCGAGGGGGCCGGACCCGCGGCTTCCTTCGCTTTGCGCTGCCAGCGTGCAAGGGGTGCATTGGGAATGGGTGTGTCCAGTTGCAGCAGAGCATGTAAGTCGCTCTCAAATACGAACTGCGCCATGGCAGCGTCTACAGAGACCAGACGCCACCAAGTTCGGGACTGTGCCGGGCTTCTGGGCTCCGCTGGTCACAGCTCTCACCACGCTGTCACCTTCCCGTTAACAGCCTTCCCAGACACAAACCAATGGTTCCTCACACTTCGTCTGTGCGCCTGCAAACTGTGTTCTTTACCCGAGCAAACTAAGGGCACGCCGGGCTGTTGGGCTTAAATTCTCCGCTGCGAGCATTCATTGGCTCCTTCAAAACGCAACTGTCTTAACCGTCGCCCTCGCCCATTGGTCGCTAACTGGAAAGGGGCGAGTCTTCCGGGAGCTCATCTCACGAGAGTCTGGCAGCCCAGCGTTTGCAGCGAAATCCCGAACTCGCCTCCAGAAGCCCAAGTCCCAGCCAGAATCTTGGCATGGGGCGGGGTGCTCGTCAGTCCTGGGCATCCACTCACCGGTTAATATCTCTCCGGGTGGGACCGAGCAGTTGGGGGATCTGAGAGCCCGAGAAAGGTCACACCGAAGCCTGTGGAGAGGGTGATACTTAGGTTATATACACAAAGGTAAACTCGAACCGGAGCACCGGAGTGACAGCCTGAATCGGGGGTGGAAGCTTGTTGGCATGCAGCCCGCTAGCTAGAAACCCTGCTAGGAAGGAAGTATGCGCGTGTGTATGGTGCTTAACAAACGGAAAGTGAGGCTGACGGAGGGGGGTTAAAAAACGGGTCATGAGTCCAGCCTTTCTGGACTCATTAGGTTAGGCTGCTTTTGGGGACATTCTGTGGCAGACTCTCGTGGGGCTTTGGATTCTTGAGAATCTTAGGGATTCTGTTTTACCTGGGTTGCATACAACCTGCCAGTGAGCAACAGCCGTTTCGTTCGTTCGTCAGACACGAGGGTCTCACAATGCAATCCAGGCTCGGAACTCGGGTCCTCTGTGATTTAAGGCGTGTGCCGCCCCGCCCCGCCCAGAACCAGGTTATGTTGATGGAAAAACTAAGGCCCGATGCCAGGAATTTGCCCAAGGTCATAAAAAGAAGTTGCTAAGAATCCAGGCCTCGGACCTGGAGAGATGATGGCTCAGAGGTTAAGAACTACTTGCTGCTTCTCCATAGGACCAGAATTTGATTTGTCAGGCAGCGCAGAACTACTTGTAACTCCAGCTCCAACCCCCTCTTCTGGGCTCCACCAGAACCCAGCACACAGGTGGCATACAATCCGTGCAGGCACAGACAGACACACATGCATAACAATAAAATCTTTTAAAGGGAGAAGACTTCCTTTGAGACTTAGCTGGTAAGAACGCTGGATATCTTCCAGGGGACCCCTAGGTTCCTAGCACTCATATTATAGCTGCTCACACCATCTATAATCTAGCCCCAGAGGATCCAATGCCCTATTCTTTTTTTTTTTTTTAAACTTTATTTTATTTATTTATTTGTCTTGGTGTTTGCCTGGAACTGGAACTACAGACAGTTGTTAGCTGCCATGTGGGTGCTGGGAATCGAACCTGGGTCCTCTGGAAGAGCAGACGGTGCTCTTAACCGCTGAGCCATCTCTGCAGCCCCCTTTTTTTTTTTTTAACTTTATTTATTTATTTGCCTTTGTATTTACCTGGAACTGGAACTACAGACAGTTGTTAGCTGCCATGTGGGTGCTGGGAATCGAACCCGGGTCCTCTGGAAGAGCAGAGGGTGCTCTTAACCGCTGAGCCATCTCTCCAGCCCCCCAATGCCCTATCCTGACCTCCACCAGCACCAATATACGTGCAGCCAAAACACTCTTGCACATTAAAAAAAAAAAAAAAAGTTGTTCTCTGATCTCCACACCCATGCCATAGATCACCTCTTCCTTCCAGTAATAATAATAATGAGTAAGGAAAATCTAGGATTTAAATCGGTTTTCCATTTAGTTCAGGTCTCTAATGAGTTGAATGGATTTGCTCAGAGGTAAAACAGCATTAATACAAATAATAATGGATGGCACTAATTGAACATCTGCTGACTATTGTATTAAAACAGTTTACTTTTTTTTTTTTTTTGAAACATGTTCTCATGTATCCCAGGCTGGCCTTGAACTCTATGTAGCTAAGGATGACCTTGAGCCCTCCCAACACAACACACACTAGCACACATGCATGCACAAGGTTTTTGTGTAGCCCTGGCTGTCTTGGAACTCAATATGGGGATTAAAAGCATGTGCCCCCACATCTGGCAAATTCACTGAGCTCAAGGTAGATAAATCAACTGTCTTCATTTTACATTTTACATTAGGTCAGAAAGCCAGGCATGGTGGTACACACCTTTTACACATTAATCCCAACAACCTAGAAGCAGAGACAGGTGGTTCTCTGTGAGTTCCAGACAGGTAGAGCTATGAAAGAGAGAACCCTGTCTCCAAAAAACAAAGAAACTAGGTGAGAATGAGATAAGAGAAGTCAACATAGGTGCCCTTTGCAATCCCAACAACATGATGTCTAAGGAAAGAGTCGGAAAAGACAGTTTGGTCCTTAGCCTAAGGTCACCCCATGGTGGCAGAGTGTCTTCAGCCACTGTTGGTGTTGTCTGTAGCTCTGAAGCACTTGTTTTTCTGATTCTAATTACCACAGAAAACTAGAGATTTAATGCCCTTGAGCTTCTGGACACAAAGAAGCCTAGTGTCAGGCTTACATGTTAAGCTAAGGAGCTTGGCTTCTATCTGCTAGGAACTTTGGGAACAGTGGCAGTTCCTGTGCAGAAATGCTCAAACACTGGAGCATGACAAGCAGTTTGTTTTGTCCGTGTCTGGGCTAAGGTAACTATTGCAGAGAGGAAAAACAGTATAGCTGCAGTGAATGTGCACTCTGGAAGTGCATGTGTGCTTGAAGCCCCAGCACCCTGAAGCAGAAAGAAACTGTAACTGGCTGGGTGGTGGTGGCACTGCCTTTAATCCTAGCACTCAGGAGGCAGAGCCAGGTGGATCTCTGTGAGTCCCAGCCAAGGTCTACACAGAGACCCTGTCTCCAAAAACCAATGAACCTTACAGTTCTGATATAAACTAGTAAGGGAACGATCTGGCCATTTGAGAAGCAAGTCACTGGCGATTCTGGGGAAAGGATAGGGAAATGAGTGCTGGGGTCCTTTTAAAAGAGCTTGTAGAAAGCAAGTCAGAACTGTGGAGTCTGAGGCGCTGCCGTGAGCCTGGCCTCTGTGCACTAGAACTGCCATGACCAAGTACCACAACTGTGGAGATGATGTATCACCTTGAAGTTCTGAGGGCAGTGCCAGCCCAGATGTTGGAGGACTCTGAGGAAGAGTCTGTTCTGTGTCACTCCTGGCCTCCAGTAGCTTGGTAGTGTTTCTTGGAGCCCTTGCCATCTTCTATCTTTCTCCCTCCACTGTTCAGGGCTGAATCCTCCCCTAAGAGCACCAACCATACTGACTCACTTCGACTAGCTTTGTGTGTAATAACTATGTGTTTTTTTTTTTTTTTTTTTTTTTTTTTTTTTAAAGTCACATTTGAGGTACTTGGGTTTGAGACCTCAACATTTGGAGACAGGGGACACAGTTTACCAATATCCTCCCATAAAACCCAACCAGAAGCCAAAGTGCTAGGTAATCATCTAATATAGACCCTGTGAATGAACGTTGTGGGTCAAGGTAGAGAAGGATGAAGTTGTGACAATCAGATGGAATAACAGTATATTCAACATTTATCCTGTCATTTACAAAGACTCTCTATTCCAGGGGACTAAGCATTAGACCTGTTTATTTCTCCGCTCCCTCCTACTGAAGGCAGACCTGTCTTGTAGTTAGTAGTTATTCTGATGCCTCCCGTACTGCTTGATGTCTAGGGTTGGTACCAGCTTTGTTATTGGCCCAATGGTACAAGGGACTATTCCTTGATGGTTTTTCAGAATCTCACCCTCCCCTTTATATTAAGCTTGTCAATATTGAGCCAGTGGTGGCACATGCCTTTAATCCTAGCACTCTGGAGGCAGAGCCAGGTGGATCTCTTTGAGTTCAAGTCCAGCCTGATCCACAAAGTGAATTCAGGACAGCCAGAGTTGTTACACTGATAAACCCTGTCTTGAAAAACACAAAACAAAACAAAACCAAAAAAAAAAAAAAAAGATAAGCTTGCCAAATTACCCAGTTTGTCCATCTATCTCTGCCAAGATCCTGATTAGCAAATTAGGTATATTTGGAGATAGCATAGGACCAAACATGATGACATGTGATTGAGAAATTGAATGGCTTAGAGGAATCGGAGCTTGTGTAGTTTGAGTTTATTTACCACTGCATTAGAGTGGCTTGAAATATGAAGTAAGTTGGCATGGAATTAAGACACCATCATTCAGAAATAGTTTATTAATTTAGACAATATTTATTGGAGGTCTGTTACCTACCATGCTCCAAATAGTATGTAAGGTGCTGGGGGAAAGGATAAATCCTACCCTTACTATCCAGGAGCAAGAGACACACTTGTAAAAAGTCACACAAAGTGTCATGGGCACTACAGTAGAAGTCTGGGCTGGAGACAGGGACTTTCTAATGGTCATCATATAATAAAGGCCAGAATAGGAGATTGAGAAGAAACATTGACACCAGTGGAGGTATATTAGGCATTTAATATGTCTTTGCCAGTATGCTCTCAGCTATTTTCCCAGGTCTGTGGGGTTGTTATTGACCATGCTTTGTGGATAAGAGGGAAAGGCTCAAAGGCTATTTGCCTAAGTCTGCACAGCTAGCGGGTGTAAAGACAGGCACAGAACCTGGCTCTAGCTCCAGAGTTGGTTTTATTTCTGGTAGGCTTAGAGAGGCAGGAGCAAAACCAGGGTGGGGGGAAAATGCCGAGAGATCAAATAAAATAGATGACTAGCAAGACCCTATTGGATCTCAGAATTAAAAAGCAAGCTTAAAGTGAACTTGGCTAGCACACTTTCAATAGCAGCATGGTAGTAGGTGAACTCACTCTACAAGGCCAATGGGAGGTGGGGAAATAGAGACACCCTCCCCCTCAAGAGTTTGGCATACAAGAGGAGTTACAGGACATGGAACCTTTAGTTTCAGCAGGCAGATCTCTGTGAGTTTGGGGTCAGCCTTTTCTATATAGTTAGTTATAAGCCATCAGGGCTATATAATAAAACCTGTCTCCAATAAAAGCCAGAGGAGCCTAGTATAGTGGCTGTGAAGAAAGGGCTCTGGATTTGTCAGCAGCAGTATGGAGAGATCAGTGTTGTAAAGCCCATAGGGATGGGTTACAGAATGGATGGTGTTGGTGTTCAGGATGGATAAGTTAGTATGTAGAGAGCCCTAGCTCTGTGGTGGCAAGGGGACTGCTTTTCAGGGTTGTTGCCAATAGCTTAGTGGTAGGTAGGAGTGGTTGGCAATGTGGGTAGTACAGTGGGACCCTGACTCAGCCATGGGCGGACACACAGACAGGGGCATGGTTCTCAGACAAGGCTGCAGTCCCCGGTAGTCCATCTGAGGCTGGGGCGAACACAAGGGCAAGGGGATCCTCTCTGAGGACTTAGGTAGGATTTCCAGGAGGCTGGGTTCTGCTTCTTCACAGGTCTCCGTAACTGTGGTCTTCGGCTGAGAGAGATGGTCAAAGGAAGTTAGATTAGCCAGCCATGGCACACGCCTTTAATCCCAGCACTTGGGAGGCAGAAGCAGGAGGATCTCTGTGAGTTTGAGGCCAGCCTGGACTACATAGCAAATTCCAGGACATCCATGGCTACATAGAGAGAGAGAGACCCATCTCAAAACAAAACAACAACAACCCCCCCCCCAAATAACAACAACAATAAACACAATAAGAAGATGTGAGCCAAGGTGAGCAGATCTTAGGGTATGGGGTAGGCTGATTATATAATAATCAGGCCAGGGAGTAACACCTATGGATAGATAGTATATGCCTAGGCAAAGGCCACGAACAAGTTGCATTATGGGAACAAGAGTCATTGGTGGTGGGGTGACTGGAGGAGAGGCGAGTTGGGGTGTACTCACAGGACTTAGGGCTGCAGTGTCTCTAAGGTACTGGCCTAGGACCCGGTGTAGGTCTGGAAGGGAGGGCCACACAGCATGCCTCAGTCTTCTATCAGAGAGGAGAGAGGAATGTGATGCGGGATTGAGTTAGGAGTCATGAGAGGGCGCCAATATGGGGCGATAGGGGAGGCAGTGAGGCGTGGGAGAAGTGAGTTTGAAGAGCTGGGGCATAATCAAAACATGTTGGCCTTCCCTGAACACTGCCAAACCCAGCACCATCTTCCTCCCTCATCACCCTCAATCTCGCCATCATTGTCCTTATTTTATTGTACCAGGACACAAGCCAGGTGAGAACTTGTCTGTTTTCCATTGCTCTGTCCCCAGCCTTGAGCACACAGTAGGTGCTGGAGAAATCTCAAGAGTGAATGGAGAAAAACAGCGGGGCTTCTTGCTGTTCCTGTGGAAGGTTGTCTGGGCAGAGTACAAATTAAGGTATACTGGGGAAACTTTCAACGCTTTGGCCCCAGATTTTCAGGTTAAAGGGCTTCAGCCAAAGGTGTCTGGCCTCCTCCGTGACCTTCACCCCATCTCTTGGGAGAAGATCTTACAAAAGAGCCCTGTATGCCTGTTAGCAACACCACTTCCTTTCCTCTGTCCATTTTTTTTTTTTTTGTCAGATATGACTACCTTGAATGGAGGCTCCATTCTAATTCGCTCTTACACAAAGGCAGATTAAAAGTTCAAAGAAGTCAGGCATGAGTCAGGACTCAGGGTGGGGCAGGGTGTGTGGGGAGCTAAGTTAGGAGGATTGCAATGTTTGAGGTCATATTGGACCATACAGTAAGTGACAGGCCAGCCTGGGATACGAGTAAGATCCTGTTCTCCCCTCCCCAGTTCAAAAAAGCATGTTCAGAGTGAGGTGTGGAGTCCAGGAGAGGGGTACCTTTCTTAGCCTGTAAACAAAACACATACTCCACACTGACTTCTGAGCCAGGAGTTCAATTGAACCACTGAGGAGGCTAGGATTTTATCTTTAGGCTTCTAATTTTTCCTCAGCCCTCACATAAATGAGTCATTCATTAGGGCATTTATTTAAGGGCCTTCTACTTGGCAGGCACTATGTTGAGGATTTAAAGATGACCAAGTAAGGTATGATGGAAAAAACATGTAAAGAAATAAATGCTGGACTGTGGGTGTAGGACAGCGGCAGAGCACATACTTAGTATGTGTGAGCCCTGGGTTCAACACTCTCCACACCAAATAAATATATTAATGCAGGAAAACACACACATAGGAGCACAAAGGAGCAGCCAATGAGGGAGGTCAAGAAAGGGTTAAGTATTAGTGAAGAAAGTTATTCAAAGAAGAATGGGTAGTCAGCCAAAGAGGCTATTCCAGGCAGCAGGGACATTGTGCAAAGGCATTGAACAAACTCAAAATTTTGGCAAGGCTAATTATACAGGGTAAAAGAGAGATTGTAGAGCCTTGCTGGGTTCTATCCCGGGGATCTACTGAAGGAGTTAGGCAGGCCACCCTGGGTTCATGTGCATGTAGAGAAGCTTGTGAGGAGGGGAGAGAAGCCCCATTTCAATGAGTCAGGTAGTGTGCAGGGCCAGAGAAAGAAAGCATTGTTTGATCCATTCTCTGAGGTGGAAAGACCAGATCTCAAGGCCAATCGGAAGGGAAGACACCCGCAAGAGTGCAAGAGCACTGGTTTGAGCCAAGGTTGGACAGTAGCCCTGTCACTAAATGAGCGACCAGGAGGTGGGGCTGTTGGAAGTGTCCACAGGGAGGGCAGGGTAGAGCATAAGGAGAAGGTGCCACTCCCAGAGGCGTGCAGGAAGCAGCCGAAGCGAAAGATGTGGATGTTCTGCGGTCCCTAGAACCGTGACCAGGCGTTCAGAGGCCACTGGCCTTGCAGAGACCACACCCCATCACCCTCTTGGCAGAGGTGATACCTGTAGTGCGCAGGAAACTGCCACTTCAGCAGCAGCAGGCCCAGGAGGACACTGAGGCATAGCACCAGGAGCAGAGCGGTCACCAAGGAGATCCAAGCTAAGGGACAAAAAGCGTCTGACCTCGCCCGACTCTCGGCCCCGCCTAGGGGCGTGCCAACTCAAGCTCTGGCTCCACCCTTAGCCTCCCAAGCACTGAGACTCAAGGAGCTCTGAGGCACGCCCATCGTCCCGCCCATAGAATAGCCACGCCCTCTTCGTGGGTAGACCAGCTTCGGCCCCGCCCATCCTCACCTGTCTCTGAGCGGGTGTCCACCCTAGCTGGGGGAGACCAGGCGCTCCAGGGGCCTTGGTAGGTGGGGCCGTTGAGCCTGGCGCGCAGCTGTAAGTTGTAGCGAGTTCGGGGGCGCAGTTCCAGGGTCCCTCCCTGGGCTCCGAGAGATGGCTCCAGCACCTGAGAGGAGAAGCGTGGAGGCGTCTGAGTACCCGGCTTGGAACGGTCCGGGATCCACATAAAGAGCCTCATCTGCAGAGGTGCAGGATCGAAAGCCCTGCCTAAGATCACGCCTAGGAACACACCCAGGCACTCACAAAGCTGCGCCGTCCTGCCACAAGATGGGGGGACCCACCCGGCTACAGGCGCTCAGCACCAGCACTGGTCAGCCTTGGACACTCTTAGAGACATGCTTGGACCCTCAGAGCCACACAGATCGTGCCACAAGTTCTACAGCGCAGAGAACGCCAGTTTTACGCTGGGTTCCGGGGCGAAACACTATTTTGCCCAAGCGAAATACATTTAGCAAACATTTCAGTTGCTTAGGATATGCCAGACATTGAGCTAGGCGATAGAGACAAAGGTAAGTGAAATACAATTTCATCCGAAGAAATAGGCAGATAATCACAATTAATTTAATGCAAGAGCAAGACACCATGGGAATACAATGAAACAGTTAACTGTCTGGTTTAGTGTGCCAAGAGCACCGACAGAAAGTAGGAGCGAGGGGTGTTTTAATTCGTTATTCAAATTATTGGTTGATAAATAGGAGAGAGGAAGGAGGAATCAAGGATGCTTCTAGGCTCAGGTCTTGGGTAAGAGGTGGTGGCTCCACTGTCATGGGTCTACTTTATTAAGTCTAACTACAGTCAGAGTAATGCCAAGACAGTGGCCAGCTTAGGTTACCATACAGGTGATTGTAGGAGGCAGAAGGATCTAGTGGAGTTTTGCATATGTTATATGTAGATCTGGGTTATTGACAAATTGGCTACATGTATGGCACACACATGACATTAATGCTATATTTAAGGTTTGTATATATTATTGTATATGAGCTATGTCTAGTAAAATCAGTCCAGCTGGGGAGGAAAATGAATTTAGCTTTGGATACAGTGCATTGAGTGGGATGAGGCTGTTTACTAGACTTGTCTGGTAGGAATATGTATACATATATGTGTATATATGTTAACTGAGAATAAAAACAATATTTGTGTATTGAGTACCTTTCTATATGTAAGAAATTTATATATTAAACATTTAAAAATTTATGTGTATGAGTTTTTCCTGCATATTCATATGTGCATCAGATGTGTGTCAGCTGCCCTCAAATTCCCGGAGGAAAAACTGTACTTATGGATGGTTGTAAACTACCGTGTGGGTGCTGGGAACCCACCCTGGGTCTCTGTAGAAACAAGTATGGCTAACTGCTGAACTGTCTCTCCAGACCTTACATTTAATTAACTCCAAGGCAAGTAGCTTTCTCCCATTTCACTAAGGAGGAGACTTCAAAAATTTAAGTAATTTGAACGTGGTGCTTAAATCTCTTTCCATATGGGGTCTAGAATGATCAAATTGGGATTGCTACATATATATAGTCATTAAAACAATAGGGTTTAACTCCTCACCTAGGCAGAGAAGACATGTTTATCTAGGAGAGAACATTTTGGGTGGGGTGCAGGTAAGAACAACATCTCATGGAAGAGTGAGGAGCCAGAGAAGAAGAGAAAACTCAGAGAGGTAGGAAGGAGATGAGGGAGGCCACCATGTCATGAGCAAAGAGAAAGAAGGTTTTATTTAATGGTTCTGGCAAGGAACCCAGGGCCTCTTATGTTCTAGGTGAATGCTATGCCGCTGAGATATAGCATGGGGAGAGAACAGTTCAAATGGAGTAGCCCACAGTACCACATGCCCAAGAGGGATTTAGATACCAGTACAAGCCCAGATAGTGATACAGAAGCAGTGCTGGCATGTGGAATGCCACGTGCGGTGCTTTATGGTACCTTCCAGTCCTCGGGGCCTTCTCCCGTGTATCGGAGCTGGTAGCAGATCTCTTGAGCTGCCCAGGATGACTGATGCTGCCACTTCAATTCCAGCCTCCCACTTGAGACCTCTCTCCAGTGCAGGCTCGGAGTGGGGAGGAGCACTGCAGGGGATTCAACAGGGACTGTGCTAAGCCCTTCTGTGCATTAGGCATTATGCCACCAGGGCCATGGGTCAGACATGTCAGAGCTGGTAGAATAATAATAATAACACATGAGCAAAGAGGAAAGTGTAGTCTATAGCGATCAAGTCTCAGCCTTCCAGTTAGATTTGGTGAAGGTGGGAATTATGTGGGGTTATGAGAAGGAAAGTTCTTACCAGCCTGGTGGATCCAGAAAGGTGAGCCCAGGTAGCTGTGAATGTCCCCTAGGGCTGTGGTCACCTCTACAAGGATGTGAATCACACTGTCATTTGGGGACTGGAAGTGGCAGCGGGAGAGAGCAGGCTGGGATCCTGGATCTGTTTCCTCTTCTGCTTCACATTTTTCCCAGGTGGGATCCCTAGGAATCAACCCAAGAGAGTCAATAAATGAGGTTTGGCCCAGATCCCACTTCCCATCCTCCCCATCACACAGGTGCTGTGTCCCACATGGATCATAACTAAAGTCCTCCTTCTGCACCTTGGGCCCCTAGGGCTCTCTCTGCCATTATGCCATGAGGTCTAGCCTCCTTCTCTTGAGGAAAGGGCAGGCATGGTATGTGATAATAATGTGGTTATATGATGAAACCCATGACTTTGTGTACTAACTTAATAAAAGCATCAATAATATGTTTTATTATTTACAATGATAGTAAAACATGAACAAAGCTAAAAGAACATAGTCTGTAGAGTTCAGACCACAGCCTACTAGTGCATACTAAGTTCCATTCCTTTGGGACATGTTTTGATGCCTACTTTGCAAGCTGTTTCCAAGATAAAAGAGACTTTATCATTTTAGAAGCAAACATCTTTATATTTTAAATTCCTTCTTATTTAGCAGCCCTGACATTGCTTCCAGAATTTGCCACCAAAAACTGCTGATCTGCTAATACCCAGAATATATCACAATCTGTTTTGACACTTGCCATTGCCACATAAAATGAAGCCACCATTATTGCTCGCCTGGGATAAAGTAAATTCTAATTGGTGGACATGTTGCTGCTTTGTTTTTTTTTTTTTTTTTTTCTTTTTCTTAAAAGTCTGGGTCTCATTATATAGTTTCTGACTGGAACTTATTATGTAGACCAGGCTGACCTTGAATTTGAGAGGTACTTGTCACAGATTGCTGGGATCAAAGGTGTGTCCTTTTGGAGGCAGGGTCTCACATATAGCTCAGGCTGGTCTCAAAGGCCTTCTTCTAATTGTAATTCCCTGGTGACTTACCATCCCTAAAATTGTCATTGCTGTATTTACACATCCACCCACTTAATCAACAAACAGTTGATATATGCCAAGCATTATGCCAGACCTGGACAGTATACAGGCAAGCAGCCATGTTTCTGTGTGTGTAGCTTGGGCTGACCAGAGAGATCACAGCAGAGCATCTAACTGGGAGGGAGGGAGGGAAGGTCAAGGAATGCTTTTTGGCTGAGGTAGTGTTTACACTGAGGCTCTATAAATAGGTTAGGGAGGGGACAACTGCCTATTGCAGGCACGCGCTGTGCAGATATAAAGACAGTATAAAGGGAAATTCTTTGTTTGTTTGTTTGAAATAGGGCGCCATGTGTAACAGCCATGGCTGTTCTGGAACTTGTTCTACAGACCAGGCTGGTTTAGAACTCAGAGAGATCCCTTCACCTCTGCCTCCTGACTGTGATGGGGGTGGGGTGATTGGGGCAAAGGATTCTAACTGGTTCAGAATGAAGAATGATTTTCAGACCTGCCAGTAAATGATAATTGTGATAAAAGAAATGTTTATTTTAACACAGCGATTTCTGACTAGCCCTGGGAGATGTAGGAAGGAGGGAAGTCCAGGAATTTCTGAAAAAATATTGCAAGAGAAAATTGGGGTAAAAGAACTGATGGTTTTTATTTTATTTGTTTTGTTTTTTAGTGTGATTATAAATGTATAATTTATATTTAAAGCTTAAACTTTGTTTTTTGTTTTGTATTGTTTTTCAGGACAAAGTTTCTCTGTTGTAGCCTTGACTGCCCTGGAACTAGATCTGTAGACCAGGCTGGCCTTGAACTTACAGAGATCCTTCAGCCTCTTCCTCCTGAATGCTGAAATTAAAGACCTGCACCACCACTGCTGGGCTTAAATATTGTTTACAAACATATGTAAATGCACTGAAAAATCTGAAGAATACAGTGAAGCTCTTAAGAGTGACTTTTTATTATTCGTTTATTGAAGGTTTTTTGCCTGTGTCCTTGTGTATGTGTGCACATGTATGTATGCACATTTATATAGTGTGAGTGCACACCCAGCAGTCAGGAGACATTCTCAGGTGTGGATCTTCAGTGTCCACCTTGTTTGAGACAGAATCTCTTGGCTTTTTTCTCTGCTGTGTATAGCAGGCTAGCCCTTGAATGTCCAGGGATCCTTCTGTCTCTCTAGTGTGGTATCACTGGGATCACAGATGTGTTCAACTGTGCCCAGCTTTGCCTGACTTCCATGGATCTGACCCTAATGCTTTCGTGCCAAGGGCTTTATCCAGTCATCCCCTTTCTTTCTCTCCCAGTCACTATGGTAGGTGAGAACACATTGGGGAATAAAAATCAATGCTGATTTTGTCATTGTGAGTCACACACAGTCAAGGTCAGTGTTTCTCAACTGGAGGGAGAATTCGCCTTACTTTGTTTTGAAGACTCAGTTTCCCATAGACCAGGCTGTCCTTAAACTTAGTGTGTAGCTAGGGTTGACCTCTGTTCCTCCTCCCTAGTCCTGGGATTATAGGTATGTACCACCATACTCAGGGTTTTTAATTAAATAATCACTCGAAAGGTAAATGTGTTTTAAAAAGGAGAGGCTGGGTGGTGGTGACACACACCTTTAATCCCAGGCCTCAGGAGGCAGAGGCAGACTAACCTTCCTGAGTTCAAGACCAGCTTGGTCTACAAAGCAAGTTTCAGGACAGGTACATCTGTTACACTGAGAAACCCTGTCTCAACAAAAGACAAAAACAACAACACAAGGAGAGTTACACACTACAACAAGCATGTGTAAACATGGCAGCAAGATGGCTCGACCGCTAAGGGCACTTCCTGCTCAGCCTGACAACCCAAGTGCAATCCCCAGAACCCAATGGTGAAAGAACAGACCCTCTCCAATTGTCTTCTGCCTGCCACACTCATGCCGTGGCACACATGTGCCCTTGACCCCTGGGGCAAAGTAAACATTTTTAAAGCATAATTATGCTATTGGACCTAATGAAGAATCGCAGGAGAAGTCCCCTGAGTTCTGAAGGCTAAGTGAAAGTAAAGAGAGATAGCCAGATGAGCGGAAAATCAAAGGCCAACAGAGCAGAAGAGGTGACTATGGGACACAGGGCCAGTGCAGGAAGAGGAAAGTGAACAGAGCAGAGCATGAGATGAGGCTGAAGCCACACGTAACAGTCGAATATTCTGAAACTTAGGACTCTACAGTAGACCTGGTTAAGATCAGTGGGAATTTATCAAGGGTTTTAAGCAAGGGCTGTTCTGTTCATCTCTGACTTTTAGATGTCTCCCGTTTCTGTGCGAAAGAGCTCTTTTTTAGTGAACAAGTGGAAGGTAATAATTCCTTCCCACCCTGGTACTGGGATTGAACCTAAGGCTTTATTCACAGCAGGCAAGCCCTTTACAAATGATCTATCTCTCCAACCTGATGGATTGTAACAGGGCAATGGCAGCAACATGCCTTTGGGCAGACTCTAGGCACACTTAGTATGTAAAGCCAACACCATGGTAACAGATTGAATTCAGAAAGGATGAAGGATCACTTGAAGGCCAGGTTGGGTTTTGTACATATTTACTAGGTCACAGATCACAGGACCCTGCAGTACACACTTGAGTAGCCGCAAGTTTCACTAAAATCTTGCAATATGGGAGGTTAGCATCATGGGGGAAAAACTGAAGGTGGATAGAATTGCCAAGGATGTCTGGCCTTTTAATATGATGAAACCACCTTGTTATAAAGTTCAAACTTAAGTACCACACAATCAGGTTACAAAAAACAAAACAAAACAAAAACAAACAAACCAAAACTCTTCCATTTTTTAAACGAAGTTTACAATTTTGTATTGGGCCATGGTCATAGCTGTCCTTGGCCACATGCAGCCTTTGGGCCCGGTCAGATATGCCTGCTAGGCTGTTTCAAGAGTCTAGATGACGTAACTAAGTGTGATGAAACCAAGCCATTCCCAGCAGAAACGAAGAGAGGATGAGACAATATAAACACTCATTGGCATAGGAGAGAACAGAAAACAGTGCTGGGGGTGGGGTGGGGGGCGAGGTAGGCAAATCAAGAGGGCCCACAGCAGTGTTGACCTGCGGGTTCAGTTCAAATTACAGTTCCAATCTTACCTGTCTGTGGGGCAGCAGCGTGTCCTGCTGTGGTGGAAGAAGCCTTGGGAGCGAGTGTGGTCCTGATGCTGCCACTGGCAGATAACCTTCTTTAGATCCAAGGTAAAACACTGAAGTCCAATGGCCACTGTGGTTAAAGAAGAGAACCATTTGCCCTACTCAAGAGAGTCCCTAAAAGCCTCTACACAAAGCAGGACATTCTCATGGCCTCTGTCTTCTCTTCCTGAACAGAGTTGTCCTATGCAGTGACCGGTTTGAGGTCATCAAGAATGACCATGGTTCCCAACCTAAACCTTTGTGGAGATCTTCTAAAATTCCTTTCCCATCTCCTCATTTCTTTACTGACCCACCTGCATCTTCTGGAAGGTCCACAGTCACAGGAAAGGACCAGGGGCCCCAGGAGCCACGAAGGGAGACCCCATCTGGTTGACTGCGCAGCTGGAGCCAATAGGAGTTGCCAGGCTGGAGCCCTGAGATGAGACAGCTTCCACCCTTCACTGTCAGAGATGGAGCCTGAGGAGAAAAATCCAGGCTTGTTTCTCTGATAAGATAACCCACATACCTAGTATTTGAACCACTGCTCAAAACTTGGCTCCTTGGGTAGATATGTGCACAGAGCAGGAGCTATGTTGGCAAATTTTGGGTTGTGTTTAGGAATTTTTACAGAGTCTTATTTTGGAGGTCTGAAAGCCTTCAGTTACATTAGTATGAATGATCCAAAGTGGGAGATCCCTAGAAAGGGTTCCTGATAGCTATTCAGAGTCTACACTGGCTCCTCAAAGACCAACCCAGTCCAGGAATCCCTAAGTATGACCTTTCTTTTCCAGGGGACATTTTGGGATAGGAAATAGAAGGACTAGAAAGTTAAAATACTTCTCCAGCTGGGGAGGTCCTCATTGGTCCATGCTGTTGGGGCACTGTAGGCTGAACACATGGATGTTGATCATGAACAGGAGCTGGATTCAGCATCCACAAAGTGGGGCAGCAGGTTTCTGTGGAGAGCAGCTGCATGACTGAGGGGCCAGTGGAGTTGCTGGGGTCCATGGGGCCATAGCGGAGTTCATGTCTCAGGAAATCACTGATTTCAGGAGCAGGAGCCTTCCAGTGGATATGAAGTTCCCCTGGTTGGGTCCCACCCCTGGCCTTGATGATACTGGGGGGATCTGGCAGGCCTGAGGGCAAGATAGGGCATCAAATCACTGAGTGCCAGTCTATAGTTCAACCCATGGACTGCAGAGACGGGTGCTGGAGGCTGAATAGAGAAACTCTGAATTAAAAAAGACACCAGTTCTCATTTCCATGGAGGGGAGGAAAGGGGGCAGAAAGCTGCTGGTCCTCTTCCCCTATCCTCGTGAGAATAATGAGCTCACTATAGTGTAACAGTTGGTTAGATTTGTACTTCTTAAAGCAGGGACCTCTATCTCCTTGTCGCCTGGCACACGCTGGCAGTCTGACGGTGGAATAGGTATGTTAATGAGAGGAGTAAGGTATCCTTGATGTGAAATGATTTACGGGAGAAGCCTAATTCTGCTTGCCAAGCCTAGGAGAAATAATAAGGCGGGTTCCATGGTGTCCCTGGGAATCTGATAGCGAAGGGCACCCGCATTGTCCTGTACAGGCTTGACTGGACAGGAGCTTTAGCACGCAGCAAGTGGAGGGGCAGTGTGGCAGAGATGTCCTTACCTACACTATCCACAAAGAGCACCCGCTGTGTCAAAGTCTGGTTGAGAAGCACATTCTTCACCCAGAGGTGCAGTGGGAAGAAGAGCCGTACTTCATCCTGGGATTGAAACCGGCACATGTATCGGGTTCCAAAGGTGGGCATCCTTTGGGAATGCAGGGGGCATTCTCGGGGCTTCTCTCTGTTGGCACAGAAGAGGTTTTCCTTATCCAGTCATCATCCTCATCCCTGAGGACTCAGGTTGAACCCATTTCCAATTCCCGTCTCTGTCATGGTCATTTTCTTCTCTCTGCTTGCTATAAGTATGATTTGGAGTTCTGCAGGGGCTTGAGCTGGGCCATTTATAGAGTGGTTATGTATTGGGCATGTCTTTGGCGTAATTATCTGATAGGACCAAAGGCAGGGAAACTGAGTGTGACTCAGCTAAATATAGGGATAGATAAATGGGGACTGGGGAACAGTCCAGGACCTACCCTGGGTAGGCATACAACAGCTGGTATGTCCCACTGGGTGCTGCCTCTTCCTCATCCCAGAAGCAAGTGAGATCCTCAAACGTTTGAGAGAAGCAGTTCAGGGGCTCTGTGCCCAAGGCCAGCAAGAAGACATCTGGGAAACAGTTGGTGAGTTGGACTCTAGATTCTTCCAGTCATGTTTGTGAGTAAGAGCAGGGGACCAGTGGAAGTCTCTTACCCTATGACCCCTTCCAGGGCTCTTCATCTCCTCCCAGGGCTCCCTTTGCCTGAGCATAGATAATCTCCACCCTCTATACACCTCACCTTGGCTGCTGACTTGTGCCTGGTTTGGAGGGGCCAAGAGGAGGCAGGAGGTGACCATGAAGAGGGCCCAAGAGGGCATCTTCTCCGGCACTGTGCGCCTGCCTTAGCCCATCCTCCTTTCAGGAAGCTGGGCCCCAATCCCCTCCCAGGCCAGCCCCTCAGGTTCCTGTCAGATACAGCCCCACGTCCTGTCCCTGACTCTGTGCCTCTGGGGCCCATCCAGACCACACTGTGGCCAGGAGCCAGGGGAGGGGGAGTGGGTGGGAGGGTAAGAAGAATTTGAAAGACATGGGCCTTTTGTTGGTAGGGACATGGTGATATATTTGTGAATCAAAAGGAGACACGGTGTGGGTGTGTGAATTACTATGGAAGAACATATGGCCATCAGAACAGCGTCAACTTAACCGTACTACAGGTGTTGATGCAACAAACCATAAAGTAGTCTTAGTTCCCACAGGAAGCTGAGTAAGCTGGGATGCAAAGAGGTTAAAAGGTTACTCAAGGTCATATACCCAGTGAGATGGAAGGCACAGGTGATCATACTTCAGAACCAGAGTGCTCAATAGTCATGCGTGCTCCTGGAGTGAGCTGCCGTGAAACACCTGTGTCCCTCACAGACAAGCCTAGTGATGGCTATTTCCAGCTTAACAGGTTCTGGGGCTCTGTATAAACAAACCAAGCTCCTGGGTAGCCTGTACATCATATGTGGTATCTCAGAAACCTTAGTGTGTACTCTATTGACAGTAATGACAGAGATACTGGGAATGTGTCAAGAATGCAGAATCCCAAGCCCTTCCCAGACCTACTCACACCAGCACTACATTTGCCAAAATCCCCAGATGGTAAAGCTTGAAATGTCTTCAGGATTCCTGTCTGGCTTGCTCGAAAGAGGAATACTTGGTCTCAGCTCTTCGGCTCTGCCTGCTTCATGATATCTTCATGGGATCCAGGCCTTCTCCTGGCTGTGCTGGACCAGTGGGTGATTCCTATATTGGTTCCAAAAGCTGCTTCGATTGGCTGAGGGGAGAGATGGAGAGAGAGAAGGAGCATATAACCGTCAGCTTCACTGACTCTCAGTGGTGGCTCTGCAGAATAAGGGTTCTCTGTGTCACCTTCCTATCTTTCTCCTTACAAATTAATTTTATCAAACAGAATTTTAGGAGCTGGGTCTTGGAAGAGGGAAATCTTTTAGGGCTTCTCTACGGGCTTCATTTTTTTTTTTTTTTCCTAGCACAATTTTCTTGTCAGTTGTACTGAGTCAGCCTGGCCCTTAGTCCTCTTAGCTACCAGGTTACAAAGGTCAGAGGTCACACTTTAGATGCCCATCACCCTCTTCCCAAATACAGAGCCACCCTAGCTCAACTGAGTCACGTGGGAGGGGGACACACAATTTCTGTGTTCACACAGTCCCAGACTTTTGATACGTGGTGGATGCTGGTGACTTCAAAGTTATCTATGACTTCACTCTTGGGCTCCAGATTTGGGCAGCCAACTGCTTATTTGGCTTCTTCTCTCGTTGTGTGTCTATAATATTTAATATGCCCAAACTGTGCTGAATGCTTAGAAGCCCAGCTCACAGAAGGTGCAAGCAGGATTGTGAGTTTGAGGCCAGCGTAGACTGCATAAGGAATTCCATATCAGTCTTGGCTGCATAGGGAGACCCTATCTTTAAAAGCCAAACACAAAAACAACTGGCCAGGCTCCCTGTGGTTGCTTGCCAATAATCCCAGCTACTTTGGAGACTGAAGAGGATGAATCGATTGAGCCCTTGAGTTTGAGAATAGTCTTGGCAACACAGTGAAAGAACCCTCGTGAGCGGGGATGCCTGGTGTAACAGAGCACAACTTGAATTCCAGAACTAGAGAGACAGAGGCAGGTAGATCTCTGTGAGTTCAAGACCAGCCTGCTGGTTTACAAGCAGTTTCAGGCCGGTCAGGGCTACACAGAGAGACTCTATCTTGAGAGAAAGAAAGAAAGAGGGGAGGAAGAGAGGGAAGGAGGAAGGAAGGAAGGGAAGGAAAGGAGAAGGAAGAAAGGAAGGAGCAAGTTCTGGATTCCGATCCTATCCCTAAGCCCGTGCCTTTGTTTCCCAACCTTGCCATCTTTGTAAATGGCATCTCCACCTACACAGGGTTTAAACCCTAAACATTAGTACTTGGCTCCTTCCTACAGCCAATTGATTAGCAAATGCTGTGGCTTGCATCTGTGCCCTTTGAGCCCTCTCTAGCCCTCCTTTATGATCTCACTGCACTGGCTTCCGGGAACTCCTTAGCACCACTCGGCTTCCCTCTCTCCCATATATCCTGCACAAGAGGCAGGTGCTGCCGGGAAAACTACCCTTGTGTAATTGATCATTAATGTGTGAATGTGAAATGTGTGTGTGAGCATGTACGTGGGGGTCAATAGACAACTTTTGAGAGCTGGTTCTTTCCTTCCAACGTGGGATCTGGTATTGAAATCAGGTGGTTAAATTTCAAGGCAAGTGCTCTTACCTGCTGAACTATCTTCCTGGCCCCAGACTGGTCTGTTTAACATTGCCTATCCTGTGTCTTCACTACCGTATTAAAATACCTGGACAAGTTCCCATAGCATTCAGAAAACACCTCAAATGCCCCCTGATGGCTCACAAGGTCCTGACTGAATGGGCACATTCGGACTTGAACTTTACCTCCCTCCATTTCCTTCTTCGTTCCCACCAGCGCTCACACTCCTATTGCGGTTCTCACGCTAACCCTGTTCCATCTCACTCCGCATCCTTCCCGCTCTGCAAGGCTGCCTTCTCTTGGTTTCCTCCTGCCTCCTGTAGCATTTTCTCTACATTCTCCTAGATCTTCTTTTTCTCTTAAATCTTCCTGTACCCATAGATCCCTGCTTAGCTCTCTGTGTTGTCTGAGTGATCACACTCAACTCTTTCTACAAACCAGTAACTCCTGAGACCTCATCCGAGTTTAATCCATGCTATTAAACACCTCTGTTCTTCCTCAGAACTTCAAAGTGCGTCAGGTCCCAAGCAGAACTCTTACCCATATTCCCCTTGAAACTTCTCTTCGTAGGTCCTGTACCTCACATGGCTACCTAGGCATCGAAGCCTGAAATCCAAGGGTGACTCTCAATCTACATTCTCTCCGCACAGCATCCAAGCCCCTACCAAGGTCTATGACTTCCACTGGAGGCAGTACAGTAGTGTTTAATTATAGTGTCCACCAGGGATTCTGTGACTGACAGAGGGCTGAGATGGATGCCTCTGACTCCTGCACGGGAGGAGGTTCAATTACCTTTTCATGCCATTGTCTTATTTCCTCTGTGTGTTTGTGCAGCCAGGAAGAGCTACTGTCCCTGGCCCTTCATTTTGATAGAAAATCAAACAGGAACTGGCACAGGCTTAGGATATAAGAAGCCATGTAGTTCTGTCTTCTTTGGCCAAAAAGTCCTGCAGCCTCCAAGGTCAAAGCTCAGAGCAGCAGATTTGGTTTATAGATGCTGGTATTCGGGCTGGGGAGATAGCAGCAAAGAACTGGCTATAAGACCATGAGTCCCTGAGTTTGATCCCTAGACTTCCTGTGGAAAGAGCTGAGTGAGCCAGGTGTGCACCCCCCTCCCGTGTACAAATGAATAAAAAGAAAATCTTTAAAAAACAGAAACTGGCAGCAATGGCACTTGCCTTTTGTCCCAGCATAGGCAGAGGCAGACGGATCTCTGTGAGTTCAAGGATAGCTTGGTTTACAGAGCAAGTTCCAGGACAACCAGGACTGTTGCACTGAGAAACCCTGTCTCAAAAAACCAATCCACAAAAACAAAAACAAAACCCCAAACAACAATAATCCCAAACCAAACCAAAACAAAAACTAGAAATTCAAGTTTACGTCCCTTTCAGAGGCCCGCTTTTCTGTGTGATCAGGAGCAATGTGATGGGTCTCATTTTAAAATGAAGAAGGTATGATTTTGATAGTAGGAAATAAGAGAGATAAATTTATGAGGGGGGGGCACAGAAGGGAGGGAGAGCCAGGCTGAGGAGGAAGGCCAGCAGTGAGACATTCCAGTCTAAGTTCTGCTCTTCAAAACAGAGGCGCTCACTCCTCAGATTTAAGCTCACTCTCTATTCTGTGAACATTAGCTTTCCTCAGCATGTCCAATGAGAGTATCCCGTGCCCAAAATCTTACATCCTCGGCAGCTTGGGAATAACAGAAAAGATATCATGGCAGTGTGGAGTAGAGAGTAGATGGCAACCATGGAAACTTTAGTGGGTGCATGAGTTCAGATGGAGGATGGTGAGGATGTGAACCATAGGGGAGGGCTCTGATAAAAGCAGATAGGCCCGTCATTTCCAGTGCTCAGGAGATCCAAGCAGGAAAATTCTGAGTTTGGAGGCTAGTCTGGATTATATAGTATGTTTGAGACTAGCCTGTATATATAATGAGCTATAAATGTAAAACCATTTTTTACAGTTGTTATTTGTGTGTGTGTCTCTCTGTGTGTGTACACATTCGTGTGCACTCGTGAAGTCCAGAAGAGCATGTCAGATCCCATAGAACTGAAAGCCACCTAATGCGGGTGATGGAAACCAAACTTGGGCCCTCTATAAGAGCAGCAAGTGCTCTTAACCACTGAGCCACCACTACAGCCAACCCGGATGTAATTTTAAAGGTGACCCGAAAGAACCGCAGACCTTGAGAACACATCTTTCCCTTTTCTGTCTTCATAGAACTTTGTGCCTCTGTGGGGGAAGAGAAGCATGTGCTCTGTGCCTCTTGCTTTTGATTTCAGTCATTTGTCTTTAAGATTTGGCGTTCCTTGGCTTTCAACTCATTGGATCTTTGCCTGTTAAGATGTTTTTATATGTGAGTAGCCATACTGTCTCTACCCTAGCTAGAGGATGTGTGAGTTCTCAGAAGGGACTCTCCCAGGGCTAGAGTGGGTGGGAGTATACTCTTCCTGCTGACTCCCTCTCTTATCCTCCAGCTTCCAGAAACAAACCCTTACTCCCTGACGGTACTACGGGAAGGCACACATCATGCCATGGCTCTATTACCCCTGGCTATTTAAAAAATATGGGCTGGAGAGATGGCTCAGAGGTTAAGAGCACTGATTGTTCTTTCGGAGGACCTGAGTTCGATTCCCAGCGTCCACATGGCAGCTAACAACTGTTTGTAATTCCAAGATCTGACACCCTTACATAGTTATACATGTAAGCAGAACACCAATTCACATAAATAATAATAATAATAATATATATTATTTTTAATTACATGCAGACATACATGAAAATTCAGATGCCCATGGAGGCCAGAGGCATAGAATCCTCTCAAACTGGAATTTCCAACTTTCAGACAGGGACACTGGGAACAGAATTCTGGTCTTTCCAGCCCCCAAAGGCTATTTTAAAAACTCCTACCCAGATGCCTTGGGCAAAGGTCACCTTGTAGTGTTTTCCTGCTCTACTTGTTTATCTAGGATTACGTGCTGGGCATGGTGGGTTCTTGAAGTTCTGAAGGGATGTGATGTTACTAAGTGGAAAAAGAACCAGCAATTTCCCAGAAGTCTATCGGACAGAGATGGCTGGAGGGGTGCAGCCTGGACAGTCCTCTGGGCTCTGCCTCCTGTCCTCCGGGAGACATCCTGGCTCCTGAGCTGCCCTACTTAGGCAGCTGCTCTGTCGCCTCTAAATTGAAGGCCTGAGTCCAAAGAAAAAGGAGAGTTCCTTACTACAGCAGCTTCGGGTTGCTAATGGAAGAAGGCTTGGGTGAGATAAGAGATATACAGCCCTGAGGAAGGAGCCTGTGCTGCCCAGAAGGCCTTTCAGGAAATCCCCCCCTTCCTTGAGGGCTAGAGGGAGTGAATGACTCAGGGCAAAGTGGTGTGACTTCCTTATTTTACAGCCAGGACTGTGGTGAGACCCCTCGACCAGGTGCCCACCAGCTTGGCCTTTCCCAGGGGTCTGTCTAATAAGGCGTTTCTTCTGGCTTTTTCCATTGCTTCTCTGGAATCAAGTTAGCACAATTGGCTTGGTCTCTGGTTCCCACTCCTGTCCAGGCTGGGTCCTGTGAGAACAGAGCCAGGAGTGAAGTAGAGGGAAATGCAGCTAGGGGGGGCAGGATAGGTAAGACTGAGAATTTATGGCTGTGCTCTGTGCTTAGTTCATCGTGGGGGCTGAGGGCCTTAGAGGCCACAGTGGGAGTGTGGGACTCTGCTATGGGAGAAAGGTGTTGACTTTCTTGACTCCTTAACATGTTTGTAAATGTACTGGGCTCAGATCAGTTCTCTCCCACTTTGCCAGAGAAGAAGCTTTCCACTGTGGTGGAGGGGTCCTCTGGAGCCAGGGCCTCCAGTTCAAATTCCAGCTTTACCACTTACTGTCAGAATTAAAGTCCAGTCCTTTAACCGCTCAGGACCTTCTTTTCTTTTCTTTTTTTTTTAATATTTATTTTTATTTATGTGAATTGGTGTTTTACCTGCATGTATAACTGTGTAAGGGTGTCAGATCTTGAAATTACAGACAGTTGTTAGCTGCCATGTGGATGCTGGGAATCGAACTCAGGTCCTCTAGAAGAACAGTCAGTGCTCTTAACTGCTGAGCCATCTCTCCAAAACCTTCTTTTCCATACAGTAAGGATAATGGTAATAGCCACCTAGTAGGTGTGTTGTAGATTGGAGAACTAATGTGCTCCGTACAGTACTGGACTCGGAAACATCACATAACCCTGATGCATTTTTGGTCTTTCAGAGGTGGACATGGATGCTGCCCCAGACTCCTCCCCCTGCTCCTACTCTCCTGTTGGTACCTGCCCATCCTCCTCCACGAGCGTTTCTCTGGCTCATTACCATCACGTCATTGCTACACTGGGTACAATGTACTATCCTACATTGTTTTCACTGATCTCATTCCCGTCACTGTTTAATTTTTTTGTAATTGAAGTACTTTATTTATTTGTCTATTTGTGTGCCTCTGCATACATGTATGCCATGGTGCAGGCACAGAGGTCAGTGGAAGACTTTTGGGAGTCATTTCTCTCCATAATGTGAGACCCAGGAATTGGTCTCAGGTTGTCTTTGTCTTTGGTGACAAGTGCCTTTGCTCATTGAGTCCCTTACTGATCCTCTCTACCTTGTCTTTTGAGACAGACTCTCTAACTGGACTTAGTACTTACCAACAAGGCTAGCCTAGCTGGCCGTCAAGCCCCCGAACCACCCTGTCTCTGCCTCTCCAGCAGTGGGATTGTGGTATACACTGCTACACCTGGGCTTTTATGTGGGTGCTGAGTATTGAACTCAGGTCCTTATGCTTGAGCTACAAGCCCCCTGGGCTCTTAGCTCTGTACCCTGCTCGTACCACAGTGTCTTGGTTTTTGTTGCTAAGTGGTAAGCTTTGAAATCTGAAAGTGTGGGGGCTGGAGAGATGGCTCAGCGGTTAAGAGCACCGTCTGCTCTTCCAGAGGACCTGGGTTCAATTCCCAGCACCCACATGGCAGCTAACAACTGTCTGTAGTTCCAGTTCCAGGCAACACCAAGGCAAATAAATAAATAAAATAAAGTTTAAAAAAAAAAAAAAAGAAATCTGAAAGTGTGAGCCTCCAATTTTGATCCTTCTTTTGTTTTGGCTATTCTGGATTCCTTGCAATTCCTTATGGATTCTAGGACATGTCTGTTTATTTTTATGAAGAAGGCAACCAAGATTTAGATAGAGGAAGGTCGAGATGATCACCTGGGAAGTATCATCAGACACCAACACTGCTTATGTTCTCAGGTTTTGAATCCGTGGTATTTTGTTCTTTATTTAGGTTTTCACACACTTGCTGTGGCACACTTGCCCACACACATATCCCGCACACACAATATAATAAAAAAATGAATCAAACACAAATCTGATCCAGGCATATCTTTACTGACAGTTCTTAAGGATTTATTTTTTAATTTTATGTGTATGCGTGTGTAAGCTGTGTGTGTGGGTGCATACAGAGGCTGTAAGAGGTCATTGCATTCCCTGGAACTGGAATTCCAGTAGCTTTGAGCTGCTTTGTGGATGTGGGAATCTGAATTCAATCCTCTGAGCCATCTCTCCAGCTCCTCTTTTTAATTTTCTTTTAGCATTAATTTAATTTTTGTTTTTGCACTAGCTGCTCTTACTAATGACCCAAGTCCTTAAGGCTGCCTCTAAAGCTCAGGATGGCCTGGCCTTTGTCATGATGTTCATGAAAGAATGCTTTGTTCTAGCTCTGTGAAACTGCTCTGATGCTCAATGCACCACCAGCCACTGGTGCCATTCCTGTGCTAGGATCTCTTTCTGCAAGGAACTCCTGCTTTCTCCCTGTGCCCAAGTGAAAAGATCTTGCTTGCTTGCAAAGCTTTCCTGGTCCTACCTCTGTGTTCCCCAGGTGCCCTCTTACAGCACCAAACCATTCACCTCTGTATTTTATTGTGTGTTTACACATCTGCTGCATATCAAGGGCATCCTCATCTATGGGTAATTTTAAAATTATTTTGTTTTTGCTTCTTATTTTTTTGTTTTTACATCTCAAACTTAACCAGGGTTTCATAAAGCCAGGCTGACCTCTGACCTGGATGACCTTGAACTTCTGACTCTCCTGCCTCCATCTCCCCTAGTGCTCACATGGCAGGCCTATAATGCCATGCCCAGTTTCTGTAGTGCTGGGAATTACACCCAGGGCTTTGTGCATGCCAGACTAGTTAACTGGACTACATACCCAGCCTTGAGCAACTTTACTATTTTTAAAAGGATATATTTTATTTGAAAAGATTATGTATATGTGTGTGTCTGAGGTGGGGGTGGGTCGTGTCGGGTGTGTGCAGGTGCTTGTGGAGGCCAGAAGAGGGTGTTGTATCCTCTGGAGCTGGAGTAATAGGCAGTGATGAAAGGTCTGATATGGGTGCTGGGATCCAAACTCAGATCCTCTGAAAAAGTAGCCATATTCTTGATTATTGAGCCATCTCTTCAACCCTAGGACAGCTTTTTAAAATCCTCACCTTTGGACTACATCTCTGCAGGGATGTAGTTCTGGAGTTTCAGCCTAGCATACCTCATCTATCCTACATTAGCTTCCCATTTTCTAAAATGAATTTCTTCCTCTTAATCCATCTCAGACTCCATCATTCAGCTCTGTTAACTACAGATCTTGCGGTCTTTGTATATCCCATCATCAGCTGACAGCCGTGAACTCTTATATAAAGACCCACTACTGGTATTGAGGGAGATCTCACCTAATTCCAGCAACAGCCAGGTATCTAAAGTATCCTGTTTCTCAGAGGAGAAAAATAAGCTCTGAGATGATAAATGATATGATGAAAGCCACACAGGTAAGATGTGGCATGAAATCACTTGAGCCCAGGCCTGCAATCCTAGCATCTGTTAACCACACTGTCATACCAAGTTTATGTCTTTTTGTGGGAAGAGGAGGATGTTCATCTGATTCATTGAAAAGAAAAATCCTGGGGCTGGAGAGATGGCTCAGCGGTTAAGAGCAACGTCTGCTCTTCCAGAGGACCCGGGTTCGATTCCCAGCACCCACATGGCAGCTAACAACTGTCTGTAGTTCCAGTTCCAGGCAAACACCAAGGCAAATAAACAAATAAATTAAAAAAAAAAAAGAAAAGAAAAATCCTGGGGCTAGAGAGATGGTTCAGAGGTTAAGAACACTGACTGTTCTTCTAGCGGTCCTGAGGTCATTTTCCAGCAACCACATGGTAGCTCACAACCATCCATGATGACATTTGGCACCCTCTTCTGTATACCATATACATAATAAATAACTCTTAAAAAAAGAAAAAATCCATTTGTTTCTTAAGAACCAGTGGGAGAGACATCTGAAGACAGTCATGAACAGTCAAAGGAAAAGCTAGTCAGTAGGAAAGGAACACCTCCCCCAGCACCAGTCTGAAGGAATCCACCTCATCTGGCTGAGGCTGAGAGGGGCCTCTGCCTCCCTTCTTTTGGACCAATTAGTTGGTTGTAGCTAGTGACCTTCCAGGGAAGGCTGTCTACAAGCTAAAAGTTAGAGAGGGGTACAAAGACCCAAAATCCAGTCACCACCTGTTTGGGGTAGATGGTGTTGCTTCAGACTGAGCTGGGGTTTCAGCCAGTCCTGGCATGAACTGTGTTTGGGCAGAGCTCAGACTCTGTGGCTGTGGTGACTCCCCAGAGACACAGGGAGACAAGACACACTGGTGAGGAGGCTGGGAAGCAGGAATGGGGGGAACAAGGGGAAATTGTAATGTGATTGGGGTGGAGGTGAGGACTGGTGATATACGTGGCCAATGGGTCCCCTAGAACAGCCCGCACCTCTCCCGAAGGGCAATGCCATGGGACAGTGCTTCATTTCCTCAGTAGCCCGGTTTTTGCTCTTGGGTTTAACTCTTCCCAGCTTGGGCCAACCATGTGTAAAATGCAGACACACACTGCTACTTAGCATGTTTATTTTTTCTGAGTTCAAACAGAGAGTGTGGGGGAGTCACTAACCAGGGTGTTAGTAGCATGCATTCTCCTTTTGGTGGAGGACCAGAGTGGGGTTTGGGTGTAGAGAGCAGACGAGTGGGGAGCACATGCATGAAGGATCCCAATGAGCTGGGGGCGGGATAGGAAGGGAAGCTCTGGGAGCAGCTGCCAATGGGGACCCTGTTTCCCTCAGCCCGTGTCTGTAGGCTCTTTTCCTTTTTCTTGGAGTTAAAAGACTTTCTTGAGACAGCTTAGGTCAGAGCTTAGAAGGGCCTGAAGCCACAAGTCAAAGCAGTTTGCTCTGGCCAGCAGAGCCAGGTTCATGATGGGCGCAGCTCAGGCCTCCTCAGCTGTGGCGTCGATGCCCGCGTAGGTGAAGTTCTCAAATAGGGACATGTTCACGTAGGCCTGTGGGAAGAACAAGTCTTAGCGTAACAGAAGCAGGCAGAGCTCTGTGAGTTCAAGGTCAGCCTCGTCAACCCAACAAGCTCTAGGCCAACCAAGGCTACATAGTGAGGCTGTCAAAAAAACTACTTATTCATCACTCAAAAGGCTAATAACTTGGGCTGGAGAGATGGCTCAGAGGTTAAGAGCACTGACTGTTCTTCCAGAGGTCCTAAGTTCAATTCCCAGCATCCATATGGTGGCTCACAACCATCTGTGATGACATCTGGTGCCCTCTTCTGTATACTGTATGCATAATAAATAAATGAATCTTTTTTTATAAGGCTGATAACTTGATCACTTGTATATATGATTATTTGATCATTTTCCTTTTTCTTTCCTTTTCTTCCTTCCACTCTTCTCTTCCCCTCCTCTTTCCATAACCCCTTCCCTTCCCTGCCTTTGAGACAGTCTAAGCCAGGCTGTCCTTTCCTAAGTAGGAAAGGATGACCTTGAATTTGAACCTCCAATTCTGCTTCCATGCTGAGATTACAGGAACATGCCACCAGGACCTGCCTATGGGGTTTTGGGGTTCAAACCTAGGGCCTCAGGCATGATAAGCAAGTATTAACAACTGAGCTACATCCTAGGCCATATTTGTTTTGTATTTTACATACAGTCTACTACATAGCCCTGGCTGGCTTGGAATTCACTATGTAGACCAGGCTGGCCTAGAACTCAAAGATCCTTCTGCCTCTGCTTCTGAGATTGAGGGTTTATGCCAACACACCCAGGCAATTTTTTGATAGACAAGAGTCTTATGTAGCCCAGGCTGATGTGAACTCAGTCCTCTTGATTTCATCTCTCAAGAGCTGGAGTTATAGATGCACATCAAAGACAGTTTAAGATGGCTATCTAATCAATCCATTATTTTCATAGGCAAGCAGAGTGGTGCTCCCTTTTAATCCCAGCACTTGGGAGGCAGAGTCAAGAGGATCTCTATGAGTTCAAGGCCAGCCTGGTCTACAGAACTAGTTCCCAAAAGAAATTGTCTTGAAAACAAAAAAACCAAACCAACCAACCAAACAAATCAAACACCAAACCAAAAAAATAACACCCCCTCCCAAAATCTGTTCTTATATTTATACATTTTCCTGTATTTTTTCATTTTTATTTGATAATTCATCTACTCACATGGTTATTTGATTAAGTTATTGTGTTATTTTTATTCATATAATTACTGCATTATTCACTAGTTACACTTATTTCTTTAGCCCTTTCTATATCATTCAGTCACTCCTCCATTTTGGGTGACCATTCATGCGTTTTCTCTGGCCCTGGACCGGGTGAAGAGAGGGGTCTCAGGAGAGAATAGATCAATAGCTTGGAGGAAGACAGACCACTGTCTAGAATTTATGGGAGGGACTTGTTGTTGAGATTAAGCTGTGCAAAGAGTGCATATATACACTCAGCATGGGTTGCACCCTAAATTCAACCCGGCTGTGGTGACAGCCTCAGCTGAGGGAGTTTTGGAAATGTGTGAGGGTGGGAGATATGGTGGTCTCACATGTGGCATTTATGAGATGGTGCTCCTGTGGGCTTGGAGGGTAACCATCCCCACCTTGTCCAAACTTACCTTCCTGGCTTCTAGCATTCGGCCCAAATGTAGTGCGATCTGGGCAAAGGGCGGGCGCTCATAGGGCCGATCCCGCCAGCACTGCCTCATCAGCTCATAGCTGTGGATGGGAATGGAGGTGCTGTGAGGTGAGGGACTGACTGGAAGCGGCTCACAGATACAAAGCTGAGGCCGTTCATCTGAGAGTTGAGTTCCCAGAGCTCAAGAGGAAGTGAACTCACACTTCATCATCACAGTTTCGAGGCTGCTCCATTCGATAGCCCTGAGGTAATTTCTCGTAGAGTTCAGCACAGGTCATACCACAGTAGGGCGTGCCTCCTGCAGAGGGTACAAGATTCCCTCAGTCCAGGGCCCCATGGTAAGGTGGGATGCTCTGGAGAACTGATGTAGGCTTACCAAGGCTCACTATCTCCCACAGGAGGACCCCAAAGGACCAGCTGAAATGAGAAGGATGTACTTCATTACTTGGGGGAGACACATAGGTAATCTCTATGTAACTGAGCTGTGTAGCCATACCAGGTCCTGCATATGTGTTCTTTGCTAGCATCTGGCTTTGGCCAGCTACTGTCCCTATTACACTGAAGATTTTTTATAGCTCCTGATCCCCGGACTCAACTAATTATAGTAACATTTTATAGATTTCTCTTTCTGTCTCTGTTTCTTTGTGAGAGAGCACAAGCATCTTTGTGTAAATATGTGTGTGAGTGTGTGTAGTGTGGTGTGTGTGTATGTAGTGTATGGTATGTGTGTGTATGTAGTGTGGTATGTGTGTATGTAGTGTGGTGTGTGTGTTCACAGATGGACATTGGGCCTCTTTAACTGATTTCCACCTTAATTTTTGGACAGTTTTTTCTCACTGAACCTGGAGTTCTGATAGACTGATAGCAAGATCTTCCTGTCTCTTGTCTCCCGAGTATTGGGATTACAGAATAAACTTTGTGCAGTGTCCCATCCCCCCCCCCTCGTGAGTGCGGAGAATCTCAACTTGAGACATCATGTTCACACACCAGCACAGCAGGCACTGTACCAGCTGAACCATCTCCCTTTCCTTATAGCTAACTTTTGTTTTCAGGGGAGGGCATGAACGCAGTCCCCCACTAACACAAATTATGCAGTCAAGTTTCCCATATTTGGAGAAATCGCAGGGGTCAGCACATCCGGAGTGCAATGGATAAGCCTCGCCCTGGGAAAACCACCTTCATGGTATCTCCCCTGCCAGCTAAGTATTATAGTTAACTTTTTAAAAGAAGTTCTTTCTTTCTTCTTTTTTTTAAAGATGATTTTTGGATTTAACTTTGTGAATGAAGTTTTTACCTGTGTGTATATGTGTATGCACAATATGTACACCCCTGTTACACACAGAATCCAGAAGAGAGTGTTGGGTCCACTGGGATTTGAGTTACAGATGGTTGTGAGCCACCATCTGGATCCTGAGAATCAAATCCAGGTCCTCTGGAAAAACATCCACTGCTCTTAACCATCTCTCCAGTTCTGAATTGAGAATATTTTTAACTGACGTTTTTATTACGCACTCACTATGGCCTGAGAACATTAACATACCAATTAACATATGTGCCGGTTACGTAACTCATACCAGCCCTGTGATTCAGGCTTTACTATCTTTATTATACACACAGAAACACTGAGGTCTGAACAGGATGCAAATCCTGGCTCTAAAGGTCTCATTCTTTCGCGCATTTTGTATGATAAAAAGCTCTGTGTAGGTGCATGACGGGCCCCAGGCGAGGGCAGGGAATTCTGGTGTGCAGGAGGATTCCAGGGAGTTTGAGGGCAGTCAGTGAGAAGATCAGATCAGGCAATCCTAAGGGCTCAGGGCTGGGAAGGAGCAGCTCAGGAGACAAGGCTGAGAGGTCAGCGGGTCAAGTCCAGAGTGAGATGAATATACCCAGAGATAAGGGAAGAGTGTGCTAAGACGGTCATGGCGTGTGTGTGTGTGTGTGTGTGTGTGTGTGTGTGTGTGTGTGTGTGTGTGTGAGAGAGAGAGAGAGAGGGGGGGGGGTCTGAAGGGTCATGTACTGGTAAGAACCTCAGGTGGCCATGACCTTACCCTTCAGACAGAAAGGTGGGCATGCTCCTTGAGGGTTCTCTCTTGCTACCCTAGTGACTACCCAGTTTTTCCAGAACTCATGGAAGAATTCCTTGGTCTCTTATACAAAGCAAATTCTAAACACTTCCTCCCCCGGTTCCAAGATCAAAATCCTTTCAGGCATTAGGAAGCCTCCTCACTCCCTTGTAAGAACAGAAAGTTCTAAAGCAACCACAGACCTCACCATTGCACACCTGCATTCTACCTATTAATACCCAAGTCATGCCTTGGATAACCCAAGACACCGCTGCATCTAGGCTATGCCTGAGTGTCCTGGGGGCCAAGCCCTCTGTCCCTCCCACCTCTCCCATACTCACACGTCACTCTTGGTGGTGTAGACACTGTAGTTGAGAGACTCAATGGCCATCCAACGAACAGGGAGACGGCCCTGTGAAGGAAAGGGTCAGAGGGCCAGGATATAAAAAAAAAAATGCTATTGAGGGGCTTGAGGGGGCAGGTCTGGGCATGGGTCCTAAGTGGGAAAGAATGAACGAGACTTACCATTGTCTTCTTCACGTACACTTCCTCCCCACGAGAAAGGCCAAAGTCTGCAATCTTGGAGGCCAGGTTCTCTCCAACCAGTACATTTCGGGCAGCCAAGTCCCTGTGGATGAACTGCAGGCAATGTCAGCGGTCAGAGAAGAGAGGGAGGGGGGCCCAGGAGCCCCTGTGTCTCCCACCCACATCTGCCTCAGCCGAGGATCAGCTGACAGGGTCTGAGAAAAGTCACTGGCTCTCCTGCATTTCTTCCCCCCACTTGGGCCACAATCAAGCCCAGATAGTCCTCCGCTCTCTGGGGAGGAGGGGTTGGTTTACTGCCCTCTCCTCCATCCCCCTCTCTTCCTGTTCTTCTTCTCTTCTTCCAGTCTCTCCCTCACCTTTTGAAACAGAGTCTTGCTGTGCAGTCTTGGCTGGTCTGTACTTACTATGTAGCCCAGGTTGGCCCTGAACTCTTGATTTTCCCATCTCTGTCTTCCAAGAGTTGGGGTCCCAGGCACTACCCATTATCCTACCTTTCCTCTTTCTAGAAATGGGAAAATTCTGTCCCACCTCCCCCACTGTCTTGTCCCCTCTCCCTTATGGATGAAAGCCCATAAATAGCCTCCTGGTTCCAGGTTTTCTCCTCAGCCCTCCATCCTTCTCACACATTTGCCCATCAGTCCCCCGCTGATGCCCTTCTCCTTTCAAGGACTCAAAGTTTTGCTGCCTGGAAAATGCCTTCATTCAGTCTGGAGTGTCTGTCTACCATCTCATTTGGGAGCCCAATCTACCCTCTTTAGTAGATCTTCACCTCCTCCTTCCTTTCAGGAGTCACAGTGCTAAAATGGCGGCCCCCACACTGCCTCCAGCCCAGCTCTGTCTCCTGAGGGCTCATTTGGTATCTACAGCTCGCCCATTCAACACCTCCACCCAGGATGTTTCTCAGGGACTTCAAACCCAGCACCTTCTCCCCATCTTCCTCCTGTCCTCTCTCTCTCTCTCTCCATGCACTGTTTACAGTCACTTGACACCAGATCCTAAACCTAGGGCTGTGTCCGTCCTTCTCACTGCTCATGCCTCCCAGAACCCAATTAGAACCTGCTGACTGGGCACCTGGCCAGGTCTGTGCAGCGGTCTCCCCTCCCCCTATGGTCGCCCACCTCCCTCCCTCACACACACCTGCTTCTCACTCAGGTATTGCATGCCATTGGCTGCATCACTGGCAAAGCGCAGCAGCTGCCGGGAGCTGAGGGTGGAGGCTGTCCCATGCTCTCGAGCAAACGCTGGGTCTGTCTCCAGGACCCTGCTCTTTCTCAGGAAATCTAGCAGGTTTCCATAGGGGGCATATTCGATAGCAATATACAAGTAACCTGGGAGGTAAGGAGATACATGGTGATGGTTTAGATACAGGCCATGTGTTGTTAGATCAGTGCCCGATTGTAAGACACAGCCTGCAGCATGCAGAAAAATCCTGTGATGAGCGGGGAACTTAGGGATCCCCACAAGCCACTAATGTGGTACAGGTGATGGATGATGACAGAAGTTTGGAAGGAATAGGTCATGGACCAGGGGCTCACCTCGGTTCTCACAGGCCCCCAAGAGGTTGATGATATTGGGGTGGTGTCCTAGTTTGCAAAGAACTTCCAGTTCGCCTGCAAAGTCCCGATGGTCATTTTCAGAAGCGTACTCTGTGTAAAGAAATTAGTGTCAACTTTAGCCATGGATAACTCTGGGAGGGTGTCAGTTGCTGGTAGGAGCTAGGTAGGGCCTGATGTTTGTCGGATAAAGGAAGAGAAAGAGGCTGGGGTCTGGAGTCATGTCCAAGGACCTTTGAGCATCTTGATGGCGGCGTTCATCTTTAGCCCATCCTTCTTGATCATGGCCCGGATGACTTGGCCGAAGTTGCCCTCTCCGATGAGATCCTCAAAGGTAATGTCCTCCCATTCCAGCACAGGGTAATTCAGGGGCTCAGGCTGTGGCTTTGGCCTCCGGGTCAATGTCAAGGTCCCTGAGCTGAACTGCAGGATTGTCTCTTCACCCTTCACAGGATGGGATGAATAGGCAACTAGTCCACACAGAGATGCGGGGAGCAGGGCAAAAGGAGGACCAGAGAGGCACACAGAGAGAGGGTCCAATGGTTAGACAAGTGGACAGAGTCAGACAGTGGGCACCTGGGTTAGCCTGGGCCACACCTCCACAAACAGAGAGTGCACAGAACCACGGGTGGGTTTTGGGGGGCAGGTGTCTAAGAAGACAAATACAGAGGTATCAGTCCAGGGATCCAGTGTGTGGGCTTTCCTTGTTGTTGAAACCCAGGGCTTGTGGGTGAGTTGTCATATCATGGGTAGGTCAATGGACCAAAAACATTCTAATATTTAAATAGAGAACTGAAATGAGTTGTCATGAAGGAAAAGTAAGATTCCTATTTACTGTGCAAACCCCACAACTGGGCTTTATTTATTCATTTACTTATACAACTTTGGGTAAATTTCTTAAGTGTGTATTACATGCTAAGCCTAAGCTGTTGGGAGCAGATGGGCAGATTTTCTTCTTCACAGTAGAAGACATGGAGACGAGCTTTGTCCTTCTACTTGATATCTAGACATAGTTTTTTTTTTTGTTTTTTTATCTTTATTTTTTTTTTTTTTTTTTTTTTTTTTTTTTTTTTTTTTTTTTTTTTTTTTTTTT
>PVIH01000621.1:0-19821 GCA_004025045.1 Sigmodon hispidus
GTGGTACATCTACACAATGGAATACTACTCAGCAGTAAGAAAAAAAATGATATCCTAAAATTCACAGGCAAATGGATGGATTTGGAGAATATCCTCCTGAGCGAAGTCTCACAAACTCAGAGAGATAAGCAGGGGATGTACTCACTCACTAGTGGTCTCTAAACAAACAAACAAGAAAAAAAGCCAAACATGCCCAAGCAGCAAACCACAACCACCAAACAGCTTGGGATCAGAAACACCCTGGACTGACCCTTCAAACCCCAGTCCAACTATAGGAACACCTGACTCACTCTTGAGGGAGGGGGGAAAGAACTGGATTTGGCCAGAAGTGGAGACTGATCTAAGCATTATTGGGTCAGTGGGACGATAGGACTCTCTGCTCCCTGCCCAGGGAGGGGATGGGGAGAAGAAAAATGACCAGATGTGTTGGGAGGGGGAAGAGACCTTGAATAAGGATATACAGGGATAGAAAAAAAAAATTCAGAGGGAAAGATGAACACAAAGAAAATATATGTGTAGCAATCTTATTTGTATTTCCACCCTTGATAAGCCATGCTTATGATTCTTATCCTCTGTATAGCTATTGTTAACTCTTCCACATTTAAAAAAAAAATAAATAAATAAATAAATAAATAAATAAATAAAATTCATTATTTAAAAAAAAAGAAGCACAAAATCATAATCATGTCATTTACAGGCAAAGGAATGAAATGATAGATCTTTGCACTAAGTGAAAAAAGGCAGATTCTTCAGAAAGATAAATATCACATTTTTTTCATATGTGGAATTTGGAAAGCTTTAAGATATCAAAATAGAATGTGGATTGATAAGGAAGACAAAAGGGAGCGATCAGGGAAAGGACAGTACAGGAGAGAAACTGAGGGTTTAAGTCTTCAAACTACATATGTCATTAAGTTCAAGACCTGAGAAACACTGTTTCCACCCTGCTAATGATTAGACCAGAACTGAACAGTTAGACTTTCAAGAGGAAGGCGTACACAACAGCCAGAGAAAGATATAAGCTAGTCCTAAAAAGTATTAGACGGAACTAGAAGTATTAGTCATGGAAAAGAAAAGTCTCATGAAGACATAATCCCTGTTTTCAAATATGTAAAAAGCTTTTATGGAAGAAAAAGAGATTGTTTACTCTGTAACTCTGAAATGAAGCATTCTTCCACAGAAGAAGTAAGCCCCATCTGTGATCTTAAAAATAGAATGGCTTCCCTCATGAGGCAGCCAGGTCCCCACCACTGGAAATTCAAAGGAAGCAGTTCTTGCAAGTCCTGTTCTTCCCTGGGGATTTCATTGTCTTCTTGAATTTTTTGGGACCCCGCTACCACCACCACTATGGAGCTACAGGTGGCCAAGTTTATCTAGTTGGAATTGCTTGTAAAGCTCTCCTCCATCCTGTGTCTCAGTGAGGAAGGAGCATCCCTAGATAAAACTGGCCTGGGTTTGCCTATCTGCTATCTGGTACAAGTCACACATGGTCCCCAGAAAGCAAAGACTCATAGGCAAAGCGTCTTCATTTCATGGAGGAACTCTGGGCATCTAACAAGATGGTAACAGAGGCATTTTGAAGCTTAAGAGACTCATTGTGACCCACTGAGTCTTTTCAAGTGTAGTCGTCTGTCGCGCGCCACCTCGTACCGCAAGGAACACGCAACACCGGATCCTTCTCTCTGCACTTTATTCGGGCCTTTCAGATATCTTCTTATCTTTCACTCACTAGCTCATTCTCTCTCTCACTCACTCACTCACTCACTCACTCAGATGAACAACCATTCTCTCACGGACGACGAACGACCCTGGGAGGAAGCCCGCTCTTAGCGAAATACCCTCAGGGCTTCCAATCCAAGATAGCCACGTGGGCATCACCGATAGGCTCAGATACACGGAAGCAAGCCAGATCCTTGGCCTTAGCCAAATATGGAGTTGTTTACCAGGGAGAGCACTCAAGGCCAACGCCATGTTAAGGTGTGGCTGTACGCAGCTCCCTACAGTCGTCCATTGTCCCATAAATGTTAATAGAAGTAGGGACTTTCTAAGATCATGCAGTGGCTTCATGAATTGAAACCCTAGCTCTGACACCCACCAACTGTGAGACTGTGGGTGCTTGACTTTGCTCATGTGTGCCTCCCTTCATGTATAATGTGGATCTTCATCATACTTGTGATGTTTCATTTCATGTGACAACTGGACCACATAGTCTAGATATTTGGTCAAATATCTATTTTATTCTTTGAGAGAGTTTTGGATGATGCTGATATTTAAACTGATAGCTCAAGAAAAGCATATTATCTTCCATAATATGGATGAGCCCTGTCCAAACAGTGGAAGTTCTTAGGAGAAAAATAGCCTGACTATTCCCTGAGAAATAAGATAATTCTCCATGACAACTTTCAAGCTGAAACTTTGTCTATTTCTAATTCTAAAGCAGCCTATGGGTCTTTGAATTCCAATTGAGAATCAGCTCTGAGTACCTTGCCAGCCTTTATAAAGACATAACACAATCCTTATTGGTTCTCTTTCTTTGCAAAACCATGAATGTTGCAATATATAACTCAAGAGTTTGCATCAAGGCTAATTAAACTGAAATTGGGTGTGTTAGGATTCACCTATAATCTCAGCATTGGAGAGATTGAAAGGGAAAAACTGAGAATCTAAGGCCAGCCTGGACTACATAGTGTGTCCCTGCCCTGCAGACTAGAAGTCTTCTTCTGAGCCTGCCCTCTCTGTAAAAACCATAGGGCTCATATCTACCTCGTCCCTCCCCCAAGATTCTCTGGTCACAGCAGATACTAAAGTCTCTTGCCTGACATTTTCTTGAGTCTTTATGTTGTTGCACAGTCAACTTTAACTTAAACCTGATATCTTTGCCAAAGTGCTCCTCTGTCTTCTTTATTTCCACTACCTAATGCAGTCCTGAATCTGCTCAGAGATGTTCAGTTGCCTTCAGAGCCTCTGTTATCATTGAGTTTGCCATTTCCTCTGCCCTGGGGTACTGATCACCCCGCCTGGGTGAGTCACCTAGGGAACATTTATAAAGATACAGATTCTGGTATGGACCACACAATCAGATATAAGTATAATAAATAGAGATCCATTATGTTCAACAGCTGTCTGTCCCTATACATGGGGGATTGGTTTAAAGACCCCAGACAGTACAAAAATTTGCAGCTGCCTGAACAGTAGTTGCCAATAAAGTAAATATATCCTTCTGCAGAGTTTAGATCATCTCTAGATTGTCTACAATACCCAACACAAGGTAAATAGCTGTGGTATATTGTTTGGGATCATGACATGAAACATCTCTACATATTCATTTTTGTTGCTGAATATTTTCAGCCTTCAATTCATTACCTCTGTAAATAGAGCAGAGCTCCATGGACTCAGGGCACCTCCTTGATCTCAAGTCTCAAGTTTTCATTCATCAGGGCCCAAAGTTAAAAAGGCTTGGGCTACTATTCTGTTGGTCAAAAGGGTGACTGCAGAGGGATCAGGAGAAACATCAGGTTTTTGAAAATCAACTCTATTGCAGCACCTCCCTAAGGCCATGTGCTGGTGTGTGTATGTTGTGGAAGTCTGCCCCACACAGCCCTTGCTGGTGATATACAAAAGGAGCCTCTGGACTTAGAGTAGCCTGACTCTGCTGGTAAATGAGCCATTAGCATCTCCAGGTCTGAGATATGACCTGCAGATGAAAGGGGCTGAGATTGACCTATATCACCTCACTAGTCCTCAGTGCTCAGTGTTTAATGGGTGGAATGAAGACTCTGGGTCAGTGTCCTTGGGGATGGTCCTTCCAAAATCTCCTCCTTCCCTTCTTGCTCTTGAAAACTGGCCACAAATGTCATTTTGTTTTTCAGCTCAAGGCATTCTTAGAACTGTCTAGAAGCTCCAGGTTAAAGCTCCTGGGCTAGGTATCATCTAAGGCGCCTGCTAAACTGAATATTATGACCATGTTTGCAGGGACTCTGACCCAAAGATCAAGATGTATTTGGATGGAGAGGCATAGCAAAGGAAGTCATTAGACAAAGGATGAGCCTTCCCTGAGAGAAGCCTGTGTTCTGAACTCTTTCATTAGCCAGCATTTCTGGCCTTCTAGAATATTCCACTGGCCATCTCTGTCTCACTGGCCCTGCCTTTCTCGGCAACCTTGCAGGCTATCTATCATATGACCTCCCCCCACACAATTCATCATCCATTTACCCCTGGCCCCCTGTACCTATCAGAATGACAATGGACAAGCTGCATCTCAGAATTTGTATTTTCTCACCAACTTGACATTTCTTTTTTTTGTACTTTATCCCTCCCCAAGACTCGGTCCTAATAGGACCTCTCGTCATTGAGTGTTTGTCCTTGACAGAGGTGACCTCTGGAAGAACCATCTCACTGATGTCCCTCTGCTTCTGTGTCACCGAGGAAACTGGAGGAAGAAAAGCATTTATTAAAATCAGTGAAGTCTAACAAAGGGGTGGAGATGAGGGAGCGTCTAAATTTCAGCCTTTTCCCCACAGACAGAGGGTGGAAAAACCCAGGCCTTCCTGCCTGGATGTCATCAGATCTTGGCCTCCCAAGAGCAAGAAATCAGTGGAAATGTATATATATTTTTAATACGCCCTTATTACAAATAAAAATGGTTTTACATCAATACAGCGGTTGGTTGAAATGTGTTCCAACTTTGCTGAGCAGGGAACACATCAAACTGCCTACAATAATATCAGGCAAGCAATCTTTACGCCAAACTCGGACAGAGGGGAATTTTCACTGCCAGAGGAGATCTGTTCTTCATCAATGTTTCAATATTCAAGGAAGCCGGGGACATATTTCTGTGATTGAAGCAAATTGCCAGTTGCCAATGCTATGATTTAATCCACTTCTTTTCTCCTTTCATTTGGATTAACTGCCACAGCATCTGCTGTGCCATGAAAGGCCAGCATAGGAAAAAAAAAAAAAACATTAAACTAAAGAGGAGAGAAAGGAAATGTGGAGGGATGAAGAGAAAGAGAAAAATTGAGAGAATGAGAAAAATATGGAGGCTGAGACAACAAACAACTGGAATTCAAGAAGTGATGAGAACGTGTGGAAAAGCAGAGAAATGGGAGAGCAGATGGGATGGGGAAACAGAGAAGAATAGAAAAAGGAGGAAGAAATAAAATTTAAAAACCATGTAGGGGCTGGGAAAGTGGTGTAATGGGTAAAACACTTGCTGGGAAAGAACGAGATGCTGAGTTCAGATCCCCAGCATCCAGGTAAAAAGTTAGGTATGAACATATACACCTATAAGGTCAGCACAGAGAGGTGGAGAGATGGATCCCAGGGGCTCACTAACTACTCATCTAACCAAAATTCCAAGCTCCAGGTTCACTGAGAGCCCATGTTTCCAAAAGTAAAGGTAGAGAATGATGATAAAGATTTGAAGAATCAACCACTGGCTTCTATATATGCATATACAGACTAGCACATGTCCACATAGATTTATTTGTGAGAGAGAGAGAGAGAGAGAACAAACAGAGAAGGACAATACAAAAGCCAAAGGTGAAAGTTATCTCAAGGATGGGTCTCCTCTCAAGTTTTATGGAAAAGGTCCAAGACTCAAGCTGCTTTCCCAAGGTCACTGAGTTCATCCAGGGTCATTGAACTTGAGCCAAAGGACTAGGGCCTCCTGAGTCCAATCAATTCTCTTCACTGTGCAGCATATAAAGAGCATGATAAAGCCATGGGACGAAGAGAGAAAGACAGAGCTTGCTGTGTGTACACATGCATAGAGCACTGACCTTCTTCAAATGTTTATGCTGACTACCAAAAAGCCATCAATTCAATAGCCACAGTTTCTTCATTGTTAGACCCCTCAGTGTGTATTGTAAAGAGAAGCTAAGACCTAGAAGACACTATTTGCTTCCTCAGTAGATTTCAGAGAGTAGAATTAGAATCTAGACGAGTCATCAGTATCTTACCAGTTGGATGCCAGTCTTCTCAGTAGACCCCTAAATCCCCAGCTCCTGAAGCCCATGTATTTCCAAGATTATAATTACCCTGCTAGGAGCTAAACTCTGGGTGATGGAAAATGCCAGACTCTAGGACCCGGATTCTAACTTCAGAAGGGCCAGACATCTCCTCTAAGATGTGGGGAACCTTTCTAGCTTAGGCATTAGGTTCCAGCTTTCCCAGAACTAGTTTGTTTTAACAATGGTGCCAGGAGTATACACAACATTAAATTAGTGAAACTGAGTAACAAGTAAATAAGACTGTGGAACTATTTCTACAAGTTCTCCAAATTTCTTTTAAAAATAAAACAAAAAACTCTTTCACAATAATCTCATTGGCTGGATTTGAATTTAAATGTAGCCATTCTGTTTAGATCTCCAATCCTGGGCCCAGATAATTGTACCTTCCTTCTTTCTCCTATCCCAGTTAACTCTATGTACATACAAGGAGCTTGTATGCAACATGTCCAAGCCAGCTGGCCCACCCACATCTGTGCACAACCCTAAGACCCCACAATTAGTCCCTTCCTTAGCCACCATTGGGGCTGAGGGGTATCAAGATAATCCTCTCCTTGAGGGCAGGCCCAGGGAGGCTCAGGGTCATCTGGACAGGGAAATATAGAACACTGGCTATAGGAACATCAACTAGAAGTGGATGTAAACCACAAGCTCCAGAAGACATGTTACTTAATGTCACCCTCTGAGAAGGAGCATAAGAGGAAAATAGTCAGCATAGGGCCTGGTTAAGTCTAAAACCTGTTCTAAGAGTCACCTACCAAAGTCTGAGAGAATTGTCTCTACCTCACCACTTACCTCCTGACTAATTGAGGCTCGATGGCACTATGACCAAGCCGGAAGCTGAAAATTCATTCTGGTTATACAGCTACTCTGAAGTTATTCAGATAAACATCAATGACAGTAATTGGCCATAGTCTGTAGAAGGAAGATTCACTATTCTCAGCCTCATATGCTGAAGGATTCTTAGGCCATAATTTATTGACCATAAAGTACTGACTAGGCCTAACAAAGTACATAGCATATACTTTATAATAAATGAACAGAGTAAGAAGAATAATAGATATATATTATTCAGCCTTCAATATAATAGATACATTTCATCATCAAAAATAAATAGTAGATATGATTCTATTAGTGTTCAGAGACTTATGCATGTATGCCAGCCTGGAGGAGCTGGGAAGGGATTCCTGGAAAAGGAGTGGAGTTAAGTCAGGCATTTCAGGCAACAAAGAACCTGTGTGGGCACAGCATATTGAAGTTTCTGTGATCAAACAAAATGAAAGTGTCCTGAAGGATGCTAACCCTTATATGGGTCTCAACACCTCACATGTACAGGCAAGTAATATACCTTTAACATATGTGCTAGGTTAATGGAAGACTGATCAGTCTCCTTAGAAAAACAACATAAAAGTCAAAACTGAAAGAAAGCCTAAGAATTTCACTGTCTGGAGACAGGCATACTTTCTTGTAAGGGTCTAGAGAGATAGTAAGTATGTTAGCCTTTGAAGACTACATTGATTTCACTACTATTCAACTCTGCTGTTTATGCTGACTACCTTTTTATCAAAGGCCCATTGATGTTACATAGACAGTTTAGCTGAGCTTTAATAAAACTTTATTTACAAAAACTGACCATGAGTCATATTTGTCCAAAGAACCATAGCTTACCTTCTACTATTCTAGACCCAAACTTTCATTTTACAGATGAGGGCCAGAGAGATAGCTTAACTCACCCAGAATAACACACCTTGTTGGTGCTGAGATCTAAGCTAAATATTAATGTGTTTGGACAGAGCATCAGTAGTAGATGTTTGGGGACATCTCCATCCTAGCTGTGAAATAAAGGGACATTCTAGGTCAAGGACTTGAGTAGACACTGGTTCCTGAATAGGAATCTGGGCAGTTTGAAGACCCAAGTCTCTAGATGACCAGCAGATGCACAGGAGCATGCTATATCACACACACACACACACACACACACACACACACACACACACACCTCAATCTACACTTAGGAAGAAAAGCTGCCTCTGCCCCAGATTTCAACTCAGAGATAAAAACACATCTGGGACCCTAGATCTCAGAATCACCGCAAGCTCACCCAGGAGTAACATATGGAGAAGCTGCAGCTGTGTTCCAGGGGGAAAATAACAGCTCACCCAAGGTCCCAACACTAGGTACTGGCTCTGTAGTTCTGGACCTTCCTATGGGCTCTTCTCTCACATCCTGATGGCACCCCACTTCCAGCCCATGGACATCCCAATGGTACCCCACTTCCAAACCTGTGACATCCTAATGGTACCCCATTTCCAGACCTCTGACATCCCAATGGTACACCATTTCCAGGCCTCTGACATCCCAATGGTACCCTACCTCCAGGCCTCTGACATCCTAATGGCACCCCACCTCCAGGCCTCTGACTACCTCATGGAGCCCCCATTTCCACCTTCAGTGCAAGCAGGGGTGACTAACCATCTTTCCCACATAGTTTGTCAGATATATGGATTTAAGATGGAGAAGTATCTAGAACATTTCACCAGTGTTGATTCAGTCTTCGAAAACATCATGGTACCTTGGAGTAAAGATGCTTATTGACTGTCTCTGTATCCAAATACGCAGAAACTCTGCACTCAAGGTGAGAAGGTGGTAGATCCTCCATGCCTCTGGCCCTGCAAAGACATCCCTGCCCCTCTCAGAGAGCTTTTGCAAACTCCTCCCATTTCTAAACACAGGGGCCAGTGTCCTTTCAACCCCACATCAACTCCCTCCACTCCTAGTGAGCCTCAACTAGAACCATTGTGTGTGAGACTGTCTGCTTTGTCCACTAGGGTGAAAGCTCCTCAAAGGCAGGAACTGTATCTTACCCATCCCTGGGCTCCTGGCCCTGAGTCTGGCACATAGAGAGGTATTATTCACTGATGTTTAAGCCGTGATATCCTGTAGAGAGCCAGGAAAGCATAGCAAAGGGGTTAGGAGATTATATGGCCTGGAAACAGACAATCCTGAGTTCAAATTCTGACTCACACATTTTAATTGCTATGTGACCGTGAAAAGTGTTACTTAATCTCTCTGAGGCTTAGCTTCCTCGTGTGAGACGTCATGGCGAAATGAGACAATGATGTTGAAGCACTTGGTAGAGCACGCAGAATTCAGCAAACACTCAATAAATGTCACGCAAGGACAAAATCAGACTGCCAATGTAACCAAGTTGATTCCTTGATAAGCTGGTTTGATCACACTCAATATCAGTTCACAGTTATCTAACCCTTAGGGACAGGAAAGGTCTAAGAGGAGCATGAATGAGGTAAATCCATCAATGTGACCAGAAAAAAAAAACCAGAAAATCAGCAACACATCCCTCCCTCACCTCCTAAAAGACATAACCCAGGGTATGACCCTGCAACGTCACCAGCAAATACCACAGGCTCTCTCAGGCAGCTATCAATTGATGGAGCCCCAAACACTTTCCAGAAAGTTTAAACTGCATCGTCTTTAGTGACTGCCACTGGAGTTCATGCTGGATGGTGGTGAGAAATACTAGGGAGATGTCAAAGCAAGACTGACTGTTTACAAGAAGTCAGCAGAGCAACACCTGTTACTCAAAGCTAACTAAGGCCCAGCAGTCTTGGGGGGGAAAAAGAGAGACAGGAAAGATGGGTCATGTGACGCAACAACAGACTATGGTGTCAGGAAAGAGAGTGTCACATGATCCCTCAGACTGAGTGGGTGTCAAAGCACAATTCAGTTAGGAAAAGGGTGGCAAAAAGAGAAAGTTGTAGCAGCTCAAAACCGGATGGAATTGGTTATTATAAAAATGAGAAACAGAAGAAGAAATAGAAAGGCAGAGAGTAAATCAAATCTAGCTCAAACTCCAAAAACAATTTAGAAGTTTTTAAGAGAATAAAATTTGAGATGATTAAATTTACATATGAAGAATTTAACTAGATTAAAACACAGTTTTCAGACACATCTCTAATTCCAGTGCTCAAGAAGTTATAGGACCTTGAGCCAAGGCTAGCCTGGGATACACAATGAGACGCTATCTTTACCAGCCAAGGGCTGGGCATGTACTTGCCTGGTATGTGAAGGGACCTGGAACCAATCCCATACTCTCCAAAAAAGGGTAATATATATTTCTAAAGCACAAAGCCAAATGGTTATTATGTATAATTGTGTACAGACCTTTAGGTCTCTTCTGGGGGAAATTTTGATATGATGTGTTGGAAAATGGCCACTTTATTGCATCCACCCTCACCCACAAGGAACTCACTTATAGTGTTTGCTGGTTTCCAGGGTGGGAGCCTTCCTCCTGTTACCAATTTTAAGCTTCCAATATGACTCTCAGAGTTTTGTGGGGAAAACTTAAGTAATTGACTTTTGCAAAACCAACTCAGAAGAGCCCCACAGCACCTAATATTAATTGAGGAATGAATGGATGGCTTCTCCTTGTCATGTGCTAGGGGAAGAAGACATTTCTTAAGGTCAGAAAAACACAGATTTAAACCCTGCTCCTCACTGATATTAGTAAGTTACTAAGTAAAATGGGTTTATACCTGCTGACTCATAGGCTTGCCTGGACAATGATAATCTGAAGCATCCTACACACTGGTTAACTTGCAGGGTCATTTACACACTATGTCCCACAGTCATTAAGTATATGCTCCTGTGCTCACTAACTGAAATAAAAACAAAGAGTATTTACATCAGCAGCAGGAGTCTCCCATCATGCCTTCATCATAGGCAGTCCTTCTGTGGAGTAGTGAGGTCCCTGAGCTTCCTCCACTAATCTCAGCAGACTATCTTGACCAACACAATACCACTGGAGTGCTGCAGAGGCTTGGATAGCTGGTCTGTAACACTTATTTCATCCAAGTCAGTCAGCCTTCCCACTGAGATCACACTGCTAGGAAGATGGCATGTAGGTCCTCCAATCCAGAACTCAGCAGAGCCTACCAAGAGTCAGACTTGGGGAAAGCCATCTTGGATCATCAGGACCAGACTATCCATCAACCCCACGTGGAAAATGAACAATCAATCAAGTTTCACAAAATCGAGGGACAAAATGATCTAAGTTTTGTTTTTCTCACTGAGTTTGGAGATGATTTGTCACAAAAATAACTGGGACAATTCCTATTTGTGCCTTTTCCATCAATAGTGTGTCTTCAGAAATAGCCCCAGTTCTTCTGTGTATTACTGAAGATTAATTCTGTCTGCTTTCAAACCTCATATGAGCATCATCCAGCAAGAACTCCTTTGACATGGGTCTTTTGTTCAGATTCTGTCTGGGCTGTTGTGTCAATGTATTTTATTGATAAGTAATCTTTCCTTTTATTAGTATATTGTAATCTATTTCTCTGATCTCCAATTGATAAACATCTGCGTTGTGTCCAGTTTGAGATTACTGCTCATGTACTGGCTTGCCTGCTTCTTCCTTAGACATGTATTTCCATTTCTCTTGGAAATATACATAGAAATGAAATGATTGCATCATAGAACAATACCTTTATACTTATTAGAAAATGACAAATGGATTTCCAAGCTGGCTACACATTTTATTCTCCCAACAGCAATATTTTATTATCTCACATAACATTTTCTTATAAAACCTCACATTATCATTTATTTGTATGTTAGTCACTCTAAAGCAAATGCAGCAATCTCTCTATCAGGTTAATTTTAATTTCCCTGATGATTTGTAGTGCTGAGTATCTTCTTGACCATTTGGATGTCTTTGTGGGTCTCTGGTTCAATCCTCTACATTTCTTTTTAAATTCAGTTGTCCATATGACTAAGGTTAGAATTCTTCATATATACTGGATTCTAATCCTGTAGCAAATGTTTTTGTCCAGACTATAGCTGGCCTTTTCACTTCTTAACTGTGTCTTATGTTAAACATGAACTTGATCTTTATTTAATCGAAGCAAATTTCTCCACCGTAGTCAGGAACTCTTTAGGCTGAGAACTGTCTGTCTATCCTAAAGTTAAGGGATTCACTAATATTTTTACTAAAAGTTTCACTGTCCTAACTTCCATATTTAAGTTTACAACTTATTTCAATTCAGTTTGAACAGTTTGTGTGTGGGAAGGATCCCTTTCTATGACCCCTATACAAGCAGCCAGCTTCTCCAACTCCTTTTCCTACAGATAAACTACTTCAAAACTGGTTTAGTTAACCACATACCTAGAATTTCATCATCCGAGAAAAATATCAGTGGTAATCGTAGAGCTGTTCTTTAAAATCTCAAATGTCAGACCTAGGGGACAGCAAATAAATGTGCTTGCCACTAAGACTGAGTTCAATCCCTAGAACCTACACGGTAGAAGATGAGAACTTGTAATAAGAAGTTTCTGGCCAGGACTAGTCTTAGGATCTGGATCACCAGTCCCAAAGTCCCAAAGAAACACACAGAAACTCACGTTAATTTCATACTGATAGGCCTATGGCTCAGTCATATAACTTGCTAACTCTCAATTCTTAAACTAATCCATGATCAGACAAGTGGTTTCTCAGAGTAGCACCCTGGCCTCCTTTCCTCTGCATCTGCTGGGTCTCTGCTCTGACTCTTCCTCTTCCCAGAGTTTGCTTAGTCTGGTAGCCCCACCCACACTTCCTGCCGCCTTTTGGCCAATCAGCATTTTATTAAACCAGTAGGAGGGACAAATATTTACAATGTAACAGAATATAATCCCACTACAAGAACTGACTCCTGAAAGTTGTTCTTTAAATTCCACATGCATGCCTTGGCACCTGTACACACACACACACACACACACACACACACACACACACACACACACACACACACACACGCATGCATGCATGCTCATGCAACTAAATAAATAAATGTTTTTTAAAAGCTATAATAAAATATTACAAACTACGCTCCACCAACAATATAACAAAGTGAATAAACCATGCTCTCAGTTTATACCTTTAAGCCTTAAAGTATACTGAAATGCATATGAGAAAATGAGTAAAAGTCAGAAGCCTCAGGTTACATGTAATTCCAACTTAACATTTGTCAGAGACCTCTCTTTGTCAGGCATCATACCTAGGGTGTGTTAGGGGAGAAGATATTCCCTGTCCTCCAGACTGTCACAGAAGATACAGGTCTAATGTCCTAAGACCACCCTCACTGACCCTGATCCTAGCCTCAGACTTCTAGAATCCAGAGTGGAAACCATTCTCCCTTCTGAGAGTTACAGAAAGGCTCTGACATTCTAGTCCATTCTGTGGCAATGACCTGTTACAAAGACTAGGATAGAATCCCAGGGCTACCACATCTCAGGGTTAGAGGAACCCTTCCAGCTGAAGGCAGTGGCTAGCACAATCACCTGGAGCTCCTGAAAATGCCAACTTTCAGGCTACATTTTAGAATTCTGTTCTTTTCATTGTTGTTGTTGTTCCAAGATCAGAGCTGAAACCCTATATTTGAAAAAAAAAAAAGAAGAAGAAGAAGTCCAGGTATTCTATGTCCAGCCAAGTTTAGAAACCTAACTTCTTGCACAAGCTGATGTGGGTGGGGTGGGAAGATGTCTAAAATTTTTTAGAATTACTGGGATTATACAAATGTAACTAGCTAATTAGATGAAATGATTATATTTGTCGAATGCTTTCCAGGAGAAACAACCAGCCCAAGGCAAACACAGGGAAGAGAGTCCATGGGGAAGGGAGGCAACTGGGTGCCAAAGACACATTTCAGTCATCTTGTGACTTTACCTGGAGTGCTGCGTAAGACCCCAAACCAACTTACATCAAGTTAGTGATCAATTAAACCCCAGGTTCTGTTAGTCAATTCAAACTCTAACATGAAAATATTCAGAGCCAAAAATTAGTTGAATGTAAGATAAGGCCAGCTGATATGGCAGTCTCATGAAGGAAAATGTTTTTAGAACAGTAGCAAGTTTCAAACTTTGACTGAGGTTTAGCAACCCAGCAAGACTGTGGAGGGTCAGGACATCTCTAAAATAATAATAATAAAAAATCTTACTGATGACAGGCCAAAGAAAACTAGTTGGAAGATGGTTCATAGAACAAAGCAGAGATGGTGTGACTGGTTTTATCTGCAGTGAGATTTTTCCCCTTTTTACGGATATTAGGATGGGTGAGCAGATGGCAGCAATACTGAAGGATCTTGCTGAGCAAAGCAACATGGAATGTAAGTTTACTGGGCCAAGACAGAGATCTAAAACTGGAATGCCCCCTCCTCAAGTTCCCAAAGGTCACAGCCTCACAGCACAGGTGGCAAATCCACTAACAACCAGAATGTCCCCTGGTAAGGTACCTCTGTGCTTTGGACCTTAGTTCACAGGAATGGCAAAATCCTATAATCAGGACTCCTGTTCCGCTAGAAAACACACTAGGGGCATCAAAACCTACTTCTTCCTCATAAATCTCAGATATTTCCCTCATATCCATTTGCATCTTTGAGAATGGGGCTTAGGACAGAATTCTCAAATGAGCCCAGTACATAGAGCTGGGTAGGAGAAAGAGAAGAAGACAGAACCTCCACGGATCTTCTTTTCAGTAGCATCTCCCTCCGTGCCCAACTATAGAGCCTTAGAAGCATTCTGGGGTTCCTGGCAATACTTCATCAACCCTCGTAGCCATTATCATTTTCTCATCTGGGCTGGGGAGATACAGAGACTTGTTCAAATCCTTTCCATAAGGAGAAGTTGAGAGACGCTAAGGAAACAACTATCTGTCTAGAAAGCAAACAGAAAAAAAGGTAAATTTTATCCTCCATCCAAAAATTCTCCAGTGAATTCTAGAATAGCAGGCCTACAACTAAGGAAAAGTAGAATACCTGAGGATGATCTCTAATCCTGTTCTTTTGGGATTTACAATGGAGGCAGTGACCTTTGAAGGAAAAACACATAACACCAAAACCTCTCACTCCCCCTCACACCTATACATAAACACTTGATAGCATGCTCTGTCACAACAAAGTCCAGGGAACTTCTCCCACTAGAGACTTGCAAAGGAACTGAGCACGTTCTGTGCCTTTGAATGTTTTTCCTGCCTCCCTGTGGCTTCACAGTCAAGAGGAAATTCATCTCCAAGACTCTCATTAGGTGCTAGGAAACCCAAGGACCTCATAGCCTTAGTTAACACACTCAGTTGAAATCCCTGCAAGGCATCCTGAACTTTCCTTCCCATAGAAAGCAGAACATACTCCATCTTTAAAGGCTAGGGGTCAAAGTTCAAATAAATATGGATATCTAATCTAGTATATCAGACGAAAGACTCTCTAGACATACTATCATCCTTGAAAGCATTCCTATTCTTCATGTGGGTCAAGCCCACTGCCATATACAGGCAGGATATAGGGAAGGGTAACTCCCTTCTCTGAACTGCAGGGCCTTCCATTGACAGTTATTCAATTAGACTCCCCTGAAGAGCTCAGAGATTCTATCTATCCCTCCTCCCACACCTAGGAGGGCATATAAATGCTAGTTGGGTGGATTTTCAAGTTCAAGAGGATAAACAAATTCATTACACATATCAGTGAAACAGAATTTCAGGAGACATTGCAGCCCAGTAGAATCTACCCTGCCCAAAACAGATACGAAGGCAGCCAAATTTCTAGCCGAGTTATCCTGCTCTCAAGGATAGAGTCTGAATGGTTTTTTTCCATGCTTCTAATTTGAACTTTCTCACTAATCATATAAGCTCACTTCCTCCTTTTGAGAGAGGGTGGAAGGGTCTCTACTAAACATAACAACTCATCAAAATCCCTTTCATAAAAATAATTCATAGCCTGGGAAGATATGCAGAATTTCTCTGGTTATATTGCCCATAACCTGCAAAATGTCTATTGACCTGATTTTAAACTTCCTTTTCTTCCCACATTTTGAGAGATAAGTCCCCTAACCCTCTTTGACTACTCCAAGCTGTGTCCAGCATGTTCCCAGAGTCTCAAAGCTTCACTCACTGATGTGGGGAATTAACCCTATGCAGTTCTCTTAGTCCATCACGAGAGGAGTCTGACTCCCAAAGCAGCTCCACAAAATGCACATTCTTTTGGGCAGGAGAAGATGCTGAACACTATGGATGTGAAACTTTGGCCATTCTTCTTACAGACCAGAACCTCACCACTCGTGTCATCTCACTGACAACTTCATATAATAACAGACAAATGAAAATCTAAAATTCTAGAGTCTGATATAAGATGTTCCAACAGTGTGAACATATGCATTCAAGGAAGAGGGTGTGTGTGTGTGTGTGTGAGAGAGAGAGAGAGAGAGAGAGAGAGAGAGAGAGAGACAGAGACAGAGACAGAGACAGAGACAGAGACAGAGAGACAGAAAGAGAGATTGAGGGGGTGAGAGAAGAAATACCATCCTTAACTTCCTGGAAATGTCAAGACCCAGTTTGTCCTCATGTCAAGTAAATGAACTGCAATACATCAGTTCCTTGAAAAAGGAGGTATAAAAGGTACATTCCATTCCCAGATCAAATTAAACAATTTACTCCAAGTGACCTGGTCTCACTAACAGCATAGCTCACCTTGCTGAGTTTATTTCATGGGAAAACCATCTCTTCCAAATGCCCAGCCCCTACTCTTAATCACATTTATGTATTTACTTCTCTCATTGACTTTATTTATTCATTCTACTGAAGAACTTTTCTCCTTATTCTCGCTCTCCCCCCACCCCCTTGTGTGTGTGTGTGTGTGTGTGTGTGTGTGTGTGTGTTCGTTCCTGTTTGTAGGAACCTATGTGGGTTTGAATAAGCATCTAAACATAAATGGCATGCATGTGGAGACAATCTCAGGCTTTGGTCTTCAAGGGTCTTCCCCATTTTTGTTTGAGATAGGGTCTCTCACTGGCCTGAAGCTCTTGGCCAGGTTAGCTGACCAGAAGCTTCCAGGGATCCTCTGCTTTCTACCTCACTGGGATTATAGGCATGCACTACCACATCCAGCACACCCCTCTCTTTGTGAATTTGGGGGATTTGAACTCAGGTTCTCATACTTTTGAGGCAAGTGTTTTACCAAGTGAGCATCTCCCCATCCCCTAAACTAATCTTTTCTTTCTCTTGTTTCTTTTGATTTTTTCACATCAATTTACATATTTTCTAACGCATGTAGGAGATCAGAGACAATAGTATGAGGAAAGTCCTCTTGACTGAGAGCTTTGCTAAGCCCAAGGAGCATTACAGACAAATCAGAGAATACAATTCTATGTATACAAGCATCACAGAATAGAATTCACAGGTGTCTACAACTGAATGGTCAGGTTGGCTATAGGTGCCTTCCTTCTGGACCACCACCAGGAGTGCAGAACTTCCCCCAGCCTTTGGAAGATGGTCCTTCTGAGAGTGGGTGCTTTTTAGGGATGCTTAAGACAGTCTGATAATGGGAACTCCTTGATAATGCTCATTTGGCCCCACCATTTTGACTTTTGGGTACTTTTATAACCTGTGCTCACTCATGTATGTGTCTGTCTCAGAGTTGTAAGCCTTGGCACACAATGAACTGTGTGTATAGAACTTGACTGTCTAGAACCTGAGCTCTTTCTGTTGATGGACAATGTGAAAATGGAGAGCTTGGCTTTTATCTCTGTGTCTCCAGAGCCGACTCTAGTGATCAGTACACAGCATATATTTGAGATAGCTTAATAAATAAATGAAATAATAAATGAGGGTTCAATATAAACCCAGCACTAGCTAGGCAGGCTAGAGGAAGGAGGGGAACATTATACTTTCACAGAGAAAAGATAATGAGTATGAATTTGAGTTTGTGCGTGAAAGCACGTGTGTGTGTGTGTGTGTGTGTGTGTGTGTGTATGTGCGTGCGCGCATTATGGGTGTAACAGCATTTGGGGGAGTGTGTTGTGTGTGTTATGAGTGTAACAGCATTTGGGGATGTTATGAGTGTGTGTATGTTATGAGTGTAACAGCATTTGGGGGAGTGTGGGGTGTGTGTGTGTGTGTGTAGAAGGGGAAGGTCAGATGGCTCAGGAGGGAAGGCAAATTCAAGCAAAGCAGGGCTGCAAACAGACTTTGCAGGGTCAGCTCTTTCTATTCATTAGACTCGGTGAATGCTATAGCCTCCACTCCCTTTTGCCTGAGTAAACAAACCCTAAAAGATTTTTCAAGCTTATGCCCTTGTTTTCTTAGCGCTTCTGAGTGTGCTGGCAGCCAAAGGCATTGGGCACACCCCTGTCTTTCAACACCCTCCAGGGGCTTGTTCTGTTTATCAAGCAAACAGCTGATGTGCAACAGATGAAAGTCTCCAGAGTGGGGGCAGCTGATTTGTGGACTTGCTAACCTGTGCAAGGAGCTAAACGACATTGCTTTGCAGGAAGACAGCTTCATCTTCCACATGGACCAGTTCATCCTCTCCCCAGACAAAAAGCACACCCCTTTTCCATCTTCCCATGCTTGCAAAGTCTTTTTAAAAAGATTTAATTTCTTAATTTTTTTATTTATGTGTGTGCACATGTGTGTGTGTGTTCTATATGCTCACATAGGCGAGTGTGTGCATGCAGGTATCTGCAAAGGATAAAAGAGAGCATCAGATGCCCTGGAGCTGGAATTACAAACCATCATGGGCCTCCAGACACAGATGCTGGGAACTGAATGCCAGCCCTCCGGAGAAGCAGCAGACACTGCTCTCTCTCCAGGTTCTCCTCACAATCTGTCCCTTAATTCCATAGCTATATTCTGCAGGTCTACAGGCAGCCACACACATTTAACTTCTATTTGTGACACTACATACTAGGGGTAAGGGCACTTCAGTAAACTTCCAGGACCCCATCCTACATTGCATAGGTGTGCATGCACATGCTCACATGTACACACACATGCATGCATAGACATGCCCTGCAAGTCCTCTCTCACATGGGATATGAAATTCTATGCCTCCAGGAAGCTCCTACACACTGCCTGATGCTTAACCTGTAAATTACAGGTGCTGGATTTGAAAGATACTACAGGAGACTGGAGAAAAGGGGTCTTGTACAAACTAGCAGAAAAAGGCTTGTTTCAATTAAAGACTTACAGATTTTGTCCTTGTCTAGAATGGCTGGAACATTCTAATAACACGAGCATATTTTCTTTGAGATTGACCCCATGTACATATAAATCTTATATATTTGTTCAGCATTTACTGCCATTATTTATAATGGCCAGAGAGTGCTGCAGATGTGAGGTCAATGCTGGTTAACATCAAAACTTCTAGAAGGTAGGGAGCCAGACCCAAGCCACAGAAGTCTCTAGCTCCAACTGTGTCTCAAATGCATCCTGGAAGCTTTTGTTAATGTTCCCTTCAGATCTCCCTGGAGTGATGGAACACCCAAACACTAGCACTCACACAAACTGCCTGCTCACAGACACTGGGCGTGAGGGAGGGCAGATAGGTGTAACAGACAAGAGTCTATGAACTCTTTTCAATTCTGGGATCTTGACTCTGAGATCCATGCACGGACCAGTGGAACTGTGGTACCAGCTGGAAGGCCTCTCAACCCTAACAATTCCCTCAGAAACTGGGAGTGTGAGGAAATGAGTGGGGAGGCTCTCCAAAAAGACTTTTTTTGCATTAAGACTTTAAAATATACTCATAGTGGTTTCTGGTGGTGTATACTTCTTCACACACCCTCAGACGTTCCTCACTTGATAGGTTCTTGTGAATACTAGGAGCAAAGATAGCCCCAGATTTCCTCAATGACCCGCTCAAGCATCTTCCAAAGCTTTAGCTTCTTCTGTTCCCTCCAATCCAACATTACACACAAGATATGCCTTTTCTCCATCTCCAAAAGGGATGCTGGTAGATCAACCATGATGAATCCCCAGCTCCCACCTGGAACA
>PVIH01000621.1:19921-290998 GCA_004025045.1 Sigmodon hispidus
CCCCCCCCCCCCCCCCCCGCCATCTGCCGTCATCCCACTTGTGGACATGAAATACGTAGACAAGGTAGGCCCTGTGAATATCAACTCTAACAACATCCATTATTTTTCCTGCTTCACTTTATCGCGAAGCTTTCTCTCCCTCCTTGTCCTGAACAGGCCACCGGCAGGCCCCAAAGCTGGCCTTTAGCCAAACACAAAGAGTCCCATGGAGATATTAAGCTGACCTCGCACTGGGCTTGCTAACCCTCATCACTTTGAACTTTCTCCAAGAGTCTATCATGCCAGGAGCACGAACTCTTCAGTCTGAGTTTTTTGAGCTGTGCCCCCCCCAACAGTTTCTACAAGAAGGTCGCTGACTCCCCGTCTCCCATGATCAGCAGCCCTGAATAATACTAGACTGCACTGGTCTCTCCCTCTGCCCCCCACCCCTTCCAGCCAGTGGTGAGTCACAGGGAGTTCAGAACAAATAGACAACCCCAGGTCTCTCTAATTGCTAATTTTTTCCAGCTTGCTTGCTAACTGCTCAAGATATTTGTGCTCCGGATTCCTTTCTCACAGCTGTATTTGTGCAATTCCAGGCTGGACTTGGTTGAGTTCCTGTCTCTTCCAAACAAGAAAGGACCTTTAAATCTGCAAAGTTCTGCCCTGAATTCTTTGTTGCTGTCCACCAGCACCTCCAACTCTGGAATTCCATGCATGGCCTAAAGAGAAGAAATATCCAGACACATCACCCTCCAGTACTCACTAACTCTGCCCACCAACAGCAGGAGCTCTGGCCACCTCTCTCTGTGACCGTCTCCCTGCCAGAGAAGCCATGGTGCCTCCCAAAACAATTTGACCACATCTCCTGTTGAAATTTACAAGGAGTCCTATCATATTATTTTCTCGAAAATTACAAATCTGTAACAGCTATGAAATCCCTTTTATCCAATTATTGAGTAATTCTGTGAATGAAGAAGAGTGGAACAGAGGGTCTGGACATATTATCACCACAAGGGTCCCATCCTCCCCTCACCTGCTAAGGTTTCAATGCTTCCTTGCTGTTTGTCTGTGTCACTGGGGTCATCTCCTTCTGACCAGCCGTTTGCCGTCTCTCCCCAGGTTAACCCCAGTTACATTTCCTATGGGTTCCTTGAATCATATGAAAATGAATCATGTTTAGATTCAAACCCAAATACATGCCACACTTAAAATAATGACATGTATACATTTGCATGTGTGTCACCACACAGGGCCACAGGGCCACAGGGCCCAACCCAATCTATCCATCTTTCTGGTACTCTTTGAAATGTGACAATCAAGATAGAGATGGCAGAATAGGTTCTGTTTTAAAGCAGCTTTGATTGTACTGACACCCAACCCTTACCTGACATGCCCATTATCTTCCAGATTCTTTTCTGTTGAGATCATTTCAAAGTTTTGTTGTTTTTTTGTTTTTGTTTTTGTTTTTTTCTTTTTGGCTTTTCTGTGTAATAGCCCTGGCTATCTTGGAATGTGCTTTTAGACCAGGCTCACCTTGAACTCACAGAGATCCTCCTGCTGCTGCCTCCCATGTGCTGGGATTAAAGGTGTGTTCCACCATGCCTAGCTATATGAAAGCATCTTAAGCTAATATATAAATGGGTGAAGACAGACAGCAATGTCAGAGGAAACAAAATACCTGGAATCCAGTCACTACTATATCATGGATTCTGAAAGCATCGAAGGTTATATTGCTTAAATATCCGTGAACCCAAAAGATAAATGAATTACCACCCCCCATCTGGGTGGTTGGCATCACTAACTGGTCTGATTTGCACCGTAAAACCCATTATAGTGTCTTTCAAGGCATGCCTGAAGAATCATGCTGAGGTTTGCTGCATTAAATGTTCTGTAATAGAAAAGACCAACTGCTTAGAATTCCAGTTGCTGCCTGGTGAGTTTCTGCAAAAAATAGCAAGGATCCCTTCATGAGCCAAATCCAGCTGCTATTTACCATCCTGTAAAGACTTCTGAAGGAAGAAAGGAGGGAGGAAGGGGGAAGAGAGGGAGAGAGTAATGGTGAGCATCCAACAAAAACGGAGAGACAGATGGAGAAAAAAAGGAGATTGACACAGAGATTGAGCATCTCTATACCCTGGTTGCCCTGGAGCTAAGTTTAATGTACCATTCTTGCTTCCAGAATGTAGCTCAAATATCTTGATCTAAATTCTATGCCCTTGGTAACCCCTGAATTACTAAGAAATCCTAAATCTGCACTCTGCCCCTAGTGAGGCCTGGGGGTTCTTGAATGAACTCTCTATAGAGGTCACTGCAATCCATGCCGGCTTCTACCACTGGACATTTTATGGGTCCTTAGGATTCACACAGATTACACAAGTCCAGGCTAATACCTCAAACCTGCCTCAGTTTACACATCCAGAAACTGGAACAGATGCTGAAGTCCTAAGCTCCACCATTACTTACTACATTCCAACACAAACTGTTGTTTCTGAAGCCCACCAAGAAACACAACTGAAGAAAAAGGCCACCTTTGTTTGTGTTTATTCCCCAGATTAAACCAGAAGTCACAGCCCCAAAGTGATAGTTAGATCTCTTAATCAGGAAGCATGTATTCATGTGCACTCACAAATGTGCACACACACACACACACACACACATATGCACACATTGGTGGTGGTTTAAAAGAAGTGGCACTGTGAGGAGGTGTGGCCTTGTTAGAGGAAGTGTGTCACTGTGGGGGTGGGCTTTGAGATCTCTCTTGCTCAAGTTTCTCTCAATGTGACAGTCAGTCAACTTCCGGTTTCCTGTAAGATGTAGCAGTCTCAGCCCCAGCACCACATCTGCCTGCTCACTGCTGTGGGTGATGGGCTAAACCTCTAAGCCACTTCAATTAAGTGTTTTTCTTATAAAAGTTGCTAGGGCTATGATGTCTTTTCACAGCAATAGAGAATGTAATGAAGACACATATACTTACACATACACACACAGACATATTCACACACATATAAATATATACACACAAATACATTTGCAAAGGCAACAATTGTAATATAGAGTAAGAAGAATGCAAACATATCAGTTTACAAACCTGAGTTCTGCTCTGAGCTCTAATGTACTCTGTGTTCCTGGAAGAAACCTCTCTACTTCAGAAGATACATGTCAGTGGAGTGCTTAGTCATTAATAAGACATATGTATCATAGCCCCTTCTCCAAAGCTCTGTGGTCATCAAGGGAGAGGAGGTTAGAACCAGATAGCCAGGAGCACCAGCCATGACAGGACCCCTTCATAAGGGTCAAATATCAGATATTTGCATCATGACTCATAACAGTACCAAAATTACAGTCATGAAGTAGCAACCAAAATATTTTTATGGTTGGGAGTCACCACAGTATAAAGAACTGTACTAAAATGTTGCAGCCATTGGAAGGTTGGCAACCAATGAGCTGGAATTTCTCTTCTTCTTAGGCCCATTTGCAGCTTGATATACTCAAGAAGACCCTCTTCTTCCCCACCTCAGGCCTTAGGCACATGCGGCCTCTCTGTCTTGAACTGTTTCCAGTTTTCCCTGGCCAGTTTCTATCCTCTCCCATCCCAGGATTTGAAATGGTAAAAGTGGCCACCTGGTTTTGTGGAGGCCTGCTTCCGCCTCATCCAGCATTTCTCCATTCTTCCTCTCTCATACTCTCAGCCCCCCCATACCATGCAAGGGATAAAATGTTTGTCTTCCTAACTAGACTTTAAGCTGTAAAAGACTCCTTCCTGGACATATCTCCAAAAAACAGCAAGTATTTTACATGTGCCAGCTCTGGCGGGTTTTCTGAAAACGGAGCTCTGAACTCGGTGGGTTGATCCTCACAGAACCACACTAAACACACTAAGTGAGGGACACACAGTAAAATTAGAGCTACGAGAAGGTCAGGAAAAAAGGACTTGGGAGTTGATCATGGGCTTGTGGGGGAAGCAGACATAGGCCTACACTGAGGAGCAATGTGAAGAATAAAAAAGAACATATGATAAAGACCCAAGAGGAAGCCATCATAGTCTAAGAAGACCAGAGGTAAGCCTGGCTGAATAAAAAGGGAAAACATTATATTCTTCACCGTAACAAGATGCTGCCCCAGGGGCTCCTATACAGTCACTTTGTCACCCGCCCATGAAGTGAGTCATTTGGATGAGATGGGTTTGTTTCCTCAGTGGAAAGGATGCTGGGTAACAGAAGAGCCCCACACTGCATTGCCTTTTCCACAAAACATGTGGAAACTCTAAGGCCCTGCCTTCCAAGTTCAAATTCCATCTCAGTGAAGTGAACCTGCTCAAATTAAAAAATGTTCCATGTACTAAAGTTAATTACTAAGAATGAGATTTGTGGTGGTCCACCTCTCTCTTGTGTGTCAGAAAGAGAGAGAGAGAGAGAGAGAGAGAGAGAGAGAGAGAGAGAGAGAGAGAGGAGGGAAAAGGAAGGAGGAAGGGAGGGAGGGGGACAGAGAGAGGGGGAGGAGAGAGGGAGGGGGAAGAGACAGAAAGAGAGAGAGATTAAGATGGTAGAATGTAGGACTTCCGCTTTCTTTGCAACTGTGAAAATCCGAATATCTCTTCAAGGAGCTAGGCTTTGAAGTTAGCCTTGAGATGAATGGGCCTCTTTCCAAAGGACCTCAAGGTCATAGCAACCTCATACACACATCCTTACCCCCAAGGTCAAGTTTGCACCTATCACTCCAGATCTAGACAGAATCCTGCCATCTGCTCCTGGTTGAGCTCCACCCTTCTTTGCCTTAGAACAATGCCCAAGATATACTGACTGCAGAGCTGGGACTATCGGCTTCAATGCTGGAGCCAAGGACTGTTTACAAGCCCTTCAGAACAATCTGTTCTCTTTTCCACCATCAGAACCAGCTCCGGCCCTCCGCCCTCCTTCCCTCTCCTCTGCTAGCCCTCGGAGACGCCACATTCCTAGCTTAAGCAATGCATTCCTGCTATCCTGACGCATATCACCAAAGTGGGCTAGGCAGGCATTTGAGACAGCCAAGGTACCCACCCAGTGCTTGGCTTTGGCCAACAGCATCAGGCCAAGCCATGGTGTCATAGCAGCTAAGGTCTCTTGATAACTCTGGTCATCTCAGGGTGCTGCTGGTGGAGCTGATGAGAGCCTTATCAGACACTACTTCAATGCTGAGATTGATCAGCTGTTAATTAGGACAGATCTGATGGTTGACGTGCCTTTCATTGTGGAAGTGGCTGCCAGATCCGGATTAGAAGGGAGGAGACGACTGTTGAGTCCATGAACTGCCACAGTTTAATGCTAATGTCTGGATATGGCAAGTCTCTAAAGCAGCCTTGAGGTCTGGGTTCTTTACTACATGTTAACAGATTCTGGATGAGTTTTGAGTTGGTGTACAGTGTCAGTGTACAGCATTTATTTAAACATTCATTTAAAGCATGTCTGTACTGTACTAGCTGGGCAGGATAAAGAGATGAACATGCTTCATTTCCTGCCCCTGAGGATGCTGCAAAAGGTTTATTTGTCCTGAGAAGACAGATCTGAAAGATCCCTGTGGGAACCTCCCAACACTAAAAATCAAACCCAAACTACCAAAAACATCAATAGCTATAATGAGAACTCCATCTATAGCACAGTGCAGAGGAAGCCTGGGAACTCAATGCTTTTCACTAGATTTCCTACTGTAGCATTAATATCATTAAGGAAGTTCAAATGCTTGCTAAGTACCAGAAATAGTTACAAATTCTCCATGAATTACTTCCTAACAACTCCAAGAGATAAATATTTCTTTCCTAACTATTTGCATCTTGACTTTATAGGTACAGAAACTGGGGTTCTGGTTGACTTGGGTGCCGTGGTCCCTGCAGGGATCTCCCAGAGACCCAGTTGAGATGTGCTAACCAGGTACAAGCTTCCTGCTCTATGAAGACCATTTACTTAGACTTTATCTCTTCTCAACATAGTTACACTTAGCTGTCAAGTTACAAACAAAAACCCGCAGGCTCTAAATTATTTAGTCATTCAACAGACACCTATTTAGAACACCCTTGTAATGAGAATACAGTGATGAAATGAAAGTTTTACCCTCAGGAGCCTTTCAGTAGAAGAGAAATAAAAAAATAATCAGCAGATGCTTGACCCAGCATATAGTCTAGACCCCCAAATATCCTTTAGTGTCCCTCCTATGGCCTACTGCAGCTTAACCTCTAGGTTCCAGACCCTTGGTATGATATATACCGTAAGTTGTACCCTCATGTGACCCAGGGCCCTACACTCACCCTCAGCCCATTAGCATCCATGCTAGTCACATCATGAATTTGTACAAAACTCAGTGAAACTACAGATGTAAGTTTCATTAAAAGGAAGAAGCAGGCAGGAAATAGTATGTGGTTCATAGCACAATTGCTTCGAACTGGGTAAGTATTATCAGAAATTGGAGCATAAGAAAGAGCTGGGCCTAGGTGTTGTGACTGAACAAAAAGTGACCCTCAAAGACTATACTATAAGGAGGTGTGGCCTTGTTGGAGGAAGTGTGTCATTGTGGGGGCGGGCTTTGAGGTCTCTTTTCCTCAAGCTTCTCTCCGTGTGACAGTCAGTCAACTTCCTGTTGCCTCTGAGTCAAGATGTAGCACTCTCAGCCCCCGGCACCGCATCTGCTTGCATACTGCCATGTTTCCCATCATGATTATAATAGACTGAAACTCTGAAACTATAAGCAAGCCATCATAATTAAATGTTTTCTTTATAAGACACCATCGTGGTCATGGAATCTCTTCACAGCAATAAAACCCACTATAAGACACTAGCTGAGCACAAATGTGTCAGTAAAGAATTAGAAGGGAAATACAATCCAGTCTTTCTCCAGAGCACAGAACTACAGAATTTTTTACTTGGGAGAACCCAAGTACCCTCAGCCTCCCAAAGAAACATCAAAGATAACCAAGTTCCTTAGGTATTCATGTGCTGGGCTGAGCTTGGTTGGGTTCAGTACTCCAGTGGCAAGATTGCACCCCTAAAAGACTTGTCCTAGGGTTCTGTGCTTGATCTGGTTAGGAATCTGAGCTTTTGACCAAGAGGCATATTTCTTGGCAAGGTCTTTCTATTTGAATTATAGGGAAAAAAAAAAGGCAGTACCCGCAGAGAGCTGGAGGTGGACATGGTAGATATTAGTATAAAATACTTAATTCTTATGTCTAACAGGTTGCTAGCTACTGGGGGAGGTGTTGAGCATTCATCTCTCCCTGGGAGGTCCAAACCCAAGCCCTGCTCTTATGACTTTGAGCATGGAGTCCCCTGGAAACAAAGAATGTTGGCTTCATTCCCACAAACTATTTGGAAGGTACAACTGGCATGATCATAAAGACAGGCTTTGGCACAAGCAAGGAACAGATTACCACACAGGCTTCAGGGCCTTAACAAGGAGACACCCACTGTTACTGGGTTCCCATACTTGGCATAGATTGCAGAGATGGCCATTTCCATTAGCCTCCTTCGTTTTATCATTGTGATGTCTATAAGGTCTTATACCCTGAACTCCTCCATCTTCCTTATTGATATCATGTGACCAGTGTAGCTAAGGATCTCCTAGTCATTGTCATTATCACTGACTGATAGAAAACAAGTAGCCATATAGAAGCATATGGTGAAGACTCTCAAATCCACCTCATTTTTTTCAAGGACAAGACTGGCTCTCTGACTTCTCCAAGACCTGTCTTTAGGTGGACCAATCAGATCTCTGTAGCTTACAAAAAGCAAAAATCAGACCAAAGCTTTGCCCACAGCCCTAGCATCTGGGTCTCCTTGCTCAAGATACACTGTGTAAAGATGTTGAGTTTAAACCAGGACACAAATGTCTTCCTATCCCTGAGAAAGCCACGTCCATCAACAGGTACAGAAACTGCCCATGGAAATTCCCAAGGGTCATTTTGGTTGATATGATAAAAAGTAGAAGATAAAATTGTAAGGGGGCTAGACTGAAATCCCTTTTGCTTCTACCAAAAAGAAGACGAGAAGAAGAAAAAGGAGGAGAAGGAGAAGGTTCAGTTCAGTTCCATTCACCACAGGTAAGATGATCCCAGTGATAAATGCTTTACCATGGTGATGACTTTAAAGAAGTCAGCATCATTATCAGCAAGAGCCCATAGCAGCCTTTGATCCAGAGGATAGCCTTGGCCTTCCACGTAGTGTGCCTAAGCTTTCCACACAATGTATGTAGTAGAGCTCAACATCCTAGGGAACCATGTTCTGGGTTCCCCACAATCAGCTTCCCAGAAACTTCTCTTTCACAGATACCTTCTTCACTTCCAGCTTCTGCTTTGCGAATTCCTATCAATGTTTTATCCTTAGCCCCACTATACCTGATGCAGTTATCAAAAGCCACAGTACAGGGATCCATGCTATTTGACTTCCTAGGGATTGTCTCCTCACAGACAAAGCAGTCCATTGCCCACAGGCCACAGCAGGATAGTGGAAGCCATGGGATGGTGCCTCTATGTGGTTGTGCAGTGACTTGACCAATGATATATGGAAGCTGCTGGGGTGAGTAGCTAAAGGAATAGCTAGATCATATCCATTCATAAATCATCTCTGCTCAGGTATGTTCACAGCAGAAGATAGTCCTGTGGACTCTTGGAGGCAGGATGCTGCTGTGTCTGTGGCAGAGGATGAGGCCAGTGCTCCACAGAAGGCAGACGTTTTTAACTGCCCTGGAGACAGCATCCTTCCATGTAGCTGAAAAGGTAGGCCATACAGGCTTACTGAATGACAATATGACATCTCTGTACATACAGATAGAAAGAACATAGAGGAAGGCCACCTGATGATGATGATGTAAAGATTATTGCTAATACCTTGGCAGAGAACTCTGCTGAGCTACAGTTTTTACTCTGCATTATTGTCAGACCTGCATTGCCCATTAACACCTTCTTCATAAATCTCTTTGCCTTGGCATATAAGAAAGCAAAAGGTGACATTGTTATCCAGAAGCCTCATCATAAGAAGGACAGGCTGGGGTTGGGAAGCGTGATAGCTCGGTTTGTAAAGCACTTGCCTCACAAAAATGAGGACCTGAACTGAAGCCCCATAACCCATATTTTAAAAAGCTAAGTGTGGCGGCACACACTGCAATCCCATAACTAGAGAAGCAGTGATATGTAGGTCACTGAAATTCACTGTCTGGCCAGCCTAGACTACTTGATGAGTTTCAGGCCAGTGAGTGACCTCAAAAGGAACAGCAACAAAGGTGACTGGCAACTGAGATATGACATTTGATATTTTCCTCTGGCACCTATACCTTCCTACATACACACACCCCACATGTGAGCACTGGCAGGCACATACATGCATGCAAACAAAGGACAAGCCTGTAAGCAGGCAAATTGCCCTTTACTTCTGCCCATGCTCTGATTTGATATAAACAATCCAGAAGTTTCTATCATTTACACCACTGATTATGCATAGGAAGGGATTAGAGTGTGCATTTCCGGCAATCTCCAGGTAGAATGACTGGTGACACAGTTGAGAAGATGACAGTCACCAAAGCAAAACCTAGCATGGACAAAAGGACACAGGACTCTCCTACTCCAGCAAACCGTATATCTGACCACCAGGAATATTCAAGAGATTACGTCTTCCAACAAGGTCTTTCCTGAAGGGAAACCACTGGGTAAAGATTGCCACACAGCTCACCATAGCATTAATACTTTCCCATGGCCTTGGGAGTGTCACAGTTCTGAGTGTCACTACTACGCTCCTGGCTCTGACTGCTCTGTAGACATACCACATACTGTTCTTATTTGAGTGTCCACTGGTGAGATTGTAACTTCCCATCAGGCCTTGCTGTGGAAGCTGATGGGAAGGCTTCGCTCTTGCTGTCTCCTCACCCCCTCCAAGTTCCCCAACTTTACACGGGAAGAGATTTCACTCCCCAGATGCTGGCTAGGAGGTCTCTTGTGCAATAATGACGTCATCAAAATCTATACCAGAGGAAAACAGAAAGTGTGCAGCAGGGTAAAGGGCTCTCAACAGATGCTCAGTACTTGGTAGCTAAAATCTGGAGGTTTATGTTTGGTTTTTCTTTTTCTCTGTCCTGTTTAAGACTTTTAAAATGTGTGTGTGTGTGTGTGTGTGTGTGTGTGTCTGTGTGTCTGTGTCTGTGTCTGTGTCTGTGTAAGTTTCCATGATATTGATGTATTGTCTATTCTTCTGAGGTCTCCTTTCTTCTTTAAGATCAGAAGGATACTTCAAATCTCCATTCTATGCCATAACCTGTGCTACTTGGGTTCAAGAACCTTGACTAGGGGCAGCAATGAATGAAGAGAGTGCTTCATTGTGCATAGCGAAGCTGGAATCAGACAGGGCTCTGTTACTGCTGCCGTTGCATCCCAGAATCTTGGCATGCTTCTTATGTATAGTACATGAGGAGGTGTTAGTTCATCTGTGTAGGAGGTGTCTGTAGGTGAGCAGTCTCCAGTTAGAAATAATCAGTCTCTGGACACACTGATCAGTTGTTTGTATGAACTCAGACTCCTGAGGAAAGTATGCTCATTCCTCTTGAGGGTGTCCCATATGAGTTCATGGCTTCGCCAATGTCTCATGGGTCAATTGGCCTTGGACTCTTTAACATTGCCATGACCATACTAAAACACAGTTCACTCCAGACTTCATGGCTTCACTCCCTGGAGCCTTCCTCTGATTCCTACAACTCTATATCCTATTGAAGATCCAACTCAGTTTCTACAATTCTTATAAAAATTGAGCACTTGAGTCAAAAATTCCACTCCAGGTCTGTAGGTGGGAAAGTTGTCATGTTCTAACTCTCAGGCATTGGCCTGGCTGTGGGACCCCTCTCCTCAGCCTATGTGATCCCTCCTGTCTTTCCTCTCTCCTATAGCATCCTCCACCACAATGGTTCCATTTTGACTTTCTCCAACTCTGTCTACTTTGTCCTAATTCCAAGGAGTGTTTGATTTAGCAGGAAGCATTGTGGTTTTGGAATAGTAAGGTTTATTTGTTGTAAAACATTTGCAGAGCACTTCCCAGCACTGATGGTGTACCAATGATGTTTCATGCTTTTCATTTAAGTTGATTCCTGTGTGGGACACACATGTGTGATGAGAGGTGAAGAAACCTCATGTTGAAGTCAGAGATATTTACCAAACACAGAAGCAAAATGAAAAGTGTCAGGTAACATGAGAAAAGTTCAGAATTCAGATTCTGTGTAAATGATGTTCAATGTCCCTTTTCATTTCTTATTTTCCATGACTCTAGACCTTGGAACACCATACCCAATTAGGAGCCTCGAGCAGATTCCATGGGCAAGGGAATCTGGGTTGGACTACTCCATCTGGGCTACACTTGTCCCAGTAAGAAAGACAAACATGTAAGATTATTTTTTAAATCTCCATTTTCCCTTGAATGAATCATAAAGCTTGACAAAAAAAAAATCTATCTTAGGGCTTGGTCTGCAGTTCTAAGTATCTTCAATTCTATTACTCATAAAATTGCAAGATTTGTGTGAACAGGTCTTTCTTTGAATCATATTGACTAAGGGTCTTCTATGTTTGGGGAAGTGAACTTGAAACTAGAAATACAAAGATAAGTAAACCAAGCCCCCAAAAGAAGGAGTTTAAGAATAAAGGGTGTGGTGGGAATGTTCGTTTGTATGCTGTAAATAAAGGAACTGTTTTGGCCTATGTGGAGCACCGTAGAAGCAGGTGGAGAAATCAGAGGAGGAACAGGAAGAAGAAGGGTGGAGTCAGGCAGACTCCATCCAGCTGTCAAAGAAGAAGCATGTAGGACTATGGGTGAGCTAGGGGCCACGGGCCACATGGCCAGATAGATTAATGGAAATGGGTTGAATTAAGATAAAAGAGCTAGCTAGCAATGTGCCTGAGACATAGGTCAAACAGGATGAAATTAATATAAGCATCTGAGTCATTTTAGGGAGAAAAAAATTTTGGTGGGACCTCTAGCCCATAGTGGGTAGGAAATCTCATACAACAAAGGGAGAAATAGACATGAAAACATACACAACTTGCATCAAATCTACCCATTTGCTGCATCCATGTCTTTCCCTTTCCCATTGAAGTTCCAGGACAGCACAGCACCTTCTCTGGCATCATCACCTATGATCCTTCCCATTGGTGATTGATAGGCACCTCTTGAAGCCCTTATGCATACTGATGTCCCTTATCTCCTTCTGGCTTTGGTATTTGCTCTTTGTTGTTTATACAGTCTTTATTTCCTTCTCCCTCTCTACATTCCTACCTCTCAGGAGCAACATGACCTCCCTGATTATCCCATGCAATACAGTTCAGAGGTATCTTCTGTTGTATAAGCATTTCTTTGGGTGCTACCTTCCACCCATAGTGACCAAAAATATTTCTTTCAAAGAAATTCAGTGCTTGTGGCTGGAGTCATGGCTCCATGGTTTCGAATACAGATTGCTCCTCCTTAGGACCCAGGTTCAATTCCCAGCACCCACCTGGCAGCTGACAACTGTCTATAACTACAGTTTCAAGAGACTGGACACCCTTACACAGACAAAAAAACATTAATGCACATAAAAATAAATAAATATTAGGAAATACAGTGCTCACCACACAGAAAATTCTGGAATGTAAATCACGGAGAGCTCTGTCTATCCTCAGAAGACACAAGATGTGAAAAGGATGAGAATGATCTTGTCAAGCACAAGAGAGAAGAAAACAGCCTGAGTGGTGAGAGCAGAGGAAACTCTAGTGCATGAGATGCATTTCTAAGTCTCTGGAGGGCATTCCAGAAGTGTAGGGAACTGGGAGTTGCCTCACAGGCTTGCCAGTGTTCGCTTTTGTTTCAGCCTTGATTGAGTACCAGATCCACTCACAACGGCAGCTTTCATGTGCCTTGAGCAGAGATGGGTACATTGTGCTCCTCTGTTTTTGTCTTCCACTCCGTGTATCTGGGATGTTTCTTCCACTAAAACCAGAATTATTGTTTCTCCCTCTAGAACTGAGTATCAACTCCTTACAGATTTGAGCTTCACTGGGCGGAGGTGGAGTGGGGAACAAGAAAACCAGAAGCAACCTACTCTTTTCAAAAGTGCCAATAACTCCACAAAGACAGTATCTCCAAAGGCCCCGATGACATGGTAATACTGGGTTGTCTGGGGATAAGACAGGTCTAGAGAAGATTGGAATGTCTTCCTTCCTCTGGTGTAGCTCAGGTGTCCACCTGCTACCTTCGAAAAGCAGTTTTCTTCTCTCCAGCATCTTAACTCAGGATGCCAGATGTGGTCTCCCCAACAGATACAAAATTCCTGCTTAACACAGCCTGGAAAGAAAATTCCAGAAAGACATAATCATTATCCTCAAATAGTTGCAGACTTGTCACACAGGGGAGGTACTAGGCTTTGCTTGGCATGGTGCAAGCAAATAGCAACAACAAACCACAGTTTCTAGAATATGGAAGCATCTTGATATAAAAGGAGACTTGAAGCTAATGCTAGAATTAAATTATTCTGAATATATGAAGCTAAGTATTATTATAGTTTCCTCATCCCTTGCATAAGTTTACATCCTTGAACTATATGGGTTTTAGACACAGGATGAATTTGAGGAGTATACAGAGATGTCATGATGAGTACAGAACAATATGGAATGTTAGATACAGCCACAGGGTATCAACAAGGAGTGGATGGTCTGGAGAACCTGGACTCTCCTTCCAGTCCAGGCAATCCAGTGATACTCACATCTTATCCCAAAGAAGGGCTCTGAGGAAACATTAAAAGAATCATGATATCTAATAAGTCAAGTCATTAAAAAGGAACATAGAACACTACAAGCATAAAAGCCATTGTGTTCTGGATAGAGACATAATTAACATCAGGTGGACCAGAGCAGTAGGAAGTACACATGTAGCACATGCTACAGACCAAGTGTGAACTCAGAAATAGAGCCCAGAAGCAATGAAACATCGGTGTTACTGGCCCAGAAGACAGCAGTTAGTGCTAAAGCTCTATCGTGGCTACATGGATCCAGATAGCCACAGATTTCCAGAGGTGGGTAGAGAATCTTCTCACTATCACCATTACCATCAGGGCCACAGTTTGCAGGCACATAGATGCAGGCCATGAAAGAATCAACTTTTGCATTTACATGCTTTTTAAATATTTTTCAAAGGCCAGAGTTATTAAAGTATAATTACATACAATACAGCTTACGACTGTTAGCTACACAGATCAATAAATTCTTACGAGTACATAGAATTGTGAATTAAAGATTTACAATACTTCTTCTTTCACCACCAAAACATTCCTGCATACCTACTTTAGTTAAAATTCCCTCCCTTTGTCCTTACCCACCAACCAGGAATTGTTTGGTCTGTTTATCTGTCTGTTCTATGTGCTGTCTCTTCCAGAATATCATACAAAATAAATCATACCAAATGTAGTTTTTTGACCTTCTAAATCAGCTTTCTTTTTTCACTTAGACATTCCTTTCGAGATGTACCCATGATATTTATGTCAGTAGCTGTTTTTCTTGCTTTAATAGTATCCTCCAATATAGATATAGCATAGTTTATCCATTCACCACATGAGAGCACTTGGGTTGCTTCCAGGTTTTGAAGAATACAAATGTCAGCATGGATGTATGTTGATCTTGGACAATCAGTAGAAAAGAAATGTCCAACATATGGCCAAGTTATGTTTGACTTTCTATGACAATGTCAAACTGTTTTCCAAAGTAGTTGGGCATTTGACAAACCAGTGTGTCTAATTATCACAATGGCCTCATTTTTACTCTGTGTCATTCAGTCTGAAAATACTAACATTTATAGAGCTAATGTCTAGGAAGTCAGAAATATACAGTGGTAACGGTCACCTCCTCGGAAAATGGTGAGTTTCCTGACTCCATGGAAGTCTAAGTGGGGCTGCCCAGCTGCCAATCAGAGGTTCAATAGGGGGCTAGATATTTGTCTTTCTAGATACCCTTAAGCTCTTGTTTCTGTGATGCTTTGAACATGTACGTCACTCTGTCTAGCATTCCTGACCCCACCCTCCCACATTTCTGTTCATTTGGCTCAGGACAGAGATGGGTAGGTCTCAGTGTTTGACACCTTTATCAGTTTGACTGATGTGTTTGCCCATGTCTATATTTCTCATGCAGTCAATTGGATCTCTTAGTAGTTCCTTCAAAGCTGTAACAAAGTGATGGACCACCCGCATCCTGCTTCAGATGCACATCTTTAGGGCAGTAACTATTTCATTCCGCTGCTCTCTGGCTCCACTTTTCCTTGTGATCATAGTTAAGACTCAAGACTTGGAACCCTGCAAAGTGGCCTAAGGAAAAGACTGATTGAGGAAGCAAAGCTGGTCATCCCTGCTAGCAAATCCACTTATCTCCCCCTTTTCCATGGCTTATGGAGTCTAAGGGATCTGAATCTGAATTCTAACTCTGCTATTATGACCAGATTGTGTGACTCTGGGCAAGTCATTTAGCCTCTTTGAACCCTAGTTACAAGAGCATTCTCTGAAAAATCTTAAATGTACACAAAGCACCAAAACCTCAAATGGCACACAACACACCATTGGGAAGCACGATTTCTGTCTCCACTGTGTCTGGACCTACAGGATCACACAACAAATATAAAGTCACTGCTTATTCAGGCTAGTACTGAAAAATAATACTAGACAAAGAAAGAAAAATAGGCTCCAATAGGGGAGGGTGTGCCCGGATGGCACAGAGGGAGTGACCGGGGGCTAGCACTGAGGAGACTGTCTTCTCTTGGGGAAGCTGACTCTGGATTTCAAACCTGGAAGGGCTCAAAATATCTTTTCTGACCAAAGGTTTTACATATTCACATCCCTTCCTTGACTTCCCTCATTTATTTTGAGCCCAGGGTTGGAAAAGGGAAGATTTTCTTCCAAATTCCTTGGTCACACCAGCATCAGCAATATTAAGGCAGATGAGAAGCTCTGAGATGGTTTTCCTCATGATTCAGAGCTAGTAAGAGAATATAACTGGTCTTTGTCATTATTTCTTTGCTGTAAAACACTAACTTTTTGTTTTAATTATTTATATTTTTATGTGAAAACTTTGTATGCCAAAAGAGGATGTCTGACCCCATTGTAGATGGTGGGGAGCCACCATGTGGGTGCTGGGAATTGAACTCAGGACCCCTGGAAAAATAGCCAGTGCTCTTAACTGCTGAGCCATGTCTCCAACTCCCAACATAGTAACTTTTGTCCTTTGGTAGCTTTTAATACCTATGGTCTTGAACTCTACAGAAATTTTCTTGGACCAGGCTTTCACCATCTATGAGACTATGAAAAAGACAAAGTTAATATGCTCTCGCCTTGAGCAATGACTAAAACTAAGGTTCTCAACTGACACAGACAGCTCCCTCCAACCACCTCATTCCTCTTAAGAGTCATCTCCCCTGCCCTAGATATGGAGAACAAATTCACTTCAGTCAGAAATGTAGACCAGGGCAGTGGGTCCAAAATAAGATGAGGGCAGGAGGAAGCCATGATCTGAGTGAGTAGTGAATGATCAGCCCTGTCATGCGCAAGACAAACTTAGAAAAGTGGTGACATCCCCTTTCTCAATGTCCTGACCCTTCATTTGTAAAATAAGGTAACAGCACTCCCTCCCGAGACTATTTGAATGCTAACAAATCTATATGGAAAAATTTCTGGCAGCTTCTAGATACTGTATAAACCATAGGCCTTTGACTGCTACTGGGTTTTTTGCTTTGTTTTTTAAGAATGAAATAAGATAATCCACTTGAAAATGTACCACCAGTTTCACACATCAGATGAATGTGTGACTGGAAAGAATAATAATGGTCAGGCTCATCAGCAGAACGCTCCTGCTTTAAGATCTGAATGGGGCATAAACAAGTTCTCCACTTTCATCAGCTCCCCCATTGGAGGACAGCCTCAGAGTGATGGAGGAGGAGGAGTTAGACCCGAAACCATTCCAACATTACCTTTGATCTATTTAACCTTAGAAAAGCTTCCTTCTTGGAACATCAATGTGGGTGGCTAATTTGCCATGACCATTATTCACCTTGGGTTATAGATATCATTTCTCTGGGTTGTCCAAATGTTTCTTCACCTTCCCATACACACTTCAAAGCACAGAAAATAAAGAGTTGGCCTTGAACAGCATGTTCCCTCTCCGCTTGCAACTCACAGGTGATACCTGCCTGTGGAACAAACAGTTCAGTTTCCAAGGCTGTCGATCTGGGAACTTGCTGAAAAAAAAAAAAAAAAAAAATTGAAAACAGCATCTCAACAACTGAGAGCTAAGCGTGAAGGCCTTGGCCTCTGAAGAGGCTCTCATATTTCAGACATGATGGAAATCCCTCTCTTGAAGGGCTTGAGAGACATGGTTCAGGTCACTGTGTTCCTGCTGTGGGAATCTGGGGGGGAGAGGGATACACAGATCCCAGCCTTAGATACTGCCCTCGCCAGCAAGCTGCCCTGCAGTATATGGTGCTGCCTCTTTAGGCAGGTTCCCCCTTTTTCCTGACTCTTCACCCTAGCTCTGCTTCCAATCACTGCTTCAGAAATCAAGCTGAATTCTTTCTCCAGGTTATTGGGAGCTGACCCAATTAAAATTTGAGTGAAAGAAATAAAGGGGGGGGACCAATGATGGGCAGAGAGGGGGGGTGGCTAGAAAAATGGCTCAGTAGTTAAGAGCACATGCTGCTCATGCAGAAGATCTAGGTTCAATTCCTTGCACCTACGTGTAACTCCAGTTCCAGTGGATACAATTTCCTCTTCTGGCCCCGTCAAACACTGCATTTAGGTAGCGGGTAGACACAGATACAGGCAAAATATGCACACAATAAAATAATTCTTTTTAATTTTTTCTTTAAAAAAAAGAGGCTAAAAATAGTTTAGAAAGATTTTAGAGAGTATCATGTTTCTGGTTTCATGATTCTAGGGTCATTTTTACAAAGAGGTTGATTCTCTGACATCTCCTGATACAATGGAGTTGGAATAAAGATGATATTTAGTAGCACTGTGTGGGAAGGCATCTGGAATGGGCTCAGATATGAGACTCATATATACGGACATGCTTCCAGAACATTGAGGATTCATCTTCAGACCTGACTTAAAAAACAAACTAAAGAGAGACTGGACAGTGTGAGTTCATGAGAATGCTGCTTCCCTCAAGTCAGGCAAATCTAGGGTGAACTCTACCTCACCACTTCTAGACATGTGACTAAATAATCCCTTTCAAGTCTGTCACCTGATGATGATTATGGTCCTTCAGTCACAATAGTGGGTAGACCCTGCCAAGCAGTCTTGATGACCTGAGTTCAGATCCCTGGAACCCAAGCCAGATACGGTAGCATGCATCTGTATTCCCAGCACCCTCGTGGCAAGATGGAGGATGGGGGCAGACACAGGAGAACTGTGTGGAAGTTTATGGGGCAGCTAACCCAAAACACACAGTGCAAAGGCAGAAAAAGAGACTCAGCCTCTGGCAAGGTAGGAAGTGAGAATCTAGAAGTTGTCCTTTGCCCTTCATGCATACACACATCATACATGCACACACATGCCATCATACAGAAAGGAAAAATAATTTTCAATAATGAAATTGCCAAGAATTGTTCTAGATGTGGGGGCCACAGTGTGAAGGATCATCAAGAGCGTAGCTGAGAGGGGGGTTTAATGAACGTAGTAGGACTGGACTGAAGAAAAACAGGACAAAGGCGAAGTAAGAGCCACACTATGCTCAATAGCATCAATGAGGGGTGTCCTCCTTCCCTAGATCCAGGGAGCATACTGAGAAGCTGTATCCATTTGGGTTTTTTCAAGTGTGACTTTCTACAGACCTCTAACATATCAAGTGCCATGTCCAAGTCTAGCTAAACAAAAGGCAGAGCTTAAACACATGTCCTTCTACATGCGTGAGATAAAAGCTTCCTGGAAACTTCTCTTCCATATCTCCTCCTCCTAGACCTGATGATTGGCAGACTGAACAGAGGCTTGAGAAGCTAAAGGTGCCATGCCTTTATGACATATGCCATGTGTTCTGCCTGGGGGGAGGAAAGCTGAATGGAATCTCCATTTTCCACATACAGTCTGGGATCCTGCCTCAGACATGGTTAACTGCTGTTTCTAGCCCCATCTGGAGAGAGATGCCAGTCTTGGTGACAAGCTAAGATGAGCCCACCTCTGTCACGTAAAAAACGTCATTTACCAAAAGAGAATCTCCAGAGTTGATTTGCAATGGTCTGTTTCTATGACAAAATACTGGAGAGAAATAATTAAAAAGAAAGGTTTATTTCAGCTCACAGTTTCAGAGTTTCAGCTGGGGTCCTCTGGCATCTTTGTTTCTGGGTTGTGGGGAAGCAGAATACAGTTAGCAGGGTACAGAGGACCAAGCTGTTCACATCATGGTAGCTTGGAGGAGGGGTAGAGAAAAGAGACATAAGATAAGATAGACTCCTAAAAGATAGAACCCCGTTACCTACATCCTCCAGCCAACGCCAACATCTGATGTGCCAATGCCTCTCAAAAATGCCCACAAATTATAAATATACCCATGAATATGTCTATTCGTGAAGTCATAGCCCTCAGTATCCATTCCCAAAGCCCCACCTCTCAACACTGTTTGATTCAGGGACCAAGCCTCTTGACACATAGGCCTTTGGGGGAAGGCACTTCATTGTTAAACTGTATGACATGTCTCAAAATGCAGAGCATCAATGGAGCCTACTTATAGTTGAGAGCACAGAAAAGAACTGGAGCCTCCAGTGACAACTTCTCTAGAAGGAAGGCAAAGAGAAGGATTATATGTATATTTTGGTTGCAAATCCAACTCTGTGTGGTGAAAATATTAAGATCTTGAGAGATGTAATCTATCAGTGTTCTTGATTGCCAACAACAGAAATGAACAAAAGATCATTCTTCATCACTTCTTGCTCAAAAATGGAACAAGAGGCAGCTCATAGAACCACAGGAAGGATGGATAACCTCGCTCTTAAAGGAAGAAAAGCTCAGTGTAAGTCTGCAAAGCTGTCTATTCAGGATGCCAGTCCATTGCCACTTGACCTAGGGCATCAATGACAGCACCTACCTCACATCAGACCTGGATTCTGAGAGACCTCACCAGCAGGGTGAATCCTACATAATTCCTGATCCTTCTTATCAACACTGGTGAGACTCAAAGTCCTCTAGGAGCAGCTGACAGCCATAAATGAGTCAGTAGCCATGATACAGACTCCAAGCATCCAGAAGAACATAATCTAACTGAGGGCTCCCTTGCTGACTGAAACACTGGTGAATTCTAGCATGATAGAGATGAGGGTGATAAACAGTCGTCAACACTCATGTCTCCAGCCTTTTCTTTTGAATAATCCTTCTGCCTCTCTCCAGGGGAACAACCAATCTACTCAGCCAGGAGATAATCTTTGCTTTTCAAAATTATGAGACTGAAAGGTCTACCAAATACAAATCACAAATCTCATGACTTTTACAGACAAGGGCTTCTTCCTTGTGTCTTTCTGTTCTCTTCAACACAGGGATCCCAACATAGACGTGACCCCGGCCCAGTAGCAGCAGCCTTTCCTGGGTGCCTCGTCGATCTTTTTGGCAGTCTGGAGGACTGAGACTCAGTCCGGTCCATCTCACCTCCCCTTCTGCTTCTTTATCTTATGCCTTCCTTTTCACATGCCCTAAGCCTTCCATTGCTTTACACTAACTTTTCAGCCTGTGATGCCACCCCACTCCCAGCCTTAGTACACAGCCAAAGCCCTAAGCGAAGCCTAGAATTGGAGTGAGAGCCCTAAGACTGGATCCACGTAATGCTGCAGAGACCAGGGGAGCTGAAGGACACTCTCCATCCACCTTCCAGCCTGGAAACTTCTCACCAGTGAGAGCATCTCCCTGTTTTTAATAACATAGCCCTGCTGCTTTGGTAAACATGCTTAACTCAGCCCCAAACCAAAATGCTCCATCCTTGGCCTTGTGACTTGACCGGCCAGAACAAGTCTTCCTGGGCTGGCCAGGAGATTCTGGATCTCAGAACAGAAGTTTCTCAGTGCTCCAGGCTGTGTGTGCTGACTCATTTCTCACAGACAAGTTAAACCCCCTTTGGGAGAGAGAGTTACAGGTGGCCCCAAACTCAACTCCCAAAGCCCTCCAGGGATTGAGCTCAGAAGGAACAAGGGAAATGCAGATGGGGTGGCAGGGCTGGGAGGGAGCCAGGGGACAGGAAGAAAGCTCCTGCACCTAGGGTGGTTTCCAAGAGTGATTTCTTCCAGCCAGACAAATGGGATGCATACAGCTGCCTCCCTGATGGGGTTTCAATGTCCATTTCCTCTCCAGCACTGCAGCTGGGAAGGACAGTCACAAACTGAAAACAGAATTAAGAATCCCTCCTAAGCTGTGCTTCAACCCAATGTAAGTTGAACGGCTGTCAACAAAGATAACAAATAATAAGGCTGGTACTATTTGCAGTTTGCTAAACTGCTTAAAATCATTATTTGTGTTGTTTTCACACTCATAGAATCTAGGGGAAAGTTCAGTTAAAAGACACAAAGAGAATGGGACAGTGGTGGGAATGTCATGCAAGGGCTCTTTTATTTTATTTTATTTTATTTTATTTAGAATCTTCAGGCAATACTCTTAGTCTGTACTGTAGTCTGGACTAGAACTCACCCTAGCCATACAATCAATACGCTTACCTCAGTTTCTCAGAGTGCTACAGTTTCATAGATGAGCAGAACACCAAGCTGTCTGAGTACTTTTAACAGCTCACTTTCAAAATGGCCTTGATTCTACATAAGATCCACATGAGCCAGGAAGGTGGCTGAACAGGTAAAGGTGCTGCCTCCAAACTGCATGGCTGACATTTAATTCCTAAGGCAAGTTGTCTTCTGACCTCTGACCTCCACGTCACACCATGGTCTACATATCCACTTACACACAGGCACACTAACAAAAATGCTGTGACATAAATATATAACATCATAAAAGAAATAATATCTACTTACTGTAGTAAAATGTCAAAATGAAATTAAGTGGAAAGGCTTTTCAAAGATTCCCGCTTCATAAACTCTTCATTAACTCCAGATGTCATAAGAATGGAATCATATATTTTGGAATCCTTTTTATTTTTAATTGGACCAATATCAACTAGCCTAAGTAATTATTTTAAATAGTTATACAGTAAATCATAATGTGGACAATCTATCAGATGTTCAGAAAAATCATCATTATAAAATATTGTCTTGTTTGAAACTTTTAGTTTTATCAACAGTACTCTGATAAAGCTGTCTGTTGTACATTCACAAATATGTAAATTTGTTTGACCATGTCTTTAAGCCATATTCCTAGATATGAAATTACCACACCATATTTGTTAGTTTTGACATATCACTCATATCCATGAGCTCATACCTATAGATTCAACCAATTACATGTTGGAATTTTAGTGATACCTACAATGGGTGCATCTTTTTTTTTTTCTTCTTGTCATTAGTGTTTAAGCAAGACAGTGTACCAACCATGCATAGAACCCTCACATTTTAGGTTTAGAAGTGGTACAGAGATGCTTTAAACTATGTAGGAAAAGATAAATAAGTAAGCTATACACAAGCACAGTGGCATCTTATATAAAGGCCTTGAGCACCCATTGATTTTTTTATCTGTAGGAACCTAAGAATCTTCTGTAGGTACCAAAGAACTTCTAAGAATGCCAAACATCCTTCCTTAGTCAGACCAAAATTACACTCTCACCAAGCCATAGGTGCTTGATCCCTACACTCTCACTAGTTTTAATTAGTTATATCCAAGAATATTTAATAACTGGTTTTATTTGCTTTGATAAAGTATCAAGAGAAGTCTATCTCTTTTATTGCATTTATGAGTGAAGACCAGAGTTTATCATTATCCACTTTGAACAGAGGAATCAGTGGGAAAGAGATGTGGATCGATCACAGATCCACTGGACCAAAAATGGAAAGTGATGTAGAAAGATGGGGGCCTTCCCAAGGGAAAGAAAGGAGACTTGGGGAGCCAACTTTGGATCAACTTCCTGTGCCTTTGGACCAAGAACTCTCTTTCCGTTCTACCCAAATGAAACAAGAACCTGGTCACTGGGCAGGCGGTAGGATTCACTGTGAAGGCCCAGTGTTCTCAACGAAGGAAGTGATGCACTTACAAAGGGTTTGACTTCCCCGGCCTTGTGTTGAAAGAAACTTCAGAAGATGTTCATGATGAGAGTGGGTTGTTCCCTCACTACCCCAGTGTGGGACTCAACCCTCCTCCATGACTAACATTTCTGTTAAACACCAGAGTCCCCACCCCCCAAACAACAGCCTCCCAAGCCCACATGGGAAAATGGAGCTATGTAGGAAGCATCCTCTAAACTTTTTTCTTTCTTTTGCATGTCATATACACACTCTCTTTAAATTCTCACAACACACTCCATGGGTAAATGTTATTATTTTTCCCACCCCAAGGCTGAATGAACTAAAGCATGGCCTCCTGAGGTAGTAAGCTAACAATATGAAGGGTCCCTTACAAATTCTGGACACAGTTCAAGAATTCCACTGGGGAGCAAATCCCAACACTTACAGGATTTCTGAGAGACACTGAGCAGACAAACTCTTTTAGACAAATTAAACATAAGTGAGTAACCCCAGTCTGCTTCACCCTGGAAAGCTCCGTTCGAGGCCTGTACAGCTTTGGATGAACTACTTAGAAAAACACTCAGAAACACTAAGTGTTAGTGTAAGACACCAGCTATTTGGTTTCTTTTCCCTAACAGCTTCCCACCAGGATGCTACAAGGAGGTCATGGTCCCCAGATGTTGCTGAAGCAAGAGCACTGATGCCTGTATTTGGCCAGAGGAAGGCCTCCCAGCCTGTCACAGCCATAGTGCACTCTCTGAAATTCCTATGTGCTCACATCCAGGGCTTCTGGTGGCCCATCTGCCTGGACAGCAGGGCTGTCTGGGAGGAGGGGATAGACATGAGACATAGGTCATTTGGTAGAAAGTGTTTGTGGAAACTGAGTGGAGTCTGGTATGCTGGTCTGAGGGCTGCTGTCTGAAACATCAAAGTGGTGAAAAAATGAACAAATAAGCTCCTTTGAGACACTCTCTGAGGTGGATGAGCACTCATTTCTAAAGAGCTGATAAAATTCTGTCACCCTGTGCACTCCCCTCTACAGCTGGGTCATCTAGCTTTAGCAGGAACTCTTGTAGCTGAATCAGAAGACGCTTTTGACGATGTCTCTGAGACTTCATCTTCTCAGCTCCCTTACCCACCTGAACTACTTTGAAATGACCATGATACCTCAGCTCTGATTCCCATGATGGCAATGCCACCACCTCCTGGGATCCTCTCAGATCAGCCCACACCATAGACCAGCCACTGCCCTCTGAATTACCTCATCATGCACAATTCTAGGAACCTCCTCCAATTTCTCCATTATCCTGCCCACTGACTACTACCACCATCACTGTGCACCTAGCTTACATGTCTGGACTGGCACTGATCACTGTGTGCCAAAGTCACTTCTTCAAAACCACAGCGGTATACATCATTGTGGAGAAACCCTGGGATTGAAGTCAAGCTCAGACTTCTCATCTGCTTCACACATAGTGTATGATCTTCACTTACCAAATGTCATCCTTCCAGAAGTTTCCAAGACCCTCTCTCTACTCTCCTAAGAACTTAGAAGTCCTCATTAGGTCTCCATAGCACATTAAAAAAACTAAATATAAATATTCCCATTTTACAGAAGGGTAACTAGAGGTTTAGAAAGACTGAGTAATTTGCCTAAGTTAACACCACTGACTGGAACTGAGAGACTGAGATTCTATCTGAGATATGTTAATTACCCTGAGCTCTATAGGCATGGCCAACTTGCAGTCCTAAGGCTATATACATCCAGGAAAGCCATGAATATAGCTCGGCTACATTTTTAGGTGGCAACAGTATGTCATGTCATAATGTCAAAAGGTTAGACATCATTGTTAGCAGATATGACCTCTGATGCAAGGACTAATTTACAGCTATAGGGCTGGTCTGAAGGATGGACAAAACAGAAACAAGGCTGTCAGGATGGTTTGACCAAGCCTGGTCCCAGAACCTATGTAAAGGTGGAAAGAGAGACTGACTCCACAAAGTCGTGTTCTGACCTGTGCACTAGTGCCATGGTACACAAACACACACACACACACACCACATCATACAGTCACATGTACAATAATAATAATTTTTTAAAGAAAAGGAAATACAAGCAAACAAACAAAAAAAAATCAGAAACAAGGAAAGTACAGACAAAGCAAAAGAGAAGTAACCTAAGAATGTGCCTTCTTGTCAATGTAATTTGTCAAAATTTTTCATTACAGGCATGTAACCATTTTTAAACAGAAAAACTGTAAGAGGAGAAATAATAACTTAAGTAAAAAGAGAACATCTCCAGAGCTACTGTGTCTAAGCCCCTGCCTCCTAAAGAGCCCCCTTCCCACCATGAGACTGAATAGAATAGTTTCACAGAAACCACAAAATATGAAACCCCATACAAATGTCACTAAGCCCTCCCCAAGGTTCCCTGCCACGAACTTCTCCTGTCTGCAGCTGGTCCTAGGGACAGCAGGATGCAGCATGACTTGCTAGGCAGCTGGGCCTCACGGTATAATGCTTTGCTAACCAGCTGCTCTCTTAGCTTTGACCCAGGCCACACTGTGGTTTCAATGGGAAAGCCCCTGTCCCAACACTGGGCCTTAAATGCATGATAAATCCTATAAACTCTATCATCCAAAGCTTCACTGGGACTAAAATCCTGGGTGTGGATGCCCCTGGCTGTTCCTGGCAAAGGGTGGAGCACAGTTACTGCACACAGATTTGCTCCACAGAGCTCTAAGTTCCAGAAAGCTGAGACCTTTCTAGCAGCTGGGAAGGTTTCTGCTGTTCAAACCAAGGCTGATCTGTTACCAGGTTCTCGTCATGGTGAATAGGACACCATAACTAGAAGATAAGAGACCTGGGCTCTTCTCTGAAGCTAGTCACAAAACAGCTGTGGGGTCTTGAACAAGTCTCTGACCTCTGCCAGGTGTCAGCTCTGGCAACCTCCGAGACACCCTGAGCCCTGCAGGGCATCTGGCAGCAGAAGTGGCAATGGGAGTGTGCAGACACAGCCAGCTTCCTGCCTGGAGGATGCTGAGATAGACAGATGAGCAGCAGAGGAACATAATGCCCCTGCTTTCTGGGAAAGTCTAGACAGCAAGCATTCCACCTCAGCTTCTTCAGAAACTCAGTCATGCTCCTGAGAAGGCACAGTCTTTATTCTGTGAAGAGAATAAAAAATATCCACCTCAGAGAGAGAGATTTATCTGAGAACAGTGAGGAAGGTGGATGTAAAGAACCCTTGCTAGTTCTATCTCTACTGAACTCGGTTTCTCCATCTGTGAAATGGGAATGTTCATCATTTCACCCGGGCAGCGGTGCCTCGTCTATGCTGTATGCATAGTCCTCAAAAACATGGTGGCTAGAGGTGTCCCATGGGAGCATGACTTTCAATCTCTCTCTGTCTTGGTTGTTCATTTCTCACCAACCAACCCAGACATTACAACCCTATCTCATAGGTTTGCTCCGGAGTATGCCTCACCTGTGACCACTTCTTAGAAAAGAGTTACTTTCTTGAGTGTCTGGAGAAGACAGAGTCGGGGTTTGTATTGCCTCCAGACTGAGGCATTGAGATTGTGTGTGAATGTCCGCTGTAGAGACATAAATAGAAGAATAGGACTCCTTGGAAACATGCCATGCCCCCAGCATCTGACAGATAACAGTGAGGTTTTGAAGCCCTGTAGAGCACACACAGGTGCTGTCGCCAGCATCTGCACATACACCCCACCCCCTGATGTTATCTTATCACTTAACACATAAGAGGTGTGGTTTGAGCTAGTGCCCTGAGCTTCAATGGGGAGAAAGCTGTACCTAATACCTAGAGACAAGCTATTGCAATGTAGACAGTAGCTATGCTCCTTGTTAGAGTCATAGAATGAGCATCCTCTCATTCTTTAAGGCCTTATTTATTCCTCAGCCAGATAACCTGTAATTGGAGACAGAGTCCAGCATGGAAATGGGAAAGGTCACCCATTTTCAGATCATATGACCCCAACACTCTCATGTCTCTGGTGGAGGACGTGCTTCCTGGAGAGAAATGACTTGCCAAGGTTGTACAGGTGATGCAGGAACCCGCTAGGGACACAGTAGAGTCCACATCATCCCCGGGCAGTCAACCACATAGATGGAGGGAGTCTTTGAGAAATGCAGGTAGTGTCAGCTGAACTTCAAGGCCACCATAGAGGTGGAATAAACACTGGCCTGAGGATTGAAAAACAGGACTGCCAGTCACTGTGGTTGCCTGGCACTTTGGGGGTTCTCATGTTCCTTTGTAAGATGGGACAGTCCATCCACTCTCAAAACTGGCTCAAGAAGCCGATGAGAATGTGTCTTGAGAACCACTGACACTCGCCCACCCTCCTGCAGCCCTTTATCCTAAGGTTCTAAGTCAGCTGCTGAACCTGAAGAACTGAGATGAGGGTTGAGAGCTAGCTCTGTGTACACTGGGGGTCGGGGCGGGGGAAGGCATTCTATCAGCAAAGGGGCCCAGAGTGCCAGTCTAATCCATGGCATTCAGACAGGCAGGGTTGTGTCTAAGCAGCTTTGGTTTTAAAAAGATTAGAAGGCAAGCATTGGAGTGGAAAGAAAGGGAAAGGTGGCAGCCCATTCAGCCACAGTGCCACACTGCCCTCTGCTGGCCAGCTGAGAGAAGACATAGAAGCTAGTTTAGTCCCACTAAGATTCTGTGCAGAGCCAAAGTTCCTTCCTTCCCCTATCTCCACATAGCCAACTGCTCCTGTCCTTGGCAATTCATTCCGTCTTCAAGCAACTCAGAATTCCCTCAGTGCCCAGCACCAACGGTCCCCCTGCCTCAAAGCCTGTCACCTTGCAATGTGTATTTAGAATACGGGGCATTCAAGATGTCCTACCTGGGTCGCTTTACTGTCTCTTCACTAGAACAGGATAACATAGCAAACTTGGGGACATTTTTCAGTCCTCAGAGAAATCCCCCAGGCTGAGGGAGGCATGTCCTGCGTGAGTTGTGAGGGGTGAGCAGCAGCCCTGAGTGTCTCAGGGACGGTCCTGAGGCCCTGTCACTTCTAAAAGCATAAGCTCCACACTGTCAGGAGGAGAAAGCAGAGGCAGGATCTGTCCCCTGAACCCTCCCTCCTGGTAACAGACCTTCCCTCAAGCTCCCTTATCCTGCCCTTTCCCAGCTATGTAGTTCAGGGATCCTGCAGCATCCTGCAGCTGGCTGACCAGCTTCCAGGCATGGGCTCAGCTCAAGCCATGGTTTCTTGAGCCCCTGTACTCAGACCCAGGAACCACTGCAGCTGCCAGAGCCATGTGACAAGGGTGATTCCCACACTGCCACCTTGAGCACCTTCTCTTTCTTCCTCTCTCAGGCCATCACCAAAGTCTCAACATAGAGCAGCATTGTTCCCAGGGTCAGGAGGGGCTGGATGCTGAGGAGAGCTGGGAAGCCTAGCCTGGAAAAGGGATGGTTTGCCAGACAACATATGTACCTCACGTGGGCCAAGACCACTTCCTGCCTGGCTCCAGCTCCAGAGCTCCAGTTTATGTCTCCATCCCCAAGAACCCACTTGGGCTTGGCTTGTCGGCCTCTTTCATTTTCCACTCTCTGTCTGCTCATGCATCGCTTTGAAAGCTCTGACCATGCAGACTCTTTTTTCTTCTCCAGGGCAGTCTTCTTCAGAAACTATATGATAAATCAAAGTTCCGTGAACTTTGACCCTAGAGGCACACACTTTCTTTTCCCTTCCGTTCCCCCGCACCTAACCAAACACAGAATTCAGGCAAGCAGCTGGGATGGGCAGAAGTAGGCAAGGCCCCGCCCAGCGGAGCTGCTGATGGATGGAAAGGAAGCTGCTGCAGAAACCTTGTTGGAGGCACATTGTCAACATTGGTACAGTGAGGAACTAAAGAATTCCTCCAGTTGTCTGGAGTCCGTGATTATGAAAATCAACTGTGGATTGTTGAGAATAAATCTCAACAAGTAAACACTGAGGACTAGAAAGGCTTTGGAAGGCCATCTGTCTCCTTCCCTCAAGAAGTTGTCCTTTGTCTGGAGTAGGCCAGAGGCTGGCAAGTTCATCTGCATCTCCTTGGAGAACACTCTGGACATCAGCTCAAAACTCCACCCCTGGCACCATACTGTAAAGGGGGCCGCCCGTCTCCACTCTTCCCCATATCCATGCCCTTTGTGCGCTGTCTAGACAGTCCAGTCTTAGGTTACAACTTGCATAGACTAAATGTGATATCATAACACTACTGAACTTAGTGTCACGGGACTTCTCATTCCCACCCCTACCCCCTCTTAAGAAGATGAACAAACACAGAGAACTGGTTCCTCCTAGCTTTCTGACACCTGAGAGCAGGTAGCCCAAGCCATCTGGCAACCAACCACAGACAAACGAAGGAACCCAAGGCTGCAGAACCCCCAAGCAGAGCCCTGTCGAGGTGTCAATTCGCAATCACAGGCTAAATGCATGATTAGTGCTGTAGTCGTTAAGTTTGGGGGTATTCACCTATTTAAAATGAAAAGTGATACATTCCATTCCACCCCCTGCATCTCTGCTGAATAAATACAGGGGAGTCTGAGTCCTCCAACATGGGAACAACCTTCAAATAGGAAAGTAATTCTCTTTGCCGCTAAGCACCAGCTCTTGGGGAAGTTATCCAGACTAGCTCTCTCCTTGCAGGAAAAAATCACCCAGGCAGCCTTTACCACTTCCCACCACTTAGTGTCTGCCCAGGAGCAATATCAGAAGAGCCAGTATCTGCATCCTCCTGTGGCATCCTGTCCACTACAGGGTGTTCTGACCATCAGTCCATTCATTCAGCACATTTAATTTAAAATTAAGAGATATGGAAAGACTGAGTGAGAAGGGTACTAAAAGCACCATAAAAACACTGAAATCGATTAATTCTTAAAGCCACTTTCTGACCTAAATCTGAACTGCCCAAAAAAAAACGTCTCCCAAACAAATGTGGTTAAACAGGCTTCCCATGGAGGACTGCCCCATGGCCAGAACAGGGGAGGAGCCAGAGGCTGGCTTCCGGTATTGGCCACGTGGAGTCAACACAGAACACTGAACTGGGGTTTGGGGTCTGAAGAGGAAGGTCACCAGCCCCACCACAGGAGACAGAGCAGACCAATGGCAGCACTCCTCAGAACCAGGCCCAGCGGGAAGCGGTGTGGTGGCAAAGGCTGCCAATGCTGGAGTTCTCTGGCTAATGGCCATGCCTTAGCCTGCCAGTTCCAAACGAGCCCTCGCAGCCTGGCTTCCTGTTTTTCCTTTGCTCGCCCTGTGTGTCACGGCACAGTTATTCTGAGAGACGTTCTCAAAATGGACTCAGCATCCAATTTTCTTTCCCTAATAACAGTGCAGGGGGGGAAATAGGGGTGAGGGAGACAGAGAGACAGGAAAAACTCCAAACCTCAGAAAAGAATGAAAAAAAAAAAAAAACACTTCTAAATTCAATTTTTAAATGAGAAAATCAAAATCATCAATTCACAGTCCGAACTACACTACCCAAGCTGTCCCCCACCCACCCAGACTACACCACGAAGGCTGAGCTACACAATGAGGCTTTTCAGGGGGCTGTAGAAGACTTGGAAATTCCCCTCTGATGAAGCCTAGAACTCATCAGCAAGGGATAGTGCCAAGGTCGGGTGGCCAGTGGCACGGGCCTGGAATGCGGCCTTCTACCATCAATTATTTCTCAACCACACAAATGGCTTTGGCAGGGCTCAATGCAGAACAAAGAACAAGTCTCCCGGGTTCCCTTGCCTTCTGCTGTATAGACTGATTCCTCAGCCTTCAGCCCCAAACTCATGAAAGATTTGTGATCATGGCACAAGGGAGAGGTCCAGGGGGTACACAGTTCAAGGTCTTTAATATGTCTTACTTTTAGACTGGGTGGTAAAAGGTTAAGCAATATCTTGGGTAGGAATGGAAGGGCAGAAGGAACTGGAGAAGATGATCCAGTCAGAAAAGTGCTTGCCTGAGGACCTGTGTTTGAGCCTCAGAATCTCTGTTTAAAAAAAATCAGGAGCAGTGGCTCATATTTGCAATCCCAGACAGGAGAGGTGGAGGCACTGACTGGGACTCCCTGACTGATCAGCCAGCCTAAACTACTATATGAGCTCCAGGCCAGGAAGAGACCCAGTCTCAAGGAAATGTGGTTTATGACTGAGTGAGGAACAATGCCTAAGGTTGTCCTCCAGCCTACACACACACACACACACACACACACATACACACACACACACACACACACACACACACGCAGACACATGCACAGTTCACATCACACATCTATGTTTGACTAGCCCTATGTTTATCCAGGCTCTTCGTATGAGTATGTTTACTAACCTTGATACTTTTGAATTGCCTGCGATGGGTGAGCATGGGTTTACATAAACAAATGTCTGTAACCTGTAAATCTGTACAAATTTCTCTGAGATCCCAGGGAACATACATACCTGTTTGACTGAACTGGGCATGTAGCTGGAGTTTTCATGTATGTGTGGTGCAAACACAAGCATGTTTCATACATGCTTTACCTCAATGTAGATATAGTCTGTGTTGGGGCAAAAAGGATGCACATCAGGTGTAGGCATGCATTTTGCCAGTGACAAGGAGTACCTGAGCCCACCAAGCATCAGTGCATCCATGCATGCCTCCTCCCCCTCACTTGCTCCCTTGCCATGAGCCCAAAACAGCCCTTGTATCCCTCCCTTTAGGATCTGGCAAGCTAATGGCAGGGGTCCCCTCCCAGGAAACAACACCCCCCCCCCATCATTTGTGTCTCCTCCAAGGGGCTGATTGGCCTGGACAGCCTCCAGGCTCCAACCGTAAATGGCAGCCCATGATCGCAACAGACGACTTTCTTAATTACCCATGATGCTTGTGGGCACTGTGCAAACACCACAGTAGCTATTAGGCTTCGAGGTCTGAGCAGGGCTACATTTTGCGCCTGTGTGAATTTAATGTTCCTGGGAGCTGAGAGGCCAGAGTGGGTTAGAGTCACTGAGGAGCTGTTATTATGACCTGGCACCGTCCTGCCCTGAGCTTCTTGAGACCCTGAGGCCATTTCGCCATACTCCAAAATTGTGGCGCTCCTAGAATTTCAAAACCAAGGCACTCCCGGCCAGTAGTCCACCATCCCCCTGACATAGCTTCCTGCGTCTTTTTTTTAATTTTTTTTTTTAAGACAGAGATTTTCTGTATAGCCTTGACTGTCCTGGAACTCACTCTGTAGACCAGGCTAGCCTCAACTCACAAAGATCCACCTGCCTCTACCTCCGAGTGCTGGAATTGAAGGCGGCTGCCTGTGTCTTTCACCTTTCTTTTGGCTCTCTTTTCTTTCTGCTAATTTCTCTCTTCCTTCCTGTCCCTTGACTTTTCTTTCCCCCACACCCCATCTCTATCTGTCCTCTCCCCCTCCTCTCACCGCCGATGTCTTCTCTCTCTATCTATCTATCTATCTCTCTATCTCATCACCTCAGTCTCTCTCCTCCCCTCTCCTCCCTTTCTCTCATAACTGTCCTATCTATCATCCATCAGTCTATCTGTACATCATCTATATCTACCCTCTCTCTCTTCTCGTCCTCCTCTCCATCTTCTTTCTGCCTCTCTTCCTCTCCTCCAGCTCCGCAGTTCCTAACAACAAGCTCCCAGACAGATAACCAGTGCCCCACCCCACCCCATCAATGCCAGCTGTGTCTTCCCATCCCCCAACCCCTTACCATAACCCAAGATCTCCTTCATGCCCCCCACCTGGCCTATTTCTTCAGAGCCTGGGTCCCCAAGTGAAGGTTTGTCACTACACTGAGCTCCAAGGTGTTCTAGTGGTGAAGTGATCTAGATTTCGGTTGCTTTCCTACCCGCTGCTGGCCCCCTAGAGAGCCGGTGCTCATTTCCTTACTCCTGAGCCAGTAGCTCCAGCTCACATGGAGCACAGAGGCAGAGGGAAAGTCAGCAGGAAGGTCCATGGCTACAGGTTTCCTCTAGAGCACAGAACCACTCTTCCCTGGACTCAGACTGCACAGACACAAGTTCAGGTACTCCAGCTTTATCATTTGAACCAAATCCAGCAGAATGTCAGATCTCTCTCCCCTAGAACTGGAACAAGTCATCCAAGAAACTGGCAATATAGTGCCTAATAAATGCAGGGCCTCATTCAACAATGGGCTTAGCTTAATCAATGTTTATGGGTGAGAGGAGGACGATGGGTGGGTGGGTGGATAGATAGATGGATGGATGGATGGATGGTGGGTGGGTGGATGAATGGGTGAATGGATGGATGGTGGGTGGGTGGATGAAGGAGTGAATGGATGGATGGTGGGTGGGTGGATGAATGGGTGAATGGATGGATGGTGGGTGGGTGGATGAATGGGTGAATGGATGGATGGATGGGTAGATGGGTAGATGAATCGGTAGGTAGATGGGTGGGTGGGTGGATGGGTGGGTAGATGAATGGGTGGATGAATGGATGGGATGAGTGGGTAGGTGGATAGATGGGTGGGTGGGTGGATAGCTGGATGGATGTTAGATGGTTGAGTGGATGGGTGGGTGGATGGATGGATGGATAGATGAGTAGGTGAGTGGATGAATGAATGGATGGACAGATGGGTAGGTGAGTGGATGAATGGATGGATGGACAGATGGGTAGGTGAGTGGATGAATGGATGGATGGGTGGGTGGCTGGGTAGATGAATAGATGGATAGATGAGTGGATGGGTGGGTGGGTGGGTAGCTGACTATTTGGTTCCCTCAGAGATTCTTGGGAAGAGAAATTATCTTAGTTAAATTTTGGTGACTTCTCAAAGAGCAAGCTTATGCTGTGGCATCTGCAGGACTTTCCAAGAGAAAAGGGCAGTCCTGGAGGAGATGCCCTCTCTCTGCTGATGCCAAGTTTCCTTGTCACAAAGTGAGTGTCCACTAATGATCTCAGCTCATTTCCTTGCGCACAGACTTAGAAGTAAAGGCCCAAAGGTACAAGGAGGAGAAAGATGTGTACAACATTCTCTCTGGCACCTCACCCCACTCCTGAGTGTCCTCAGACCCATCCAGCCTGCTCAGGTACTGCTCAAAAGATATGAGTCCAGGAATGCCAGGAACACTGATGCTTAGTCCACCATCCTTCTCATTCTGCCCACCACACCAGTGTGGGCACTATTTAAGCAGCTCCCCCACAGTCAGTCAGAACAAAATGAAAGAAAGCATGCATTGTGCTCCACAGCAAGATGGAGGCACAGATCTGCCCTAAGGTCTGCACCTGAATTGCCATGTCCATGTGATTCTGCCCCAACTTCTGTCTTTCCAGCATGCTCCTTTTCAAAGGCCTTCTCATGGATCTCATTAATGAGCACTCTGCGCAATATCCATCTCAAAGATACATCCGAGAAATTGGTCTTGGACAAGATTCTCAGATCAGCTGCCTACAGGAGCCAATGGGAGGACTGAATAAAAAGGGGATTTTGCCCCGTTTACAAAGGACAATGCTTTCCAGCTAGTCATTCCCAGCAGCAATAGTGGCTGTGTGGCAAGAGAGCCTTAAAAATATCTTTATAAAGATGAAAGAAGACTTTAAAGAGGAGATTAAAGAAGAAATAAAAAACTCCCTTAAGGAAACAGAGAAAAAGACAAGCAAAAAAAATTGGAAGAAAATAATAAACTTCTTAAAGAAAGACTAGAGAATCAAGGAAAAGCAAACAAACAGGTAATGGAAACAGTGCCAGACTTAAAAACTGAAATAGGGGCAATAAAGAAGACACAAACTGAGGGAATGTTGAAAATAGAAAATCTGGAGAAACAAGCCAGAAATGCAGATGCAAGCATAACCAACAGAATGCAAGAGAATGGAAGAAAGAATCTCTGGTGTGGAAGATTTGATAGTGGAAATAGATACACCAGTCAAAGAAAACACTAAAACCAAAAAAGTCCTAACACAAACCATCAAGGAAATGTGGGATACCATGAAAACACCACATCTAAGAATAATAGAAATAGAAGGAGAAGAATACTAACTCAAAGACACAGAAAATATATTTAACAAAATCATAGAAGAAAACTTTCCCAACATAAAAAAGGAAAAGTCTATGAAGATACAAGCTTACAGAACACCAAATAGATTAGACTTCCCCAAAAATGTCTGCTAACCACATAATAAAAACACTAAACATATAGAATAAAAAATGAATTTTAAAAGCTGTAAAGGAAAAAGGCCAAGTAACTTATAAAGCCAGAATAATACCCAAGTTCTCAATGGAGACTATGAAAGTTAGAAAGTCCTGGGCAGATGTTATACAGACACTAAGAGATCACAAATGCCAGCCCAAACTACTATACCCAGCAAAACTCTCAATCTCCATAGATGCAGTAAACAAGATATTCCATGACAAAACCAGATTTAAATAATACCTATCCATAAATCCAGCCCAACAGAAAGCACTAGAAGAAAAACTTTAACCTAACAAAGCTAGAAACACCCACAAAGCCACAAGCAATAGATAATACCACAGAAGCAAACCCCAAAGAAGGGAAACACACACACACACACACACACACACACACACCACCACCACCACCACCACCAAAATTAACAGGAATTAGCAATCACTGATCATTAATATCCCTTAATATCAATGGACCCAATTCACCTATAAAAAGACACAGGCTAACAAAATGGATACAAAAACAGGATCCATCCTTCTGCTGCATACAAGAAGTACACCTTAACCTCAAAGACAGACACCATCTTAGAATAAAGGGTTTGGAAAAAACTTTCCAATCAAATGGACTTAAGAAACAAGGTAGTGTAGCTATCCTAATATCTAAAAAGTAGACTTCAAACCAAATTCAATCAAAAGAGATCAGGAAGTACATTACTTATTCATCTCAGGAAAAATCCATCAAGAAGAAATCTCAATCCTGAACATTTATGCCCCCAATACAAGGGCATTCGAATATGTAAAAGAAACATTACTAAAACTTAAACCTTACATCAAACTCTACACACTAAAAGTGGCAGATTTCAATACCCCACTCTCACCAATGGATAGGTCTTCCAGACAGAAACTGAACAGACAAACAAGGGAGCTAACAGATATTATGACTCAAATGGACTTAAAAGATATATACAGGACCTTCCATCCAAATATCAAAGAAGCATCCCATGGAACTTTCTCTAAAACTAAGCATATACTTGGTCATAAAGCAAATACAAATAGATACAAAAAATGGGAATAACCCCTTGCATCCTATCAGACTACCATGAGCTAAAGTTCAACAACATAAACCACAGAAAGCCTACAAACTCATGAAAACTGAACATCTCTCAACTGAACCATCTCTGAGACAAGGAAGAAGTAAATAAAGAAATTAACAACTTCCTATAATTTAATGAAAATGAATTCACAATATACCCAAACTTACGGGATGCAATGAAAGCAGTGATAAGAAGAAAGTTCATAGTACTAGGTGCCTACATTAAAAAATGGAGAAAACTCACACAAGAGACCTAACAGCACAACTGAAAGCTCTAGAACAATTAGAAGCAAACTCGCCCAGAAGAAGTAGATGGCAGGAAATAATCAAACTCATGGGTGAAATTAATAAAATTTAAACAAAGATAAAAATACAAAGAATCAATGAAGCAAAGAGTTGATTCTTTGAGAAAGTCAACAAGATAGACAAACCTTTATCTAAACTAACTAAAAGGAAGAGAGAGAATATTCAAATTAACAAAATCAGAAATAAAAATGAGGACATCACAACAGATACCAAAGAAATCCGGAGAATCATTAGGTCATACTTCAAAAATCTATACTCCACAAAATTAGAAAACATAAAAGAAATGGACAGCTTTCTGGGAAGGTAAGTGGTAACTTACCAACACTAAATCGAGAGCAGATAAATTACCTAAATAGAACTATAACCCCTAAGAAATAGAAGCAGTTATTAAAAGTCTCCTAAGCAAAAAAACCTGGGGCCAGATGGCTTCAGTGTAGAATTCTACCAGAATTTCAAAGAACTAATACCAATACTCCTCAAATTGTTCCACACAATAAAAACAGAAGAAACATTGTCAAACTCTTTTTATGAGGCTACAGTCACCCTGATACCCAAATCACACAAAGATGTGACAAAGAAAGAGAATTACAGACCAATCTTCCACATGAATATTGATGCTAAAATAATGGCAAACCAAATTCAAGAATATATCAAAAAGTCATCCACCATGATCAAGTGGTGCAGGAAGCGTTCAACATCTGAAAACTGTCAATGTCATCCATCATATAAACAACCTGAAAGTAAAAAACCACATGCTCATCTCATTAAATACTAAAAATGTCTTTGACAAAATCCAGCACTCCTTCATGATAAAAGTCCCAGAGAGACCAGGAACATAGAAAAACATACCTAAACATAATAAAGGCAATTTACGGCAAGCCAACAGCCAACATCAAACTAAACGGAAAGGAAACTCAAAGCAACCCTACTAAAATCAGAAACAAGACAAGGCTGTCCCCTCTCTCCATATCTATTCAATATAGTTTTTTGAAGTTTCAGCTAAAGCAATAAGAGAACAAAAGAATATCAAGGGCATACTAATTGGAAAGGAAAAAGTCAAACTATCATTATTTGCAGATGATATAATAGTATTCATAAATGACCCTCAAAATTCTACCAGAGAACCTCTAATAAATACCTTCAGTAAGGTAGCAGGATACAAGATACAAAAATAATCAATAGCCCTCCTATACACAAATAAAAAAGCTGAAAAAGAAATCAGGGAAACACCACCTTTTACAATAGCTGCAAATAATATCAAATATTTTAGTCTAACCAAAGAAGAGAAAGACCTGTATAACTTGAACTTTAAGTCACTGAAGAAAGAAATTAAAGAAGATACCAGAAAATGTAAAGATCTTCCATGTTCTTGGATAGGTAGGATCAACATAGTAAAAATGGCAATCTAACCAAAAGCAATCTACAGATTCAATGCAATCTCTATCAAAATCTCAACACAATTTTTCACAGACCTAAAAAGAACAATACTCAACTTCATATGGAATAACAAAAATGCAGGAGTGTCAAAAAAAAATCTGTCCAGTAACACAACTTCAGCAGGCATCATCATCCCTGACTTCAAGCTAGGTGACCACTTTCTAAATATAACACCAGTATCACAGACACTAAGAACAACAATTAATAAATGGGACCTCCTGAAATTGAGAAGCTTCTATATGGCAAAAGACACAATCAATAAGACAAAATGATAGCCTAAAGAATGGGAAAAGATCTTCACAAACCCTACTTCTGACAGAAGACTAATCTCTAAAATATATAGAGAACTCCAGAAAATAGAAGCCAAAAACTCAAATACTCCAATTTAAAAATGAGGTCCAAAGCTAAATAGGGAATTCTCAACAGAAGAACTCTAAATGGCTGAAAAGCACTTAAAGAATTGCTCAATATCCTTAGCCATCAGAGAAATGCAAATCAAAACAACTCTGAAATATATCTTATACCTGTCATAATGGCTAAGATTAAAAATACAGGTAACAGCCTATGCTGGAGGGGATGTGAATGAAGCAAAGGGAACACTCCTCCATTGCTGGTGGGAATGTAAACTTGTACAGACATTCTGGAAATCAGTTTGGGTGTTGCTTAAAAAACTGGGAATCAATCTACTCAAGGATCCAGCAATACCACTATTGGACATATACCCAAGGGATGCACATTCTTATCCCAAGGGCATCAGCTCAACTATATTCATGGCAGCATTATTTGTAATAGCCAGAAGCTGGAAACAACCTAGATAACCCTCAACTAAAGAATGGATTAAAAATTTGTACATTTACATTTACGCAATGGAATACTACCTAGCACAAAAAAAAGAATGACATCCTGAAATTTGCAGGCAAATGGATGAATCTGGAGGGTATCATCCTGAGTGAGGTAACACAGACCCAGAAATATAGACATGGTATGTATTCATTTATAAGTGGACTTTAGACATAAAGCAAAAGATAAACAGGCTACAATCCACAAACCCCTAGCATCTAGATAACAGAAGTAACACAAGAAAGACATCCATGGATCCTCCTGAAAAGAAGAAACAGGGAAGATCTCCTGAGTAAATTGGGATCATATGAGGAAGGGAGCAAGGGAGGTAGGAAGAGATCATGAAAGAATGAGATGGTTGAGTGGGAGGAGCAACAGAGAGGGAGAACAAAGAAATAGATATCTTGATACAGGGAGTCATTGAGGGGTTGGAGAGAAACCTGGTGCCAGGGAAACATCCAAGAACTCATCCATCAACTGATGGAGGCAGAAGCAGAGATCCATAGCTAAGCACCAGGTCAAGCTCCTGGTCCAGAGAGGGAGGAGAGAGTATATAAGCAAAGGGATCAGGATCATGAGGAGGAGACCCACAGCAATGGCTGACCTGAGCTATTGGGAGCTCACTGACTCTGAAATAACCACTGAGGAACTTTGATGGAAAGGAACTAAACCCTCCAGATGTAGATGATGGTGTGGGCAGTTTGTGGAGCCTCTTGCAGTAGGATCAGAGTTTATTCCTGGGACATGAACTGGCTTCTTGGAGCCCATTCCGTATAAAGGAACACCTTACTCAGCCTTAATACTGGGAGGAGGAACTTGGACCTACTTCAACTGGATATACCAGATCAAACTGACTAAACTTGGGATTCTTTGGCCTCCCTGGGGAATGGGTGGGGAGATGGGGTGGGAGAAAGGATGAGGGAGGATGGGGAGGAGGGAAGGAAGGGGGAGCAGTGGAGGATATGAGAAAAGCTTATTAAATAAAAAATATATTTAAAAAGATGTCCTCCTCCAACTCTTGATCCAACTGTTGAGAGCTAACTCTTTCAGAGAACACACAGACGCCCTTAAAGCCAAATAGATAGTATTGATGGCCAGTGACTGCATGCCCAAATCATGCAGCTCCAAGCCTCATCATTCTTTGCCTTTCCCAGACAAAAAAAAACATATCCTGGTTGTCACACTTCAGTTAATAAGAAGCAGAACTACAGAAGTCACAAAGCAAGGTTAGTACATTTAAGGACTTCCCCAGATCCTGGAACTATAGCCTACATTTTTGATGGATTAGGTCTTTACTCTCATTCTTGGTAGATGTTGGGGCCTGTGTACTGGGTTCTAAGGTTAGAACAGAGCCTCTTACCTGGCATTAGTTGTGTTAAAATTTCAGGGCCTGTTCTACAACTGCCTCAGTTTCCCAAGTATTACAGGCATTTGTCACTATGTCCAGTGACATCTCAACCTTTTTAAGGGTAAAAAAATTCCTGAAATCTTTGTACCAGTGCATATGTGATATGTGTATGATATGCATACAAATTGTGTGTAGTGTGTGTGTGTGTGTGTGTGTGTGTGTGTGTGTGTGTGTGTGTGCAGGCCCACAATGTGAAAGGCAATGGATAAGCTTAGGTATCAGTTCTCACCACTCATTTTGTTTGATGTAGAATCTCCTTTGCTGGTGCACTGTGAATACCAGTTAGATAATGTCCTATGTTGAGAGCACAGCATGAAGGTCCTTGCACCCACAGATCTCTGGAGAAACCAGGAATGTTAAGCACTCAGGGTTATCTTTACAAAGGGAAATATGTTTTTAAAAAATGTCCTTCCATCAAGAAAGCTGAGAAATGGAAATGATTAATAGCCTAGTGATCTACGTTATCTGGTGGACTGGGCCATATCAGTTAGGACTGGAGATATCTAACAGTCTAAATGATCCTTATAGCCAGAGGCTCCCCCAGGTTCCCACAATCAGGACCAGAGGTGGCTAACCTCTACTATATCTGTATGACCAAGTCAAGACCAGAGTCATCCCTCGACCCTTAAGCTAGAGTAGCCTATCTTTAGAAGCCATCTTCTTGGAAGATATGGCATGTACCTGAGTTGAATTTTGGTATAATTAGGCTCCCTTATGTACCAGGGGTTGTATTGTACCCAGAAACTAGTTTTATTTCTAACTATACTGGGCTTAAATTTGTTGGGAATAAAACTACCTGATATCAGACTTCTTGATCTAGGCTGGTGAACTCAGTCTGAGCCAAGTTTTCACTTTCATTTCTTCATAGTTTGATTCTCTGCCTGACCCCTTCAGTCATAAATCGATGGACCTAGCAGACATCTGCAGAACATTCTACTGAAACACTGAAGAATATACTTTCCTCTCAGCAGCTCATGGAATTTTCTCCAAAAGTGACCACAAAGCAAGCCTCAGCAGACATGAAAAAACTGCTTTGTGTCTGACCACAGTGCATTCAAGTTGGGTATCACCAACGAAAACATCACCCTGGGCTGGGCCCTCCCCCATCAGTCACTAATTAAGAAAATGCCCTACAGGTTTGCCTACAGCCAGAACTTATGGAGGCATTTTCTTAATTGAGGCTCCCTCCTCTCAGACTTTAATTTACGTCAAGTTGACAGAAAACTAGTCAGCACACTCATCAAAATGTTTCTAAAATTAATGAAATCTATATACTCACAAATCCAGGAAACACGATGAATGCCAACCAAAATAAGTACTAGGAAAGTCATATGACATCATCAAATCACTGGGAAATGGTGACAAGAAATTTTCAACAATGGAAATAGACATTCTGCACACAAAGGATCTGCAGGGCACATGACATTCAGCAGCTCATTGAGAACATTCAAGAGGGCAATGGACCCATATCTTCAAAGGAGGACAAGAAAAAAAAACAAAAAAACTTCCATCTAGAATCTGAAAACATTTTCCCCAAACTAGGAGAAATAACAAGGCTTTCCATCAACAGCATTTTCCACATGACATGAAACGTCAACTAGAACCTTTGTTCTTTGTTATTGCTGTTGCTGGGTTTTCTGCTGATGGTTGGTTGATTGGCTGGTTAGTTGATTGACTGGTCTTTAATCTTCCTGCCTCAACCTTCTGAATGCTAGGATTCTAGGTATGTACCTTCATGTGAGTGTGTGAGTGTGCCTATGTATGTGTGTTCATGAACATGTGTGTGATGTGGTATATGCACAAAAGTGTGGTGCACGCCCATATATGTGTGGAGGTACTAGTGCCCATGTACATGCCTGGCAGAAAGAGCAAGAGCTTTATCCTTCCATACCCTCTATATAGACTGCCACCAGCAGGTGTGGCCAGACTTAACGTAGATCTTCCTACCTCCAAAAATCTGAATTGAGGTGGGGGGTCCTCCCACTTCAGATAATTCAGTCAAGAGTAACTCCACACAGGTGTTCCTGAGTCTAGTTAATTACAGATGGTATCAAATTGACAACCAAGAATGAGCATCACAAAAGGCATTCACCATCAAAACCACAATTGAATATCTCTCACACCTGTAGTCCCTAGGGAGGCAGCAGGGTACCTGGTGCTTTCTGACTAGCCAATTTAGCTGCATCGGAAGTTCTGGACTCAGTGAGAGAACCCGTCTCCAAAAAGGAAAGGTAGAAAACCTCTAGTACACACACACACACACACACACACACACACACACACACACACAAGATTGTTTTTAAGACAGATTTGTTGATCCATGTCTAGAAGATTAAAGACAACCCATAATATTTGTTGGATTTCTTACAAGAAAAGAAATGCTTTTAAAAGAGTTCTTGAAATCCTGGGGGTCAAAAGGAGTCACCAGAGCTGCATTGTATCTTAGAGGTCTTTCATTTTCTCTTCATGTGTCACCTCAGGGCCTATGAGTTGATTTAAATCATTTAGCATTCATGAGAAAATATGAACGTCTGTGAACTTCCAGAGGGACCCGAGCTGCATCAAACCCCCTAGTCTGTACAATCTCTCTTAATGTACACACTTAATCAAGGCATAGTTCCTTAATTAGGCTAAAGTGAAAATATTTGTCCCTCATAGTAGATGCAGTTCTGGGCCAGATATAAAATCTGAGTGAGCTGTGTGCTCTCATCCACTATGTATGACCTCATCAGGGTAATGCATACATACATAGAGGTCTGTAAGAAGGACTTATGAGTAGCCTCTCAATGTTTTCCATTAAACTTGCATTGTCCTCTACATACAAACCTTCAAAGACCACTTCCAGGTATTATTTATGACCATATCCAGTGACCACCTCACTGATACCTGCTTATACTTCAGGTGATTCTCACAGGTCAGCATCTGTTTCTTATCTCAGAGATATTTTCCCAGCAGTACTATGGCAGCAAGAAGCAAAGACTCACTGTTCCCCCTTTTCGGGTGAGAGAATCCAGGCGCAATGACATAAGTAGACCTGCCCAATAGTCCAAAACTAGTGACTGCATGCTCCTCTGCCACATGACAGAGCTGTGGCCAGATGCCACACTGCTCACATTAAGCCCTTGAGTAGAAAGAAACACTGTGTACAAGAGACCCTGACCTTCAGCAGTTCTCTCGGGTCAGAGAAAGCTTATCTCTGAGGTCAACCATGGGGTCCAGTTTCTTCCATCGCAAAGCTTATCAGCCACACACACATTGGCCTTTACTTGCCCTTAAGAGAGGGCCTAATTCTGATGCCTGAAGAGTTGAGGACTCCTTGGGTCTAGAATCCTAAATGGGTGGGAACTTTGTCCCCAGAGTCAACACACAGTTTAAATAGGTTCCATACAGCATCTGTGCTAGGAGCTCAAGGTCTAAGGAAGTGTTCTCTTTACATTTCTCTATCAGCAGAAGAGTCATTTTGAGGGAACAGGACAAAGAAATAAGAGGATCAAAGCTGAGCCTAGGAAAGATGTATGGGCTGATCTTACCAGTGAGCCCTGAGACCTTCACCTCCAGTTGGGCATTCCAACATTTCAAGCTTTATCCTTACAGATCCCAGGGGTTGGTTAAAATGCAGACAAATACATAAGCAAGCCAGCATTCAGACCTTCATCTTCAAAAGAACTTAAAACTAACCAGTCAGATACTAACCAGGATCTACAGCTGAAAAACTCAGAACATGGATGGAATTTGGGGAGCTGGTACAGACAGTATGTGACTAGGATCACAAGACCTGGGTGACAACTGGACTGTTGTTTGGCACAGACCTTCAGAGTCCTGACTCTGTAACCCCAGGCAGATTTCTTGACTGCTCTGAGCTTTATCTTCTCTCTCCATCACTGAGGATGGCAAGAATGTGGCATTGGCGTGTCATAGGATAAGTATAGTTAGGTATATAAAGAGCGTAGTGGGTCAGGGTAAGTGCTCACCCAATGCAAGTTATTGCTGCAATTTTGACCAGAGACAAAGGAAAGGGGCCGTGAATAATTCCCTCGATGGGTGATTAAAGAAAAATGACGCCATGAGTATCAGAATATTCAAGGCAAAGCCATGGAATCCTCTGCATCCTTCTGTTTCCTTAGTGGCTGTTCTCGCTGGGAACTGGGAACTCAGCTGGCCTTGCGGCAGGACCCCACAGCAGCTCCAGTTTCAGAATGGCCCTTCTTCCTGTGTCCTGTCCTCTACCCTTTGTGATACCTGGACCCCTTCCCACCTGGAGATCTGTTAGGAACAGGATGTGCTTTGCCACACACCTCTTCCAGCACAGCTCAGAAAACAGCTGACTTGCTCAAGGTTCCCACTCGGTGGCACCTGTGGCCATGTCCTGCTGCCTGAACCTCAAGCCACTAATAAACGAAACCACCCCACTGTATGAGAAATCTCATAGAACCCTGTGCCACCTGAATAAAGAGCTCAAGACTATATCTTCCGTTCACCATACGCCCCTCCACCATTGATTGCAAATCTACACAAGCAAATCTACACAATCTGATGTCACACAAGAACAAGGAGTTGGAGGTGCAGGAAATAAATCACCCAGGTCCTACTCAGCAGGAGAAAGTAAGCCACTCAAGTCACAAGGTTGGCTGCAACAAGTGTCTTGAAGCTGGAGACACAGATGAAAGGCTTTGGGAGTTCCGAGAAGGGAGCTGAGCTTCCCAGCTGGACAGAAAAGAGCAGGCATTTGACCCAGGTGGCATTTCTGTGCCCCAGACATCCAAATCCAAAGAGATTTAGCTCCTGACTTTTCCAGATGAGTCGCAGGAACAGGTGGTGATGAAGATAGCTAGGAACATTCACCCTGAAGACCTTGAAGGGAAGCCAGGGTTAAAAACAGTGTTCTGTATCCCAGGCTCTGAGACTCCCTATGACATGGCTTCATTCAGACACAGCTTGTCTGGAGTTCCAGGTAGGCAGAGTCTCACTAAGGACCTGAGGGAACCTCCAGAGCCACAGTGACTGGAAGCCATCTCTGAGCCCATGACAGGGTGAGGGGATCTAAGGTCTAACCTGTTCTTCACTCCACCCAGCACAGGCTCTTGGGATAGAGACAGACAGTAACCTTTTTGTGCCTGAGCCATTCAGCAAGTGAGAATGAGATCCTCTGCCCTATAATTCTGCCCAAAAAGTTACATAGCACAGAACTAGACAGGAAGTTCAGCCTCCATCCTGAAAACCTCTCCAGGAAGATGCTAAGATTCTCTGTCCTTTACTTCTATAACTGGTTTGTGTATCTATTTTTTGTTTGTCTCTGAGATAGAATCTCTTCATAGGATCCAGGTAGACCTGGAGCTTACAATCTTCCTGCCTCAGCCTCCCATGTGTCAACCTCTTTATTTAGTGGACATTTATTGAGCATGCACTCTCGTGAGAAAGCTGTGGTACCTCCCTCCTTCCAAAACCTGCTCTTTGCAGGAGAGTTCCTAGTGCTGTGGTGACTTGACCCTCAGGAAAGCACAAGGGACCTTTAGAAGGATCTCTGAAGGTCCCCATCACTTCCACCACACATGGAATCAGAATCCCAGCAGGACTGTAGATTTTAGTCAGTGCTTTAGGACATCTGGTAAACCCCCAAGTCTGAGCATCACTTACAAAGGGTCCCATTGAGCATCTCAGCTCTTTCTGTCTGGATTTGCCATGCTCCATTTTCTTTGTGAGATGACCTGATCCCAGTGTTCCTTCTGGACAGGGGCAGTTCTTGTTCATCTATTTCCCAAGATCCCTCCTTCCTTTTGGGGTCTACTATAACAGATACAAATACTACAAATAGGAGGCTTATGGACCAGGCACTCATTGCTCACACTTGCAGGGCCTGGGATTTAAGATGAAGGCACCAAGCAAATATGATGTCTGGTGAGGATGCTCTCATCACCTCTTCACACCTTGGGACTTGGGAATTCAACTTATAAAATTATGAAGCCAAGTAAAAGTGAGTATCTATGTGTATGACATACATGCCCTAATGTATCATCTACTTATCTGATAAACACTGGATTAGACTCCATCAACTAAGGACCCTACCACTGCCAGAATTAGCAGCAGTGACTTAAGTAGAGCTGGATCTTTTGACATAAAACAGCTTTCAACAGGCATGTGCATCATTTCCTAAGCCTGTACACAGTGAAGTCACAGTGTAGCTTGGAACTGGCCATCGTGCAAATATTTGCACCATAAAAATCAATGTAGCTCTGAAATGAGAGGTGTTCTAGTTAGGGCTACTGTTGCTATGATGAAAAAAGCATGTTGGAAAACAAATGACCACGACCAAAATGCAAGCTGGGGAGAAAAGGGTTAATTTGGCTCATAGTTTCATTATCACTGTTCATCACTGAAAAAAAAGTCAGAACAGAAACTCAAACAGGACAGGAACCTGGAGGCAGGAGCTGATGGAGAGGCCATGGAGAGATGCTGCTTACTGGCTTGTTCCCCGTGGCTTATGTAGCCTGCTTTCTTATAGAGCCCAGGAACACATGCCAAGGGATGGTATCGCCCACAATGAGCTAGGCCCTGCTCCATCAACCACTAATTTGGAAAATGCAGTACAGATTTGCCTACAGCCCCATCTTATGGTGGCATTTTCTTAATTGATGCCTCCTCCTCTCAGATGACTTTAGGTTTGTCAAGGTGACAGAAAATTATCCAACACATAGGAAGTCATGTTTTTCTAGGGTTGTACAGGGGTGGCAGTGTAGTCCAAGATCTCACCATGTAACTTTGGCTGGCCTTAAACTATGTCAACCAGGCTGACCTCAGACTCATAGAGATCCACCTGCCTTTGCCTCCCAAGTGCTGGAATTAAAGGTATATACACCACCACACCCAGCTATTTTGTTGCTTCAGGCTTTTTGTTTTGTTTTTGCCAAATAACTGTTGTTAAAAACTGCTGCTTTTATCAACATGCCACACAGGACCATTGAGTTCAACTTCTGCATTGTATAGAAGAAACTAAGGAGGAAATAATTGTTGAGGATTCCATCTCTTCTAGCAAGGAACCTGTATGTATCTACAGTCTCAGGTCTTGGCATAGAGAGATATGACCTTGAAGAGTTCACTGGAAACCAAGGTCTGGGACAGGTAGTATGTATCATCATGGCCAACATCTCAGTGCCAATCTGGCCTGTTATGCTTGGGTGTTGCAGGGCCACTGAGGTTAAATGGGGTTGTCTTTGTCTTTCTTGGGCTGTCCACCAGGCAGGAAGGGTAACCTTTGTTTTAAAATGCTGGGCTTTGCTCCAGAACATGCTTTTGACCCACAATTACTTTCCGAGGACACTGTTTCCACTTAGAGAAAGCTGATCTTCCTTCCAAATGGCACCAGCCATGACCTGAATTATATGTTTTCCTTCTGAAACAGGCAACCCAGTCTGTTTCCTTCCAGTCACAACTGACTGGGACGGAGGAGGAGGCTGGCCCTAGGGAGTTGGTTGAAATAGAAGAAGGCATGCTACACAGGAGGGATTGAGCTAGAAACAGGGTCTCCCATGGGTCCAGAGCAATATAGAGAGCCTATGTGATGTCTTCTCCATCCAAGCCCAGGATGATCATGCCAAGTATAGCTCCACAGCCTGAGCCACTGTGGTTAGAGAAGGGCTACCCTCTGCCCAAAGTCTTAATTCACTGGTGCTAAACACATTTGCTCATCACTAGGATCAGGCTGACACTGGGGACACAGCCTTTGGCAAATGCTTATCTAGTCTTTCTGAGGCTCACAGTCTGGAAGCAAGAAATTGCAATGTGAAGGACACTATGATGGTATCCTTAGGAAGAGGTAAAAATATGATTAGTTCTGGACCAGCACAGAAGGGTGGGACTCAGTATTGTGTGACAAAGGATGACAGTTAGTCTTGACATGGAGGATGGGACAGGTAGTTTCTGAGTTCTAAATAGAAATGCCTTTCTATTTAGTCACATTGTCACACAAATTAAAATGATAGTAGCAGGTATGCTCTGTGAAGGTAGGAAGTGAGGTTCAAGGTGTTTTGTCTGTGATCATAACTAAGGAAGGAGGAACAGACCTTGAAAACACAACTCATGGGAAAGAATGTGAGAAAGAAGTTACTGATTTTGTTTTAGAAACTAGTGGGGATGGGGAGGCTTCTTTCAGCCCTGGATCTAGCAAAAAGGCATCCTCCATGCTGTCCAGACTTTCTCTTTTCCACAAATGCTCACTCAGCTCTGGGCACAAGTAGTCCCTTTGGCTTCAGCTTATCTTCAGCAGGCCATCAGTGACACCACACTCCCTAGAACAAAGGGCAGTGACCTCAGCAACTGTGTTGGCTCCACCACTGGTAACCCTGCTCCTCTGGCTGCAAAGAACTACCCAGAAAATGTGCAGAGAATACAGATTCTTGGGCCCCACCTGGATTAGATTCTGAATTAGAAGGTGGATTAGGAATAGATATGGTTCTAAAGATGAAGAGGAGAGATTTTCAATTGTACTCACATTACTGTATTTAAGAAAAACCTGTAAATAGAGGGTCTCCCACTGACACCACACTGACGCCACCATCAGGCATTTGGCATGATGATACATTCACATAAAAAAGGTAGAAAACTGAGATGCTCTTAAGAATTGAATGTAGCCAGGTTTGGGAACCAGACCTCCAGGCTTTAGGAAATTATTTCCCATCAGCTTAGTCTTCAAATAGAACTGCCCTGTTTGCAAGACTCGTTTCCCAGCAAAACTTTTGGGAAAGAAATGGGGGGAAAAGGCCTCTGTCTTGACCACCTCCCTCACCTCCTCCCCCTCCCTGCCTGGTGGTATATCTTCCAAGGTTCACACTTGATACTAAGAATGTCTTCCCTTTTTCTTTGAAATAAAACAGAAAAAAAAAGTAAAGAGTTGAAGGCACACAAGTGACAATAAATGTATTGTGTGTTGTGTGGAAACAATATAAAACTCAGAGACAAGACTTAAGATCAAGAAATGGGGGGTGGGGCATGAAAGGAGATGGGGCTTCATCTGACCCCTCCACACTGAAAAAGGCTGAAGACCAACATTATTCATTTTCTTGGGCTTCTTCATCGAAGTTCCACAGGCAAGAAAAAAGAAAAGAAGGAAGGAAGGAAGGAAGGAAGAAAGGAAGTAAAAGGGTCTGGAATGGGAATATGGCTCATTTGGTAAATGGGCTGGTATGAGGCATGAGAACCTGAGTTCAATCTACATTTTTTTAAAAAGCTGGCACATGCTGCTGAAGGAGAGACAAGTGGAGCTCTGCAGGCTAGCCAGCCTGGCCAATCAGCATGTTCCAGGTTCAGCAAAAGGTGGAAAGCATTTGAAGAAACCTGACATTGGTCTCTGGCCTCCAAACACATGTGCACACACAAACACATGAACACATGTATGCCACATGCACATACAAAAACAGAATAATTGCAAAATTTAAGATATTCAAAAGTTGATTTTTTCCAAAATTTTGAAGGGAAGAATCCATGCTAACCTTTTCTCCTTGTTTAGAAAACTCATCTCCATCTCTACCTTGTCTATCTTCTGAGAGTCTGTATGCCTCAATTTCCCTTTTTATAAGGACTGCTACTGAATCAGGACCAGTTCCTAACAACCTCATCTCACCTGGATCATTCCTATAAAGACTTCTATCTTGAGGCCTGCCATATAGAGACTGGGTTCAGTTCAACAAATACTTCAAGTTAAAATTTCATCTCTTCTTGAAGCACCCAACTGCCCCCAGCCTCCTCCTGTTCCACAGCAAGTCAAACTGAGGCCCCAGGCCAGCAGGCTGCTTTCCTACCTCAACACCAGTCCTCAGCAGGAGCCAAAAGCTGACCCAGCAACCCTGCCTCCAGCTGAAGGGGTCACCACAGGCTCCTACAGTGCCGGAAGACAGGGGCTTTGGGAGAAGAGCCCAAGGCCATCCAACCCCATGTGGTTTGCACAGAGAACCTTTGATTTACTTGAAAATATAGATGTATAGAGAGCTGCATGCCCCAACATATGTACAAGAGTCCTGGTGCCAATGGTTTGTAAAACCCCAAATTGTCCCTATTAGGTTCCCAAGAACTTCTTTGTCCTGCTCCGCTGGACCTCAAACCCCACCACCAGGCCAGCCTCCAGCAAGCCATCCCGGTCACTCTGGAATCTGTCAGTCCTCATAGGAGCCTGCCCTGGCCCTCCCTTGCCACATCACCAGCTCTCAGCAATGCCACTCTCTTTGCAAACTCAGCCTGTGTTCTTCCTTCACTGGAAAATCTATTGTCTTGTCGATAACAGGGCAGCCTGTACCAGGTCTCCTAAGAGTGGCCTGGCAATACAAGTGTAGATTGAACAGTGAAGAGAGCTGGCCTTGCACTCCTGCCTGAGGTGGCCACTGTGCTCTGGTTAGCCTCTCAACTAGAATTCAATAGACCCCTAGTAGAACAATCTGGAATCAGGTTATTGACATAAAGCCTGTGGCTGCGCCTTCTTCTCTCTGTGGTTCCAATGGATCTAAGCAATTAAGCCCAATTTCCTGTGGGTTCTCTATTTGGGTATAATTACATAAAAACACATACTAAAAATATCAGTTCATCTTATAAGAGAGAGAGATTTCTCAGGAACTCGAGGACTGTCAGCATGATGGCTACTGTCCTGGTCCTTAGTGAAGCACTTTCAAGGTATGGCCCAGAGCTTGAGCTGCAGATAGATATGAGTTCAGAGGTCATGGCTAGATTTTGGCTCCCTGGGTTTGCAAATGAAAATAAATTCTGTAGAACAAACAGAATTGCTACTGTTATCTCCCTCATGGGCCTGATTCCTTCCTGTTCTCTGTCTCCTGGCTATCCTGCTTCATGATAGAGGACTACATTACCCAGGCTGCTTTGTAATATGACATCAGGACAACTTTGCGTGGTAGGCAACAGAATAGAAAGATGAAGGAAGGAGATTGCTTTATTTCTGCCTGTCATTCTACTCTGAGAGGCTCCTTAGGCAGCAGTCCCTAGGACATAGGCCAGCCATGGTTTTGGCATATGCCAAGCATCCCCATCCTGATTGCCAATGATGCCGCCTCCATGGTTGCCCCTCTAGCCCTATATAAGAATGTTAGACCTGTTCTCATTAGTCATTCCTACTTAGATTTTTTAGCTGTCTCGTCTCTGTGAAGGCACTTCCGTGTGCTCAACCCTCCACGTGACACATAATGATTTGTACTTTCAGTCTGGACCTTGACTAACCCAGCCAGAAACAGAAATCCCATTCAAAGCATGCAAGATCAAGAAGGGATCCAGTCCCGCACAGAAGGAAACTGTGGACAGAGTAGGGATGCAGCTGGTCTCAGGAGCAATGGAAGCGAGAATGCTCAACATCATTCATCTCTGCTTCTCTCTGACAGGTCCCCTCATTGGGAAACAACCCCCAGGGACTCTCACGCTCCTACCTTCAGGTTCAATGCCAGGTGGAAACAACTACTTTTCCTTTCTATTTCAATCAAAACTATACCAAGAAAGGGTTTCTATGGACGACCTCAAGACACGTCCCTGACTCCATGGCCAAAAGACAGAATGATGAGCTGGCAGGGCATAATAGAATTGTATGGTAGAAGGACATTACCAACCCCCTTAAGTAATAAGGTTTTGTTAGGAAGACTGATCTCAAGGCAAAGAGAGTGGATGAATAGAAGGTGAGGAGAACAAGTTCAGGGACCCGTGATGGAGCTGTTCAAGGCCTCCCTAAGAGCCCAGCCTAATTCTCTTGCATATAGGCTATCTTTACATGTCCTGATGCAATCACCCACAGTGCTCTGAGAACAGTACATTAGATAGAAAAAGGGAATCATCTGTCTACTGGATTCCTCCTGTCTCCGATCACACATATGTCCAACCTTCACCCAGAACAGAATTATTCTTCACACCCTTGCTGGATAATGCATCACAAGACAGCTAAAGGCAGCCACTAGTGAAGACAGAAAAGCAGTTAAAAACGCTATATAACAGGATATGCAAGGTATTTCTGGATTCGTCAGATGCAAAGCTGGAGGCATGTGGGAGCTTCTGGAATCTAGGCTAGTCTGCCTAGGTCAGCACAGAAGGAGCAATAGGTATGATGGTTGAGCCTAGAACTCATCCTCAGGAAAGGGCCCTGTGAGGTTAGGAAGAAATAGCTGCAGCTGTGAGGTTAGGGTATGAAGAGAGCCCACAGATGATAAAGCAATAGGCTTGGAGGAACAAGTCCCCAAAGTGGAGGAGCAATGCAGGGGGAAAGGAATTGAACAAGGCAAAAGAGTAAGTTTAGGGATGGGAGGCCACTAGATTAAAAAGTCAATACTGAAGTCATAAAAGGAACTCACATGATAAACACAGCCTGGGCAAGCAAAGCAAGTGTGCAAACACAGACCTCAGAGAGGCTTTGCTGCGGCTATGCCAGGCTGCCCCGTCTCTTTGTGTTCATCCTTTACTTACAGAGCTCTGCTCTCATTCTTTCCCTTTCCCAAGTCCATGCCCCGTGCCAGGAGCAACTTCAGATACTAATAGCTGGTCCATGCCACACCCATAGGTCCTGGACCCAAGCACTTTTCCTATGTTCCACATCATCAGCATCCTCTACAACTATCCCTGAGTGGAATCTGATTTCCTTTATTTATTTTTTATTTTTTGCCTCTTCTCTGCATAATAGAGAATTCTTTTAATCGGATTAGATTTTCCCCATATTTAAAATTCCCAAAGGCGTCCATCACACTTAAATTTCTTGCTCATGGGGGCCTACATGGCCTGACCCCTGCATCCTGGCAACCTTACAACATCCCTTCTCCCCCTCACTCACAGGGTTCCAGCAGCTCTGGCCTTTCTGCTTCTGGATCTCAACCAGCATCCTACCTCAGAGCCTTGGCTCTGCCACTTCCTTCTCTATAAGTCAATCTTCCTCGAGATGAAGTGACTCATACCCCTGCTTTGTGCAGGGCTGTGTGAGGTCCGAGTCACCCAAGCTTAAACTATAATTGCCTCATACTCTTTCCTGTAATGTGTTGTGTATTTTTTTTACATATTTATTCATATTTTTCACACTGCTCACTAGCACCAAAGTACATAGATGTATGTAAGTCGAGTAGATGTATACGTGTGTGTGTGTGTGTGTGTGTGTGTGTGTGTGTGTGTGTGTGTGTGTTTCTCTCTCATCTTCCTCTGCATTTGGATGTAAACTCCACGAGATAAGGAACTCCTGAAGCCAGAAGGATGTGTGATGCTCCAGGCCAGTCATACATATTTGTACAACGAGTACCTCCATCTGGTAGGGGCTAGATTCATCCCCATGGCATGCCAAGTGCTAACTCAGATGGAGGAGCTGGGGTCTTGGATTTGGTTCTCCAACCAGAGGGGTCTGGAAAGTGCCAGAGGCTATAACAGCTGGGGCCCATCCAGCTGCAGTTTCCAAAGCAGTGAGAAGACGACAGGAAACTTTGATCAGCCAGGGACTAGCAGAGAGGCTAGACCTATGATACAAAGACAGCTCAAAGTGAAAACCAAGGTGAACCTATGAAGTCACTTTGGGCTTATGCTTGAAATACTTTATAACTGTTGTCTTAAAAATGCCTATCATGGGGGGCTGGAGAGATGGCTCAGCGGTTAAGAGCACCGTCTGCTCTTCCAGAGGACCCGGGTTCAATTCCCAGCACCCACATGGCAGCTAACAACTGTCTGTAGTTCCAGTTCCAGGCAAACGCCGAGGCAAATAAATAAATAAATAAAAGTGTTTTTTTAAAAAAATGCCTATCATGGAATGTCACAATAGAAATTGCCTAGGCCAACTCTGCTGCTCAATGGATCAGGAAACCATGTTTTCTTGGATGTTTCCAAGGGACATAGTAGCAAAGTCTGGTCCACCCCACCTACCCCCACCAGGTGTGATGAGTAGAAGCTGGTAGGCTCTTGGCCACTTAAGAGATTTGTCCCTGCAGACACTTGCCTTTTGACACATCACACTTAGAAACTTCTGCATCCAAACTGCTAAGAGAGACCGAGCAGGAACAAAGCAAGTAATAAAACAAAAAGCTTTCATTGTATTTAAATTGAAAGTACCTGTGTATATTTCCACCAGGCCTCCCCACCCCCACCCCCACCCCACCAGGGATTGCAGCAAACACTCCATAAGCAGACACACATTTCCCAAGACTTCAGGGGTGGTGAGCTGAGCTGTATGTATAAAAGCTCCAGGTATAGCTGTGATTCAAGGAGCAGGGGGATGGTTGGGGACAGTCTTCCTGGCTATAAGATCTTCTAGTGCAGAACTCTGTGAGACTCTGAAGGGCCAAATTAGAAGACACTCTTCTACCTGATTTTTCAATGAACTGTATAGACTAATTATTACTATTTATTTTTTTAAACATGTTTTTATACTCCCTAATGATTGCAAAAGTCACACTTGTCTGATTTGCTAACTCACTCATGTGCCTAGCGGGTGGCTGGACCACAAGAGATGGCCAGTAATTAGGGCTGAATTTATTGCTTCAGGAGACTGGCAAGCAATTCCTCTAGGGGAACAGCATGACATCTGGTATGTTCTCCATTTTTCCTCCAGTTGAGAGAGATGCCAGAGGGCTGAAATTTTAAGCTGATGACGGGAGTGTCAGAATGACAAGGGAGTGCCCCGACTTGAATCAGTCCAGCTTCGAGTACACAGTAACAACTCTCAGCACTCAGCACATGTGGGTCTTCCCTGCATTTACAGAGTAAGAAGATCTGGTGGGAAATTGGCTGAGTTAGTTATACAAAGTCTGGCTTCAGTAAGCCTATCACAGCAAAAGTCCTACTGGGACTTCGGGTATGAAACTATTGATATTTTCCTCCTGCTATCAATATCAAGCTTATTATACTTGAGGGACCCATCTCAAATTTGCTTTCCATAACCACAATTTACTCACAAATGGTTTTAATGGCACATTCTGTTCCTTTCCAACTTGTGAGTCAATCATATGTGACAAATCACCCAGTGCCTTAATAGCCCGATTATTTTAAAACATAAACAAAGCCCTTATAACTAGATTCAGCAAATTGAAATATATGGACAGCAGGTGGCCTCCAGTGGATCTGAGGACAGTACATCCCTCAGAACCCAGCAAAAGAGGCAGTGAACTGGGTTGTTTTCTGCTTTTCTTTGTTCTCTTCACTCTCCTCAGAGCAAGGGTTTCCCAGGACTGGAGCAAGATGCCATCCCAACATTCCTTCTTCCTTCTGGACCATGCCTAACACCTTGAATACTCACAAGACTTCATGAATTATTGGGCTGGTTTGTGTGGAAGCAGAGGGTGGCCAGGGACAGTTTACCCTGTTCCAGCTCAGAGGGCTATGAGAATCTCAAGGACTAAACTAGAAGTCATTCTTCTATGTGGCCACAATGGAAGAAGACAGCAACAAGTTGAAGTTTGACTAGCAATCTTTAATCACTTAGCCCTACACTATAGAACCTTCTACCATGGCCTGATCTGACCGATGTCAGGATGAGCTTGGGAAACCATCCTTCCCCCATCTAGACCATGAGGCACACTGCTGCATACACACAGCCTCTACCCTCTTCCCAGAGAAACTATGAGCAACCCAGGTCTCTGCAGGGTTTAAACGGCCAACCTCAAGACTGGAAGGGGTGCAACTATGTCAAAGAGCTTGGGTCTAGTAGAGAAGAAACCCAACGTAACTTTATGATATCTCAACTGTCAGTTTCCTACTGAGACTGAGAGCTGGTGAGCAGAGGGAGCAAGAGTGGTGGCAAGCCTGATCCCCAAGGATCAGAGCTGAGAGGTTGGGAGGACACCGAGTATGATACTTAACCAGGTACAGGGGATTCCAGAAGAGACTCAGAGCTTCTGATACAGTAAGTGGGCTGATTCTGCCATCAAGCACATATGCTGCCCAAGGACCACACTATTTTTTTAGGACCCTTAGAAATTTAAAAGTAATAAATATTTATTTTAGCATTTTTCAAAATCAAAAGGAATTGTGACTATAACAACAACAACAACAACAACAAAACTATGTGTTTCTTTTCTACAAAGGAAGGGACTGCTAGAACAAAGAAAAGCCCTAGAAAAATCATTGTGAGACCATAGCAGATATGAAGAGTGCTTATAACTACAGGTCATGGAACATGGTTTAATATGCTGGGAAAGACACAGGCCTTGAAGTCAGACAAAACTAGATTCCAGTGACGACCTCTCCTCTCTCCAAAGGTGGATTTGAACCATGACACTCAGCTTCTCGGCCTGGAATCCTGCCCATGCTAGCTGCTTAATTAGCAGTGATGGGCAAATGTGGGTGCCTGCCACCTCACAATAACTATCCTCCTTGGCCTGTCCCCCATATCTACCATTTTGCTATCAAACAAAACTCGTATTTGTTGACAGGAAAATGAGACCATTGAGGGAAAAGCACAGGGTAGGGAAAGCGCCAGAGAACAGAAACTGACCAGGATCTAGAAACTGACTGCCCGTGCAAGAATAGAGAAAAAGCCACAGGAACTGAGAGGTGGGGACAGGGCGATAAACTGCAAAAGTCTCTCTCCACAGTGGAAAGGGTCTACAGTCTCTGCAGTTGCCACATGGGTGGGTCCTTCTTTCCTTCACACTGCCCCCACCCTGCCACCGTGCATGCCTCTACTCTTGTTGCAAATCCCAAGGACAAGAGGGACCCTCTTTTGGGGTCTCTAGGGAAGAATTTCAAAGCTCTCACCCAGCACATTTTAATGTCTTAGAAATGGTGTCAAAGAAAGAAACTCTCTGGTGATCTAAGGATTCCAATTGCTGTCTAACAGAAAACTTGCATCTCAGAGTACCTACCCACAGACAGTCCTTCTACAGGAACTCACAGATCAGTTTGAAAATCTTTTATTTTTAACTACTGAATCATTTTTAATTTATTTTTTCATGTTAGGGTTTTGTTTTGTTTTAAGAAAAAAAAAAAAAAGCAGCTAAATCCAGAGCAACAACCTGACTTCTTGAAAAAATAGACTGGCTCAAAATGAATGAAATGTTTTGTTTTTAATTTTCCAAACCAAACAACATGTAAGGATTAAACATCATACCCTTCATCCAACCCGCTCATCCCTAACAAACAACACAAGAGAAACCAAGCAATTCAGAGTAGAAGGGTGACCAAGGCAAGGCTCATTCCTTCCGGGACAGCTGCCTGATTTCCATCACACCACTGAGATGTCTGTGGTTCAGCCATGTGGTCCATTATAATTTGGAGGCTGAAAGAGCCCAGCAGGCATCTGTAGAAGCTAGAACTTTCTAATGACTGCCACACACTTAGAAAAGCTAAGCTTGTTTCAAATAAAAGTCACATTCTGCAATCAAGGCTGCAACCAGTCAGCCCGTGGGCTACATATACAAACAAAACTTGAAAAGAATCATTTCTCCCAAAGATCAAGCTTTGAAATTAGCATCCAGGTTTCGTAGAGATAAGGAACGTGTCCACAGGACTTATCCCAGCCATGACTAGAATCTGATGGGGTCCCAGCTACCAGCCGTCATCTGTTTCCACAATAACACCTGCCTACCTTACTCCAACTGAGTCCCCAGGCAGCCAAAGAGAAAGTTTTCGGTTTCTCTATATTTGTATTTCAGGGACCAAACAGAAGCAGAAACCCAATCCCAAACACCCCATCTACCCCTCCCACCCCCAAACAATAGCTAAGTGAATGCAGCTGAAAGTTTCCAAAGAATTTCACTTTGGGGCCAAGCCCAGACATGGAAACTTTGCCTGGGAAGGGAATTTTAGTAGGATACATAGCAAATGAAAACAGAAGGGAGGGATAAGGAATAAGAAGGACATCATAGATTCCATACATCCATCCCTCAGACACCCAGGACAACACCTGACCAACCTGAAGTTTAAAGCACCTGGGGCCACAGCTGTGGAGGCCTCTGGGGCTTCGAGCTATGCCCCGGTAACCAAACACCCTTCGCTTATTTCACACCTACACCTACAGCCACAGAGCAAGAAAGGCTTCCACCAACCAGCCATGCCTCGCCTGGCGTAGAGGCCATTGAATCGACAGTACGGGGTCTCAAGTGAGTAGGGAGGGTCTTCTGCTACCTGCCCCCTCCCATGTAGCACTCAAAAGACCCAAGGCCTTTTAGGCAACATGAGTAAGCCAAACCCCCAACCGTATATCCACATTGATACAGGAAATACGAATTTTGCCTCTGTGTTCATCAAGATGGGAATCTGTGTGTTCTTTAACATTTCTGGATCCTGCCAACTGTGGCCTCTGTAAATGGAGAGCTTCCCCAGGGAGGCTGCCAGGGGGAGCCTCCTTCAGGGACAGAAAGCAGTAAGAGGAGCCATCAGGAGTTTTAGGCAAGCTCCATTCCAAAGCCAATCAGACGTCCTGCACCCCTTCCCCTACCCACACTGACCTTCCCTGAGCCTCCTGCCTGGCCTGCATGTGCATGAGCTCAGAACTCATTAGCTGTCCCCAACTTCACACAGGACCATTCCTCACACAGCCTCCAGTGGCTAGACACAGCTGTATAAGCACAAAGCCCAACACAGAAGGCAGGAATTGTCATTAGCACAGAGACATAGTTCCCTACTTCACATTTCGGGAAACTGAGGCACAGGCAGCTGTAGTAGGATGTTTCTGGCCTCTCCAGCCTGTGGCCCAGACCTGCATGCAGTCCCACAGAAACACACAGCTGCTTATATTAATTTTGTGCTGATTGTCCTATGGCACAGACATATTGCTAGCTAGCTCTTGCTCTTAAACTAACCCATTATTCTTGTCTTGTTCAGCCATGTGGCTCAGTACCTTTCCTCAGAGCAGCATTTCAACTTCAGTGTCTCCTGACATTTCAACATGGTGTCTCTGTGGTGTCTCTCTGGCTTCTCTGCTCTGTTCTTCTTGTTCCCAGAGTTTTCTTAGTCTGGTAGCCCTGCCCACACTTCCTGTCTGCCTTCAGCCAATCAGTGTTTTTATTAAGCCAGTAGAAAGACAAATATTTACAATGTACCAGACATACTCCCACAATAGACAGACCACTATGCATCCAAGTTTTCATAACTGCTAAGTAGCAGAGCTGGGATTTGAGCATGCTCTGCTGGTCTGACCCCAGAGTATAGACCTGCCATCACTATGCCCTCCTGTCCTATGAGGAACAGGTCTTAGCATAATGACAGGTGAGTGACCCAGCTGTATGTCATTGGTTTAGCCCAGGAGGACTTCCTGAAAGTGGCATCTCTGAGGAGCTTGGAGAAAGCAGAACAGGATACTACAGAACAAAGGAGCATAAAGGCCTCCAGACGTAGGACATTTAGAACTCATGACCATCTTAAGGGTGAGAAAGAATAAGGGCTTGGATGACCCCCAAACCTTGTCCCAATTCCTGGTCCTAGAACCTGAAATTGTCCCATTTTAAGAAATTCTTTCAGCCCAGAATAATAGTGTTCTTGGATATGAATCAGGAAAAGTTTACACTTCAGCTGTGATCCACAGTTTCAAGGCCTTCGGGATGAACCCCACAAGCTTCACAATATGACCCCAAGGTTTTCCTTTCCCGAATCATTCTTGCTGCTGTGTCCATCTTCCTGCAACTCAGACCCACTAGAGGAACTGGAATGACTTAGTTCCAGTTAACTTCATACTTTTCTAGGTCTTGACTTAACCTGCTCATGATTCTGAACAGCAAACTCTTACTCATTTTTCAAAGCCCAACTCAAACATCACTACCCTTCTCTCCTTGGACTCCAGGGCTTTCCATGTGTTGCTTCCCAGTGGCTCCCAGCACCGTACTCCTTGCCCTGAGGCATCCCCTGAGAACCAATCAATCTCTTCACATCCCTGGGGTAAGCACTTTAATATGAGTATGCTACCTATAGTTCCATTGTTATCACTGATGCATTTTATATGTGTCTGCCTTTTTCTAGTGATTACAATACAAATGTCATGAAAATTAATACTATCATCATTCTTTAAGTGACATTAAGTTGAGCTGCATGATCACGTAAACATCATCACCATCATCCTCCTGTAGAACTTTCTATCTTTCCTAACTGAAATACTCCACCCATTAAACAGTCTCCATCCTCCTGAGTTCCCTCAGCCCCTGACAGTCACTTCTATATGCTCACCTCAGGATTTAACTGCTTCAGGTACCACATGTCTATGGTGATAAATATTCATCCTTTAGTGTCTGATTTATTTCATTTAGCATAATGTGTTCAAGATTTACCCATATGGCAACACATGTCCATGCTTTTGAAGGCTGAAGACTATTCCATTTATTTGGAAAGATGAAGGGTGTATTTGTAGACATCTGGACATCTGTTACCTCCTGGTTCTTGTGAACAAGTCTGCCATGAATGGGTATATAAACAGAAAGTGATGCTTGAGGTGGTAGAGAAGAGCTCAAGGTCAGGGGGCAGGGCTAAGGGAGGAACCCCAGATGCTTTACTTTGAAGGATGGGGTGAAAAGAAACCATAGTGCCCACTTCTGTTTCTCTTCTTTTGTCCATTGAAAGAAAATGGCTGAAATGAGTAGGACAAAAGAAAGATCTTTTATGCTTATTTCTGCTTGTTTGGTTTGGTTTTTCAAGATAGGGTTTCTCTGTGTTGCCTTGGCTCTCCTGGAACTCACTGTAAAGACCAGGCTGGTCTTGAACTCAGGGACCCACTGCCTCTGCCATCTGAATGCTAGGACTGAAGATGTGCACCACCAGTGCCCAGCATGCATGCTTATCTCTTGCATGTGAGAAGCTCCTCAAACTTCAGGGCATCTCTTTGCACCAAGAGCCTGTAGAGTCAGTACACATCTCCAGATAATAAGAGGCAAAGGCTGAATTAAAATACAGATCCCCAGGTCTTTATGAAGAACCTGGTATAGCCTTCCTTGGGCTGGCAAACATTTTCCAATGCCCTTGCCTGCCTCTATGTCTCCCCTACATGGAGCACTCAGGAGCTTGGAGAATGACAAGAGATATCTAGCCAGCCCAGGCTTTAGTCTTGGGGCTTCAAGAAGCTGAAGGGCTGCCAGGGGATGGCTAGTCCTAGAGAATAGTGCCCTTCTGAAGCTGAAGGGCCTCTGGATATGAGTTCTCTTGGCAACCTCCATTTCTGCAGAACCACTTGCCTCAAGAACCACAAACCCAAAATGTAAAGGAATCTATTTTCTAAGGAAAACACATACTTATACATTCTGAGTAATTTCCCGTGGAACAAGGAAAAAAATAAACACAGCACCCCAAATGGTATTTTGCTTACAAATGGGTTCAAATAAAAAGAAGTGGGATAAAAAAAAAATACAAGGTCAAGGGGAAACTCTCTCCGGCTTCCAAACCTCAGAATAAGTCTGCAGCTAGATGGGCCGATGGCATGGGAAGGAGCGTGGTGTGGGGTCAGGAATGGCCAGAGCTGGGTCCCCTTCTGAGGGCCCCTTGTCCCAGAGGACTGAGGGTGGGACGTACACATGGAAGAAGTCTACCCGCTGGAGGGGAAGAATCTTGGGACCACAGACCACAGTTGCAGATGGGGTTCATGGTCAAGTAATGTGGGAATTGGCTTGCCCATGGCCATGTGAGTGGAATAAAGTTTTCTTTCAAAAGCAACAGTACCCTGTCAACAAGAGGGTCAGAGGAGAAGTTTGAGAGGGCCCAGAGCACCCAGGCAAACCAACAGGAGGGTCCTCAGACTATGAGCAGCATTCTAAAGATACTGAGGGGGAAAATGGGTGAGCCAAGAGGTCACATATCACACCTTCCAGGGCTAGCTCGGGCTCTCTGAAGACAAACATTTGATTCCCAAAATCCTTTTCTTATGATTTCAAATTAGATAGGTAATAAAGGAGGTGTTTATAGAATAAGGGACAGAGCTGGGCCCTGGAGATTGGGCACTTGAGAAAGCAGAGAATTTGGAAGCACTGAACATCAATTTGCTCTGCAAATCAGACCCAGGGGGACATCCTGACTGGCAGAGAGCCCAGGATCTTGTGAGTTTGGCAGCTCCGCTACTTAGACCAGCTGCCTTGGATTTGCTCAGAGCAGAACATCCATATCGCGCAGGCCTTTCGGATCTTCAGGGCCCTACTCCACCCTGGGCAACCTGAAGATTTTCAGTTCTTCACTCCTTGTCTGTCTGTATAAGCACAGCACTGGGGGCGGGTCCTCTGGGCCACACAACCTCGCTCAAACCACAGGGCAGCTGGGGGAGGAATCCTCATTCCCCCTCCACATCTGAAGAAAATGCAGCTCAAAGGAATTGCCTGTGTTGGTTGGACATGTGCCTAGCAGACCCTGAAGTGTTCCTCCAGCCTCTTTCCCAGGGAAGGTTCCTCACCACCTTGTCCCAAGAGGAGAGTTATTGTCCCCCAGAATGTGCCTGATAGGTAGTAAGAAGGGCACAGAATGCCAATGCCAGGAATACTCATGTTCTACACAGCACCCCACTCCTAGTGCCCCCCCCAGCCCTACCATCTGTGGAATACAGGAGGCAAAGAGACTCAGAGCTCTGAATTCTAGACTCAGGAGGAGACCCAGGTCTGAAGCAACCCACCCTTGGGACATCTGCATGAGCTTCAGTTTCCTTAGCAGAAAAAAAAGAAAGAAAGAAAGAAAGAAAGAAAGAAAGAAAGAAAGAAAGAAAGAAAGAAAGAAAGATATTAGGATTATAGAATCAGAGCTTTGTTTTTCCCACAAAAGAATCTTTATTAGCCCGAGCTAGAAGCAAAACGAGTAGGACCATTCCTATGGAATCCGTGTAGAACCTGACAGAGTCCATCCTCTGAAGGGTCTTCGCAGGGACACCACCAATGCAATTTGAAAGTTTCCTATTTCTTTTTGCCACCAAGGGACAGATTTCAAAGCCCGATGTGGCTCCTTTTTTACTCTCAGCAGCCTACATGCTTGATTGCTATCAAGATGCTTGTCAACTTCCAAATTTTAATTGCAGACACAACAAATACCTACTTAATACCTTAACACTGTCTATATCAGCTATCCATTGCTGGATAACAATCCCACACTCACAAAAAAATACTTAGCTGCTCAAAAACAACAAAAAGCATCTCTCTGCTTCTGAAGGTCAGAAACCCAGAAGCAGCTTGCCTGGGGACTTCAGGTGCATGAAGTTCTATCATAAAGCTGATCAGGAGTCACGCAGAGCTGTCCTGTCATGACTCAGTGAGTCACAGGGTCCCTTCTCCTATGTCTGTCTTCACTGAATTGGATGAAATGTTGGTGGCATTTGCCACATACCCCTCTTGCGGCATGGCAGCTGACTCCCCCACAGCACATGATCAAGAAGATGATGCCAGTGCTTTCTAGGACCTGGCCTTTGGTGTCACACAGAATGACCGTCACTAAATGTTAGAAGTTACTCGATCAGCTTGCCTGTGACCAGGGAAGAAGACTGTCACTTTCTGGGATTATACCATCTTCCATGTCTGCTTTCCCCACAGGCTCTCACTCAGTACTCCATATCTGTTTCTTCAGTTTCTGTCAGGTGACTTCCCACACCTCGATGTCCAACCCCTCTGTCACACAGGAGAAAAACTCTTCTTCCCTGGCAAGGTTAGTTCTGCTTCCAAGCTAAGCTTGAAAAGCCAAGTCTCTGCCAGACTGGAGAAAGCTCACTTCTCACATCACGTAAAGGCCCATGGCCTCCCTGGACAGCTAGTTTCTCTGGCTTTTCTCGTCCACACAGCTCATACCTTCATTCTGAGTCCATGCCAGCCAACAATGAACTGACGTTAGAGCCCGCTCTGTGTCCACGTGCCAGAGGACCTTCAGCTCTCACCGCTGAGACCATCCACCTCCAGCATGAAGATTGTACTGTCCTAGCATGAAACTCAGTCCAAGTCCAAAGCTCACCTTTAGCCACAGTTCCTCTGCCCATGAATCCCTGGGACACTGAGGCCATGCCAGGGGCCAGGGGCTGATTCCTGCTGTCTTGGACCCATAGTGAGTCCTCATCTTGGTAACTATTTGGAACAAGAATTCTTGTCTTGCTTTTGCTCCTCATGTTGCTTCCTAGACCTTCTGATTTCATAAGGGCCACCTTCTCTGGGGTTTCAGGTGGGATGGACCCACCCTGATCCAGCTTCTTCTCACCTAGATCCTGACCTACGTTGCCCCAGCACAAGGGACCATCTTCAGTCTTCACCCATCTTCCCCAGGCCAAGTCCCCACCCCCACAGTGTGATTCCCTGAATGAGATGGCCCAAAGTGTTCCCCCAAAGCACCCCATTCAGCATTTCCAGGACCCCAGAGTAGATAAAGAAGGAACTTGGAGCTCCTATCTCTAAGGCCTTTTATATTCTTGCACCTGAATTATTAATCAAACTTTTTTTATTTTTAAAACTAATCTGCTGGGCTCTATTTCAGATATTAGGATTGAGAGGACCGTCCACCCTCATAGGTTTGCACTTGCAGGAAAGCAAGTACACACACACACACACACACACACACACACACACCAGGATAAAGTGAGATTATGCATGGCATTTCCTTGGCTTGTCCTGGGCCCTCTCCACTCACCAGATGGAATCTGCCTTTCTGGGCTTTCATCTTGAACCCCCGGGCATGAGCCCCCATTTTCTTTTTAAAGTTCAATTCCTATTCCATTTAGGAGAAAGACTACCATGTCCCCTTCCAGATTCCATCAATACTGCCATTGCCTTCTCACCCTGTGCGGTGCCCTCCTCTCTTTTTTGGTGAGAATCTCCAGTTATCTCTTGCATTACTACAGAATGCCCAGCCCGATTCCCCCCAGCAATCTGCCTGCTTTGTTTGGTCTTGTCCATATGATGAGCCTGTTTTAAACTCTGCAAAGATGTCTCTCCTCCCCAGAGGCTGCTGCCGGAGTCCACAATGACAGGGGAGCTAAAGGTTCTCAGTCAGTTGCCAGCCCTCAGCAGATTCTGGTCTCAGGCGAAGAAAATCAACTTTCCTGGCCCAGTCCCTGGCTTTCCAGTAGAACCACAGCCTCCACAAACTGCTGGCATGCACTCTGGGAAGGACATATGGGGTGGAAAACAGAATTGTGGGTATGGGCAGCCTGCAGGCCCCACAAGGCAAAGGCCCAGTCCTTTCCCCAGAGGCTGCCCCAACACGTGCACTGTGGTTCTGGTCCCCATGTGAACCTTGGGCAAAACTGACCTGGAACCTGAGTCACAGGACAACCAAAGAGCTGAGGGTGTGACAAGAAAATGCCATGCCATGCCACATGCCATGACTGCCATGTTCTGCCGGTTCCTCCCTTCCTGACTGGGAATTCTCCCAGATGGCGCGACTCTCAGGGCCATAGGACACTGGCAGGGACAATAATAAATATCATCCTCTACCTTCCTAACATCCAATCAAAGAAAACCTTCCTTCCTCACAGAGCAAACTCCTAGCCACACATCACACCTCAACCCAAATTACAGTTGGTACCCACCTATGCCATTGGTCTACTCCAAGTAACTCAGTCTGGGGCTCCCAGACAATTGTAGACCAACCCTGAATCTAACCATCTCTTCAGAGTGTGGGAAGAGGAAGCAGGCCAGACCAGAAAGAAATCTCTCTGGTGGTGCCAGAAAACACCCTGCAGGTGAAAGAGACATGATGTCCTGTGGAAGACCCTGTGAGGTGGCTGGTACTTCCTTTACAAGCTTCCTTAGCTGGAAGAGAGCACAACTAAACCTAAGTTGGTGGCTAAGTATATGCAAACGTTTAGATAGCAAAGCATTTCTTTGAGACGCAGAAAGTAAACAGGGCTCCATCCACCACTGCTCCCCTTCCTCAGTCTGCTCCCCACCTCGCATCGATGGCCTGGAATCCTTAACAGCCCTAAATTAGCTGCCTATAAAGAAAACAAACCGCTAAGCATCCTATCATGAACAAAGGATCACAGACTGTCTGGGACATCATCAGACAGAGTCGGGTCGGGAAGTCAGAGAGACTGGCTGAGTGTCTGCTACCAGAGGCCGCACCTGGGCGCACGCAGGGTCCTGCACGTTCAGGGCCTTGTCTGAGGCCAGCACGTGCCGTTGTGCACGTCTGCAGTGTCTAACAATGACTGGCCATTGCTTTCCTCTGCTGGGACTTTCATGGGTCGCTCTGCGCGTGTGGACACTGCCCCCTGGTGGGCGTGGGCGCTCTGTGCAGGTCTTCAAGTCTTGGCAGCCTGAATTCAAGAAGCCCCAGGATAGAATCTGTTGTTGGGACTGGGATTCTGTGGTGTGGATGAAGGTTTCTGGGATCTTAGGAAGAGGAAATAACAAGGCAGAGGCTTGCTGTTACAAGCTGGCACTCTGGGAAAGCAACAAAGATGGATGCAGCTGAGCAAGAGAAAGCTGATTGGAGAGCTTTCTAGAAATCAACACCTCTTTGGAAATTTGGGACCAAGGCCTGGGGGTTGGAGGTGGCCGATAATGAAACAGAGTGGCCCTTTGAATTTATCAAGTGAAAATGTGAGTGACCCTGTTAAACTTGGACTTATGATTAGCAGTAAATAATCTTTAGCAAAGTACAGTCAATGCAAGATGAACAAGTTGTCTGTCTATGCAGAGCAGGAGGGCACTGATACAGAAATGATGGAGATTGCAGCAGAGTGAAGGATACAACAAATGATCATTTATACTAAAGACAGGGAGCCCAGCTTCCCAAGGAAATGGAAGTGGGAAATACAGGAGACAGAAAAGCCTGTGTATTGAGGGATATTGGTATGGACTCCCTTTTCAATATATAGAGATATAGGAACAAATACAGACGTGTGTGTGTGTGTGTGTGTGTGTGTGTGTGTGTGTGTGTGTGTGTGTGACTTTTATGGCTTGTATGCTTGTGCACATCCAAAAATCATACTTTGAAACTCTAACTTGAATAGGATAGTAGGGCTTAGAAAGGCAATTAGGGTTAATGAGATGTGAGAGGCTAGCCCCAATGATGGCATTAGTAACTTTATAAGAAGAGGAAGAGGCTGGAACCTGCTGTTATGTTAATGTACCTGGCCCAGCAGAAATAAAGACAGTCTAAAGAGACACTGGTATCTCTCAATCCGACCATCAGACTATTGGAGCAATGGACACCAAAGAAATAGAAGCTTCCCCACCCCCACCCCGAGGAATTTCATTCAGGGAGAAGAAAAGGGCACCAGCCAAAAGGGGGAATTTATCTCTGGAAAGAGATTTCACACAATTCTAACTTGTCAACGCCCTTACAGGATTAGACTGAAGCCCAGATAATGATGGGTGAGTGGTGTGTAGGACCACACCTTCATCAGGACTGCTTATGTGCACATCCTTAGCCCTCTCTTTAAACTTTGATCTCATTTTAGGACCAAAACCACTTGAGTTTGCTTGGATCTCTCCCCAGAGTGGCCACATTCTTTTTCCTCTTTCTGATTTTAATTAGGCTTTTTTTAATTGGCTTATTGATGACAGGTGGCTGTTGTTTTTAAGTAAGTCTTTATTGTTCTGTTTTGCCAATAAAGAGCCAGATGTTGGGGTGAAAACCTGCTAGCTCAGAAAGGCCGAGAAAGCACCTAGCTGCTTCCTCCAAACCAAATGATCCTCTCTCTCTCTCTCTCTCTCTCTCTCTCTCTCTCTCTCTCTCTCTCGATTATCTTACTCTATGGGTTTTTTTTTTTTCCTGTCAACTGGTTGCTTACTCTGTAATGACCTGGATTCATTTGAATGTTGATTCCCCAGGGGCAGGGCCTAGGTCTGTAAGTGAACTCCACAGCAGCCAATGGATTCAAAGGTTGGATTCATGCCAGAAAACTCCAATGGCTGCTGCACCTTACTCTTTTGCCCAATCCTGGAAGGTCAAAGTGTGTCGCATCTTGATTACGTAGGTTTTTCTTTAAAGAACCCCACCCATCAGGCAACAGCCTTTAGCTCTTCTGCTGCGCGGGAACTAGGTTATCAACCCAAGTTCCCTGTATATAGCAATAAAATCCTCACTCTTCACAGCGTGTCCAGCCTCTCCAGTGGGCAAGTGTGGAAATTCTTACACGAAGGCATAACAACTCCACTTCTTAACCTATGGTTGATTTTAGTCCTGTTTACAATATTCAAGCAGAAAGCTTTTAGATAAAAGGTGTGTGTTGGGGCTGAACCACACACACCACAGCTAGAAGCAGGTTTCTCTAGTAAATAATGCAATCTCAGGATTTATAGTGCAATCAAATATCCTGCAACATTTCCCCCTTTTGTCTAAATAAACAGGAAAGCTTTTAAGTCTAACATAGTAAAACTATAATAATGAAGCTATTTCTGTCAAGGTTCCCACAATGTATAGGGAAAAAGGTTTGTCCAAAGAAACCCACCCTGGCCCTGAAAACAGAGCCAGTGACAAAAACAGTCTGGATTTGAGACCCAAGCTAGAGACAGAAACATCTTGTCATTTAACCCAGAAACAAAGAAACATGCCCTGACTCTGAAACTAAAACCAAAGAAACACACTTGATCCCTAGAATCAGAACCAGTGAAATAATTAGAGCCCAAAAGCTTAAAAAAAAAAATTGTCCCTGAAATCAGCCATCTCTGCCCCTGACCAATGAAACTAAACAATTCCTGATCAGGAATAACTAACCAAAACACCTATGCCTGTTCCCTTGTTGGCTATTCTTTCCCATCCTGGTAGAGTCAGTCATTCTCCTGGATTCTTCCTTCCCAAATACATCTCTTTTGCAAAGAGTCTTGGGTGAAGATCTTTATTTGCTAGCACAGAGAAAAACCTTCCTGAGACGTCCCTCAATGGACGTCTCCTTAGGGGACTGAACAGGGCAGACCAGAAAAAGTAACAACTTTTAGCTGGAGCAGGAGAAGATTGCTACATTTCTGCTGGGGTTTCCCCTTTCGCAGAGTGAAGCACATAAAGTAACATCTTGGGCCTAAGAGAAGAAGAAGCAGAGCTCTCCTAGGAAGCCCCCTTCAGGGAGCAGAGCAAAGAAAGTTCAGCTGTCAGCTGTCCAGGTGAGGAGCAGGATTACTATAATCTCCAGTGCACTCCAGCATCAGGTATAGCCTGACTTCCTAAACAGACAGGGTACCTTCCTATAACCTGCGGGGAGACCATCTCCAGTGCACTCCAGCATAAGATATAGCCTGACTTCCCAAACAAACAGGGTGCCTTTCCCTCCAGAGCTGAGCTGTCCCATTGCAGCTCCAGCCATCAGAGATGTCCTAACAGCTTCCCAGGTATAGCCTGACTTCCCAAATAATTAGGATACCTTTCCCTCCAGAGGTGAGATTCCCTCCCCAGAGTTGTAACACTCATTTGCATAATGTCCAATTGTGTTTGACAATCTTCAGATTAAGTATTTCTGAGTTCAAAATTCTGTGAAATGTTCATGTCTGTCTCATATGAACTCAGTGATTTGAATGTCTTGAGTAGTTTTTAGTCTGAAGCTGATCCTTGGGTGGTGTTTTTCAGTTTAGTGGTATTACCACAATCCAGGGCCCCATCTTCTTAGAGGCCTCAAAGGTTACTGTTAGAAATGGTCATAGTTTATTTTAGAAAACTTAAACATTTTAAGTACCATATTCAACAGATCCTGGAAAGGCTAGAGGACTACAATCTATTAAATGCATCAGGAGTACATAAACTTAGTTCCTTGTTATCTGCTTCAGACTCAAACCCAAAAACATGCACAGGAACATCTGTGAAGCTTACTTCTAGAATTGGTTAGTACTTATGACAGAAAGTTTATATATGCATACTAATCTTATAGATTTTGAGATAAAATTTGTACCTTAAGAAGTTTTCGAGAGTCAAATGGAAACCAAAAGGTTATTTCTTAACTGTGCTTTTAATACAAAAACCAAGAATATCTTTTTTTTTTTTAAGAAGAAAACTCAAAGGCTGATGTTAAAGATGGTGTAGACTGTGTGACAACCTACAGTCTAACCTTATAACATAGAATTAAGACATGTGGTTTAAAAAATCCCATTTTTCCTTTCATGCCAGTAAGGTAAGTGTGCCTTCAGTAAATTATCATTCAAAATATAATTTTTTATTGTTATTATTTTTATACCTGATCAAATGAAAGGCATTTGTCAGTCTGTATAAGTTAGTTTGGCCTGAATGACCAAGTGTCTGATAAACTATCACCTCTCATTATTAGGAGGTCTCTCCTGTTTGAATCTAATCTTTATGAATGTCAGTGTCATCCACAGCTTTTTTTCTCTTGTGGAAACAAAAGCAAAACTTCTTTCTCAACATAACACATATTCTTGTTTCCATTCTGAGTTCAATAGATCTTTAAAATACACATGCTTTGTCCAGGCTGCAAACCACAGCCACTGAACAGCTTGGGATCTGAAACACCTTGGATGGGCCCCTTGGAGCTTATTCCCTCCAGAGGAACACCTGACCCAGTCCTGATGTTGGGGTGAAGAAAGTGGATCTGCCAGGAGTGGATGCTGAACTAAGCCACCTTGGGGCCTTGGGACCTCCTGCCCTTGCTGGGGAGGAGATAAAGTGATGGGGAGAAGAGAGAGTGATGGAGAGAGGCAGGAGAGGGAAGGGAGTCTGAACAAGGTGATACATGGATAAAAATATGACTTTATTCATAATAAAAACAACTGTTAAAAAATAAAAATAAAATACACGGGGCTGGAGAGATGGCCCAGAGGTTAGGAGCACCGGCCGTTCTTCCCAAGGTCCTGAGGTCAATTCCCAGCAACCATATGGTGGCTCACAACCATCTTTCTTGAAATCTGGTGCCCTCTTCTGATACCCAGGCATAGTGGAGGCAGAATGTTGTATACATAATAAATAAATCTTTTAAAATACAATACACATGCTGATTTAATTCAGCAGGGTATTTTTCTACTATTCAGTGTCTCTCCATAGCTGTTGTTCCTTGGGAGGTGGGGTGGAGGGACGCTAAGGGATGACTGAGAAGAGGGGAGTGAGGGGTACCAGTGGTAGGTATATTAAAAAACCTTTTAAATAAAAAAGGAAAAAAAGTAAATAAATTATTAGATAAGCTTTCTTAAAAAGAAAAGAAAAAATTAAAGTTAATAAAGCACTGTGTAATCTATTTCTGGGGGGTCTTTATTATCCCTTTCTGTTTATTAAGCCTATCTTTTCAAGTGTGGTTAGCTCTTTATATAACTGCTGTCTTGTAGGCTTGCATGGTATACTTACAGTGTGCTTTATGTTGTAATATGCAAAAGAAACTTTTATTTTACTAGAGACATATGATGGAACATTATCAGTCTTAGTTTGTACAGGTATCCCCATAATAGCCATAACTTATAATAAATGTATAATTATAGAATTAGCCTTTTTAGAATTTAAAGAAATTGCATGTTGAAATCCTGAATATGTATACCATGGGATATCTATGGTATGATGCACATACTTTAATTATCCAAACTTTGCGAAATGAAGCACATTTATTTGCCAAATTATATTTCTTTGGGCACCTTTTGGATTTCTTCCGGTAGGTAATGGGCTACACAAAGAACAAGTAAGACCGTTCCTTATCATTTCCATGGCTTGCTGTTAAATGATAGAATTATTTTCTTTAAACTTTTGTGGTTAATATAGTGTTTTTTATGAAATTCTGAGGCTTCTAGCACATTTCTTATTAATAGCTTATCAATTTAATCATCACCTTGTGCTAGCAGCAGGCCTGGTAGATCTGTATGGAACCTGATATTTGTTATATACAATGGCTGATTTCTATTTCTCATTGTCATAGCTGAATAAATATCAAAGTCAATTCTGAATCATCCAGAGTAAGTTCAGTGGTTTCAATATGTAAAACAACTGAGAAAATCTAATCCCATAAAATGGCAGATAGTTTTGATTTTATTAAGCTAAATCATAAGGACTTTGAGCCACTTTGTTTATTTTATCCTGACTTATGACTTGCCTTTCCTGATTTATTTCCATCAGTATAGAATGTAGGGGCTATATAGAAAGTGGTGTCCCTTTTACTATATAAAGGAGAATCCAATTAGTCCTTTTTTATGAAATGAAGTCTCTTGCTTTTGGGATATTTGTTGTTAATCTCTCCACTCCCCAAAAAATACTGCAAGCTCTTTGACAATGTTTATTTTTTGTCCATAATGAGGCAATTTTAACATTAGTAAAAATAATACCACAATTTCTGCTGTGCCTATTCCTGCTAATTGATAAGCTTCATTTTTTTCTGTCCAAATCAATTCAGAAATGTTTTCTACATAAGTATTTAACTTTTTCTGTTTTTGTACTAAAAATATTCATTCTTAGATATTATCTTTTCTCTGAATAAGAATTTCTGTGGGAAAATGTATAGCAGGTAAAATATAATCAGGTTTTGGACCCAAGTGATCCACGGGTGCATCCTGTAGTTTTTTTTCTACCAGAGCCAATTTTCCCTCAGCTGATAAATTTTTTGGACTATTTAAGTTTTTATCACCTTATAAGGTTTGAAATAAATTACTTAACTTTTGAGTAGTTAATCCAGTTGTGAGCCACAGCCAGCTAATATCTCTCAGCAATTTTTGAAAATCATTAAGAGTTTGTAATTGAGCTCTCCTGATTTGTACTTTCTGAGGTTGAATTTTCTCTAAAGTTATCATATACCCTAGATAATTAATACACTCTCCTCTTTGTATTTTTTTCAGGAGCTATTTGTAATCCTCAGCAAGGCAAAATTTTCTTTACTTCATTAAACATTTTTCTAAGATATCTGCATCTGAATCAGCCAGTAAGAGATCATCCATATAATGTTAAATTTTAGATTGAGAAAACTACTTACACAAAATAGTTCTAATTGCTATTGCATAAAATATTGGCACAAGGTGGGGCTGTTTAACATTCTCTGTGGAAGAATTTTCTACTAATATGTTTTAACAGGTTGAACATTATTGTAAGTAAGCTCTGTGAGGACAAATTTTTCTTTATCCTGTTTTTGTAAAGGTATAGTAAAAATGTAGTCTCTTAAATCAACCACTCTAATAAACTATCATTTGGATAATAAAGAAGGCAATGGAATCCCAGGCTGTAAAGAGTCCATTGATTAATCATCTTATTTATGGCTCTTAAGCCTGTTAACATTCTCTATTTTCAGATTTTTTTAAACAACAAATATAGAATCTAAGGACTGGTCAATTCTTCAATATGTTGAGCATTTGGCTGATCCTGTACCAGCTGCTCTAGTGCCTATAATTTTTCTCATGTCAAAAGCCATTGTCCCACCCACAGGTTTGTCAGTTAGCCATTGTAAAGATAGGGCTGTTGGGACCTTTGAAAGACCAACAGTGGTCTGTCCTGCTTAGGAACAATCTGAATGGTCTGTGACTGTTCTTGATAAGACCTTTCAATATTTTTCTCAGAAACATTAATTTATGGTTTGTTTCTGATATTGGATGAATTGTAATCTGTTTCCACTACTGCAGCAAATCACATCCCCATAAATTTATGGCTATATTAGCCACATATGGCTTTAATTTATCTATTTGTCCTTCTGGACTTATACACTTGGCCCATCTTGCATTTTGTTTTACCTGAGATAAAGTTCCAATGTCTAAAGGCTGAATATTTACCTCCTAATAAGGTAATGAAAATCCTTAAGTGCCAGCCTTAAGAATTTTCTCCTAAAGTTCAGAAGAAGACTCTACTAACCAGTGAATGTGATCTACTTATCTAAAAGTATATCAATCAATCTACTCACATTGTGCTCTTTACTCAATCTTATTTATTGGAAAATATGACTTTTCTGTTGATTCTCTTTGTTCTACATTCTTCTCCCCAAAGTATCCCCAGTTATCAGTCTTTATATACAATCAGCAATTCTCTGGACAGAACAAGATCACAAGACTTGAATTCCTTCTGGGTTATAAAGGCAGATAAGAGCTTAAGCCAAGCAGTGATTGTGAGACTTTCTTTATGGCTCAAGGAGAGAATGACTTTTAAAAGCCTCAGTGAACTCTTACAGGAACAGGGTCAAATGAGAAGAAGAGAAACCTTAAATTCATTAGGGAAATCTAAGAAGGGAAAAGAAGGAATTCTCGTGTAACACCAAAATCTCAAGTATGGCTAAATAATGAGCTAATTAATAAACCAAGTAAATACAAAGTGTTAAGGGCAGAGCCATTTGCCATGGCAACTCAAGGCTCCAAGGCCATAAGGAGTAAGAATGACCAGACAGGGGGTGTGGGAACAGTGCCCAGATGAGACCTCTATGAGACATATGTCCATTGTCCAAAGACTTGGCAACTGAAGAATTAGCATGCTTTTCTTAGGCTGATTTGTGTTAGTAATCTTGGTAGACACCTGTGACACTGACTTTGTGCATAACTATAAAGTTTTAAGCTTATGATTTAGTTACAAAGGCCTTTAATTAAATTTCAACTTGCTCTGAGGTAAAAATTAGCTAAATGTGTGCAGTTTGTGATAGTCTGAGTCAAAGGAACAAAGCATGCTTTAAGTATCTACAGTTCACATGGGACAATGCAGCATGTCTTAGTATACTTTTCTGTATATCACAATTATACAGCTAAATGAAGTCATCTTCCTGACCACCTACAGATGTATATGTGCTCATTAAATGATAAGAACACTAATAAAATATGAGAATAAATTCCAATTTTGTAACAAATGAGAGAAGCTATTGCTTTGCAAGAAGTCTATAGCCAGAACAGCTATCCATTCAAAAGGCAGCAATCCCAAAATGCCTTGCAGGATAGTTTCCCCCAACAGAAACCTTGTATCTGATGGGTTAGCCTTCTAGATAAAAGCTGAAATCTCACTACATAACTCTGTGGCCTACAATAGCTCGTGATAATGGCTCCTGACAAAAAGTCAATCTGGATGCCAACACTTTTGTGAAAGTATAGTTACATCTGCCCCTGTGTTTAGTAAACCTACAATTTCAATGTCATTTATTTGTATTTTTACCTTTGGTCTCTGATCATTTAAAGCATCTTGAAAAAATACTTGTTTTATGGTCTTTTCTGATTTTTGTTTTGTTTTATCTACTGAAGTTGTTCTGACCTAGATTAAATTTCTCTGAGGGTGAGTTTCTCTGATGCTGGCATAGAATTATTGGAGCAAATTTGATACTGAGGCCTGTAGGAGGCCCCTTAAATCATTTCCCCATGGCAAAGGGTTATCTTGCCTCTCCTTTATTGATCTGTACTCACTAGTCAAGTGTCAGCCTTTGTCATACTTTCTGCATACTCCAGAAGTCTTTTTGGGTTATCTCAAGAAAAAACACTCAGAATGACTTGTCTACTATCTTTTTAAAAATATCCTTGCTTACCACAATTAAAACACCTGACTTTTTTATTTTTCTTTTTTTAAGAAAATTTTTTTATTTATCTTACTGGGATCCTGGTATCTGAATTGGCAGGCCTCTGCACACAGTTGTGAGGGGAGTCATAGCCTCCAGCATGGCTCTTAGCACCTGTGTTTATATATTCATTGAGGTGGGAAAACCCACACTGGGGGCTCCACTTAATGAGCTGTAGTCCTACACTACCCAAAAAGGAGAAAGTTAGTGGAGCACAGCATTGCTCTTCTTCTTGGCTATGAGTGCAGTGGCTAGCTGCCCCAGGATCCTTTCTCATCATCAGGGGCTCTAAACATCACACTGTGAGCCAAAATAAGCTCTCTCTCCCTTATGTTGCTTTGGTCAAGGTATCTTATCACATTAGCTGGAAAACTGACTATGAAGGATGTATTTACATTTAGACTTGAGCTGTTCTAAGTAAATTGACCTCTTTATTTTTAGGTATCAGTCAGCTGTGTAGACCACAGCAAAATATTACAGATATGGCAGCTCACAGGTAGAAACTTATTTCTCACAATTCTAGAAACTGGAAGTCCAAAGTGAAGAGCCAATATGGTTGATTTCTGGTGAGCTCTCTCCCTGTGGCCCATAAATAGCCACTTTCTTGCTAGGTCCTCACCCGATCTTTCCTCTGTGGATGAGGCCAAAGCAAGCCTTCTTACATTGTGAAATATTATTTTAACCTGGAAAAGATGTGTTACATTTGTTTATGTTTCAGAATATTACTTTAACTGTGTAAAGGTGTGTTGCATTTGTTTATGCTGCATTTCTTTAATTATGAAAAGATGTGCTACATTTAGAACAGCTTTAAGGCTACTAACTGAAATGATGCAGCCTCACAGACTACTTCACTCCAGGCTTAACAAGTATCCTTATTCTTTTCAAGGTTCCTCCAAAGATTCCAGTACCCCCAGACAACAGAAAGCAGTCTAGAAAAAAACAATGTTCACATTCCCAAAAGATGGATTGTGGATGTTTGTTATTATTTAAGGAGGGTTGATTAAATAGTTATTGATCATAAAAAACTAAACAAAAAGTTAAACTCAAAGATTTTTTTCTAAAGAAAAAAGAATATGATATAGAAATGATAGGAGGAAAAGGTATATTAGTGAATCTACTTTAATTGAAATACAACTATTAATTTCAAAATATACATTAGTATGGATTTTGGTTTATTGGTACAATTTTAAAGTTAATTTTGTTTTACTGTATGTATGTTAACTCTTGTTTGAGGTATTGTTTTTATGCAGCTCATTTAAAATGTAATATATAATTAAGACATTAATAGTCATCTATAATAGTCAAACTTTTTATAATAGTCAAATTTAATAGTCATGTTAGGTATGTTTTCAAAGTCATACATAGATATACTTAGATAAATAGATGGCATTTAATATGTTTTATAACCTAAGGCTTTTCATGACAGTGAGACACGTCTGCTCCTGACCACACAAATTTACTTCAAAAGAAGATGATGGGCATTGAAGAAACTCCATATGGAGTTTGCTTGTTTTCTTTATGGCAAAAACCAACCATTTGGGCAAAGAAACTTCCCTTGGCTTAATTGCTGGCAGTATACTATCCAAACTTGACCAGCAGGATGTAAAAGAAAGCAACTACCAAACTTTGCCAAGACAACATATAATAGTACTTTAAAACTCTCTGCTTCTCAAAAATGTCTATCAGATATACTAGGCCTATAGGCCAAAGATAGACGCCTCAACATAACAGAAGAACTTTGGATGGGTGTCTAAGTGGCCAGATGTCCCTGTCGGTAGATAACATTACACCCTTCTGGGGTCTTTGATGGAGTTAGAGACTAAATAATTAGACTTAAAGTGTTTCTTGGTTATGATTAAAAGGTAAATTAAATATAAAACTAGGCACAAAGATAAGATAGTATTTTCTCTAAATTTGTCAAATACAAATGGACTGGGTATTATGACTATAATTCTTACTTCATAATTGATTTATTGAATATAACTATATTAAAGTTAAAACCTTCCTTTTTAATTAGACAAAAAGAGGGAAATGTGGGATATTCTTTGACACTATGTGAATATATGTCACTGTGATTGATTTAATAAAGAAGCTGGCTGGGCAGTAGCTGGAAAGACAGAAATTAGACAGGTGAGCAAACTGAGAATGATGGGAAGGAAGGAGAAGGGCGGAGTCTGGGAATTACAAACAGATGCAAAGAGAAGCAAGATGAGCATCTCATACTGAGGGAAAGTATGTGGCAGAGCATAGATAAGAAATACTGATTAATTTAAAATGGAAGAGTTAACTAGTAACGATCATGAGTACTCACAGTTAATAATATAATATAATATAATATAATATAATATAATATAATATAATATAATATAGTTAATAACCTCTGAGTGGTTATTTGGGGAGAGCTGGCAGAACAGAGTAGATGGGCAGTCTAGGCAAAAAAAAAGAAATCTGTGATCCCAGAACTCAGAAGACTAAAGCAGGAGGGTCAGGAGTTCAAAGCTAACCTAGGCCATACAGTGCAATTCTATCTTCAATCATTAAATATTTAAAGTAAGATAAATAAAATATCAAGAGTATTTCTCATAAATCATATCACCTCAGTCTTACTTTTCTACTCAGCCTAAAACAATCCTGAATCTAATTTCAGTTTTTTATTTAATAAAACTGTTGATATGGTTCTCTTTAATTCTCTCTGTTGCTCCTTTTCCATACATTCCCTGTTCTTCATTCTTGTGGCCCTCCTTTCCTGACTTAGGTTAGCTGAGTGCTATTGAGTGTTATAGTCCCTCCACTCACTTTTAATGACAATTCCTGTGTCATGCAAGTTGCAGCATGCATCCTCAACTCACCACGGCTTCTCTTGAGACAGTCTACCGCTCACATGTAATCTGAAGTTCTTTAGATAGTATCTAGATGTGCAATGTTCTAGATGTACAAGGTATCTAAACTGTAATAGACCCACAGCAATCCTGTTTTTCGCTTTTAGTATAATATTCAATAAGCTATACAAAACTTAATAGAGTATGTTTTGTTAAATGATTTCCAGCTATTACTAATGTAAGTGTTTTGAGCAGGCAAAGTTGTGATGTTCAGTAGGTAAGGTATAGTTAATGCATGTTTTTTTACATTTACTTATTTATTATTTGTGTGTGTTTACACGTGTGTGCCATAATGCACATGTGAAAATCAGAGGACAATTTTTAAAAGTCAATTCTCTCATTCCACTAAGGATCAAATTCAAGTGGTCAGGGTTGGATACAGGTGCCTTTACCCCCGAGCCATCTCACTGTCCTTTAATTGCATTTTTGACTGAATGATACTTTTCAGTTCATGATGGATTTATTAGGACTTAATCCCATTGGCCATCCAGACGCATCTGTAGCCTTCATTCCATTCAGTCTCCTCTTGTGTGTTATGCTGTATTTATACATAAATTATAATCAACAAAACTACAATCAATTCAAAAATATGCAATTAAAAGTTGATAGACTTTTTTTAAGCTGGGCAGTGTTGGTGCTCACCTTTAATCCCCTCACTGAAGAGGCAGAGGCAGGTGGATCTCCGAGTTTGTGGCCATCCTGCTCTACAGAGTGAGTTCCAGGACAGCCAGGGCCACACAGAGAAGCTCTGTCTTGAAAAATCGGGGGTAAAAGACAGTTAATTAACTTATTAAACCTTTAAGAAAATACAAACATGAGCGTGCTGTCCAGCACTGTGTGCACTCCTCCCTATGGCTCTGAGCTTTAGCTAGTACCTTCTCCCTTCAGCTGGTAAAACTCTTAGCATTCTCAGGGCTTGAGTATGCTATGAAAACTTGGGTGTGGCTTTATTTAAATGAATATATCTTTATTTCCCTTCATTTCTGAAAATTGCCTTCATTATGGATTTAATCCAAGACTGCTGTCTTAGTTAGGGTTTCTACTCTTGTGAGATACACTATGAACACAGCAACTCTTATTTTTTTAAAAAATTAATTGGGGTGGCTCGCTTACAGTTTCAGAGGTTCAGTCCATTATCATCATAGTGGGGCTCAGGCAGATACGGTGCTGGGAAGGTAGCTGAGAGTTCTATATCTTGCAGGCAACAGGAAGTTGACTGAGACACTAGACAGAATCCTGAGCATAAAGAACCTCAAAGCCTGCCCCTACATTGACAGATTTCCTCCAACAAAGCTGTACTTCCTAATAGTGTCACTCCCTATGAGATGATGGGAGTCAATTACATCCAAACTATCACAGTTACTAAATATATTTCAGCCATTTAAAAATGTCTTTTAGGGATGGAGAGAGCCCTAAATAAAAAAGTTGCCAGGCAAGCATGGATAACTATATTTGGATCCTCAGCACTTATATAAAAATATGGCTGGGTATACCTGCAATTCCAGGACTAGAGAGATGAAAAGCAGGAGACTCCTGGCAGCCCGTCTAGGCACATCAGTACCACCAGCCTCAGTAACAGAGCTGCTCTCAAGACCTAAAGTAGAGAGTGGTTGAGGAAAACATCCAACTTTTGACTGACTTCCCCACAAATTCACACATATATGAACATAGACAGACAGACAGACAGACACACACACACACACACACACCTTGAACTATCTTAACTTTTTTTCTGTTGAAATGACAAACGTAACAATGGAATTGTAGATAAACAAACTATTATTTTATTAGTGAATAGTAATTATACAGAATAATTTCTCCCAAAATTTTAAAATGACAAGTCTCCTGAATTTCATGTTTTCCTCTTGTATATAATGTGTATTTGATTTTTTTAAAATAATGTTTTCTCTAATTTTCTTCTTTCAAAGTTTGTCTTTTAAACAGCTGGACATGATTTACTCTGATTTGTCCTGTGTAGGACTTACTTTCTGTAACTGTAGGCCACTGTTTTTAATCAGTTTTAAAAATTCATCTTTAAATCCTTATTTGCTAATTCCCATCCTTAGATTCCATCTTTGATTTGTTTATATTGATTTATTTCTCCTAACTATAGACTATATTTTCTCATATTTTCATATGTAAAGTACGTTTTTAATTTTAAAAACAACTTCTAATTGTCAAGCAAGTTACAAATGAAGTAATTCTTTTTTCTTTCAATAATAATAATATTATTGATGTCTCTTGCCTCTCATTCTTGTTTCTTTCCTTAACTTTCATGAAATTGACTCTTTTAAAGATAATAGAGCAGGGGACTAGAGAGATGACTCAACAGCTAAAACCATTTGCTTCCCTTTCAAAGGTCCAGAGTTTAGGTCCCAGAACCCACACTGGGCAGCTTACAACTGCCTATGACTCCAGCACTAGGGGATCTAACACCCTCTTCTGGCCTTGTAGGCTGGGTTTTTCATCCTGACAGCCAACTCACAAATAACCACACAGAGACTTATTCATTATAAATGCTTGGCCAATAGCTTAGGCTTATTACTGACTAGATCCTAAAACTTAACTTAACCTATATTTCTTATCTATGCTCTACCATGTGACAACACTTTTTTTAGCACAGCATGTTTATCTCTGGCCTCTTATGCATCTGGCTGGTGACTCCCTGTGTCCACCTTTCTTCTTCCCAGAGTCCTCTTAGTTTGGCTTTCTTGCCTAACTCCTTTCTGCATAGCTATTGCCCAGTCAGCTATTTTATTAAACCAATCTGAAGATGCCTTGGCAAAGACACATCTTCCCAGTGTAAAAAAGATTATTCCATAACATGGCCTCCATGGACATTATACTAATATACATAGATACATATACTCACACACAGATATACAGAGACACATTCATTAATTTAAAGTTAAATTCCAAACAACATAGTCTAGAAAGAATTGAAGAGATACTATATTCAAAGACAGATGATTATAATACTACTTTAACAGAAGACTTCCTAATTGTTTTTACAAAATATGTATACTACTGAAATTAAATCTTGAGAAGTACACACACATTTATAACAAAAAAAAAATAATTCTATCAGTTCCAACTGTGGATATATGTGACAAAACTGCAATGAAGATTTAGAAAAGATGATAAGCATATTAAAAATAAAACACTAGTGAATTCCAGGTCAGCCAAAGCTATGTAGAGAGACCTTGTGTCAGAAAAGAAAAAAAAAAAAATACAGCACTACGTATACTAAAGGACAGCAACAATGCATGTGATTAAAAATTGCAACTATAAATCCTAGAAGAAGAATTAAAAAAATCTTCATAAGCATAAATTAACTGTAATATATGGTAGCCCCGAGGTGTGGATGCAGACAGAGGTGGCCACAGACATGAAATGAGTTTCAAGTCCTGGGACTTCTCTCTGGGTCTTTTAGCTCTGGCTTCCCAGAAACAAGCCAGACCAAAGCAGAGTAGAACATTGTGAACTGAAATTGCACACAGGCAGGCAGACTGTGAAACAGGACTTTTCCAAGTTAATGACTTGATAAAACAAACATCACCACCAATTAGAACAATATAACAAAATCCAGAGCCTCTGAAACATAGCATCCAAATACCTGGGTTACAATTCAAAATTAATTGATTTAAAAAACAATCAGAAAAAAATGTGATCCATTGCCTAGACAGCTTAGCCCTGAGAAGAAGCAGATGTCAGAACCATCAAATAAGTACCTCAAAGCAGCCATTTCTGTGGTACTCAGTTGGGTATGTGGAAAGATGTTCAAAACAAATAAAAACAGCAGATACAATGAGAGAAATATCTGAAGCTTAGGGGTCTCAGATTGGTTTTAAACTAAACCAATCAGAAGAAGAAGAGGGAGAAGAAAGCACAGGGGTGTGTAATTCCAGGTCTGACCTACAGTCCTAAGTTTCAGAGGGAAAGGAGACAGATAACAAACCCCCAAAAAACTAACAAAAGGTTTCCAAAACTGCTCTAAATCTGTTAAGTCTGGAACATCAGATTCAAGTTTAGGTCTATGAGCCCAGGTGGGCATTGGGTCACAGTGAGCAAAAGCAGGGTGCTGACTGGTCTGCAGTCTTGCAGGAGACTACACTGAGCAGATGCACACACTGACCTTTTCAGCTGCTAGAGACTTGTATTCCATCTTCAAAGCCAGCCATTGCCTTGCTTCAACCTCTGTTTCAAATATCATGTCTTCTGATTCCATCTCTTCTGCCTCTTTCGAGAATTCTAGAACCACATGGAGCCTACCTTGATAAACCAGGGTAACTAACACAATATTAAAGTCCCTTTGGACATTGTCCATATAGAGTATGCATGAGTTCAAGTATGCAGAGTGCCTTTGGTTTTGTCATGTAATATACTTACAGTTCTTAAAGGTCACGACCTTTAGAGGTGGCCAGTTTTCTGTCTACTATACTTACTAAATACAAAACTGATAGCCAGGTGAACAAAATAACCCACCTTACAGATCTCAGTTGGCATCTTTACCCAGTGATCTAGTTTCATGTCTGTTGCTGTCATAAAAATAACTTAGGGAGTGTCTTAGGGTTTTTATTGCTGTGAGGAAGCACCATGACCATTACAGCTCTTATAAAGGAAATCATTCAATTGTAGTGGCTCAATTACAGTTTCAGAGGTTCAATCCATTATCATCATGGTGGAACGTGGTGGCATGCAGGCAGACATGTGCTGGATAAGTAGCTGAGAAGTCCTATATATCTTGCAGGCAACAGGAAGTGGTCTGGGACACTGAGTGGGACTTGAGAATATATAAGACCTCAAAGTCTACCCCCACAATGACACACTTCCTCCAGCAAGGTCCTACTCACTCCAACAAAACCATACTCCTTAATAGTGCCACTCCTTTTGGGGACCATTGAGGACTGTTTAGACCTATGGCAAAGCATCTTAGAAGTAGGCAGGAAATTTGAGCATAGATAAAGGGGAATGAGGGTAGAGTCACAAGAGATGTAATCTAGTTGCCTAAGAAGCAATATGTAAAGAAATAGGTAAGCCATGAGCCACGTGGCAGGACAGATTAATGGAAACAGGTTGAGTTAAGATGCAAGAGCTAGCTAACAATATGCCTGAGCCATAGGCCAAGCAGAATGTAATTAATATGAGTTTTGTGGGACTGTGGGTCTGTAGGTCTGGACCATGGACCAGAAAGGTCATAAACTTCTTACAACTAATGGCGCCCAACATGGAGCACATACACTTAAAATCTTTTAAGAAGTTCTAGATCACAAAAAAATCCAAAAACAGCTTCTAAGTTATGTCTGCAAAGTGAGTCATAATACAGAGATACCATAGCATACGGGCTTAAATTACAAAATGGCAGGCTTACAGCTAATAGCTTAAGCCATAACAAGGCAGGTTTCCAAAATCTCACAAAAGACTCAATACAAATACATAAGCTGCTTATGTCAGATTTAAATTACTGCTTTTACAGACAAAAAGAGTACAGAGTCAAAGATGATTTCTTAGTAGCAACTTTGTCCTTCTCTGTTTGCTGACAATAAGCCGATGGGCAGCTCCTTTAAGAGAGGTTTCCTGACTCAACCTTAATGACAAAAACTGGGTGGCTCCTTTAAACACTTGGTGATATAAATTGAACCTTAATGCAATTTTTGGAGAGTGGGACTGTCTTACGCAGTGATGGTGCCATTCCTTTCCCCAAGAATGCAGGAACAAACAGGAAAGAAGGGCAGCATGCAACGGGGTTCTCAGTGGGGGCTGTCATGCCTCATTCAGGGTACTGAGACCCCAACACTAGACCTCTAGGTCTCCCTAAATAATGCCTGAGCCCTACTACAGACCATTTTCTTTCAAAACACCACGGTCCACTCCCTGGCCCCCAAAGGCTTGTAGCCATATCATAATGCAAAAATGCATTCAGTCCAACTTCAAAAGTCCCCATAGTCTATCACAGTCTCAACAACATTTAAAAGTCTAGAGTTCAAAGTTTCTTCTGAGATTCATTTACCCTCTTAACTGTAACCTGTAAGGATTTCCAAAGCTTGCATTCACCTGGAATGCAACAGTGTCAATCATGTCCCTGGGTGTGGCGATGCAAACATGGGCCTGCCCACCCTTTTAAAAAAAGGGCTCACACGAGCCCCCACCCCTTCTCCTCGTCTCTCTCTGCTCCCTTCTGCCCCTATTTCTGCCTGCCTCTTTAATAAACTCTAGCGTGGTACTCCTGGTGTTGAGATTCCATTCACGTGCCACGTGCAAAAAAAACTAACATTGGTGCCGTGCTCGGTGGCCCCCCCCAGCCCTAAGCGCGCATAGGCGCTGGGGACCCCTGTTTGACCCTCCACTGGAGACCACCTTCCATCTGCCTGGTCACAGACCGTACTCGCACACCACCGGCATTGATTGGTGAGTTTCCCCCTCGGTCAGCGTAAACGTGAACTAGTTTCACGGAGGATCAGCTTCCCAATTTCCATTTGGTCATGATTTGTTCCTTTTCGTTGGCAAACACTCTTGGCTTTTTTTTTTCCCTGCACTACATTTTCATCCAGGGACCTGCCCCTGTTGGAATTACACTGGCACCTTTCGTGGGTGTTTGTTTTGTTTTGTTTTGTTTTTTTGCCAGCAATGCCACGAACAGGTTGCGGGCGCGTGATTTTGGGGACTGACAAGTCCACTTTATCTCGCTGTGTGTGTGGGTGTAATGTCCTGGCGCTCTTTCTTCTGTCTGACGGGGTTTTAGAGATATATGCATGGTTGAGTTGGGGCACTGTCCGAGTGGCCTGCACTTGTCTGCTGACGAGCTAGACCGCTGTGGGCTCAGTTTGCAGGGGTGACGACTCTTGCCTGCTGGTTCCATATTCCCCTTAAGTTTCGGCATGGGAAATAAGCCAGCTAAATCCATACCTCCATCTTCACCCTTAGGGTCCATGCTAGAGGCATTGAGACCTCTTAGCCCTATGCCCTATCTAGATACTACCAAGCTGATCTTTATTGTACAAAGAAATGGCCCGGATATCCCTTAGACAATAATCTAAAGTGGCCACCTAATGACACCCTGGATTCCAATATTTTGTGGGAATTATCTAATTATTGCCAGCGAACTGGCAGATTGAAAGAGTTCCCCTATATACAAGCTTTCTCTTACTTAAGCTTTTCCTTCCCACCTAAGTTCTCCTACTCGCCTGCTGTTAGCCACTTCCTTAGACCATGATGATTCTCATCTTCCACTGGATCCTGCAAATGACCCTCTACCCTTTAGACATCAACACACTCCTACTGCCCCTTCCTCTCTGCCTATTACCCACTCTAAGGACGCTGATCCAATGCTACCTCTTCGGGAAGTAGCGGGCGTGGATGGGATAGTTAAAGTGTATACTCCTTTTCCTTTGTCTGAATTCTCCCAGGTTGCAAAGAAGTTAGGCTCTTACAGTTCGAATTCTACTGCCTTTATAAAAGAATTTCAGTACTTAACCCAATCCTATGACCTCACCTTTCACGATGTATATAAAATTTTAACCAATAATCTTTTACCTGAGGAGTGCAGGCGAGTTTGGGAGCAGGCTAGGGTACATGCAGATGAGGTTCATCAAACAAATTTAGCACACCCGCCAGGAGCTGAGGGGGTTCCAGAAGTAGATCCACATTGGAATTATAATACACAAAGGGGAATTGTAGCCAGAGATAATTTTGTGACCTGCTTGCTGGTGGGTTTGCATAGGGCTGCCCTGAAGCCAGTCAGTTTTGAGAAACTGCAGGAGGTGATTCAAGATAAACAGGAAAAACCGTCTCAGTTTCTAGAGCACCTTACATATGCGCTCTTGCAGTTCACAAATTTAGATCCAGAGAGCACTGAGGGCCGACAGCTTCTTATGACCCATTTCTTTAATTAAAGCTACCCGGACAGAAAGGCCAAGCTTAGATCTCTTGAGAGGGGCCCATTAACTCCACAAGCAGACATTTTGGCGCTTGCATTCAAGGTGTATCACCAGAGAGGTGAGAGAATTCGGCAGGAGAAAAACCTCCTGCTGACGGAGGCAATCAGGCCAGCCCCTCCACCACTGCCTCCTGGGGTGAGTACACAAAAGCACTCAGAAAAGCACTCCAGTGCTTGTTTCCACTGTGGTCGAGTAGGCCATTATTGTCGCTTATGTCCAGATCCACCACGGAGGCCATCCCAGTCTGTCCTACGTGTTATAGACACCACTATCCAGGCAGCTGCTGCCCTACATCAAAGGGTGGGGACACAGCAAGCTTGGATGAGGTGCATAATGTACTGGGACTGGCCGAGGATGAATGATGGGGCCCAGACCCTCTTGGTCTGGCAAACATTATCATGCAGAGAGAGCCTCGGGTGGATATTGAAGTTTCTGGCAGGACCATTTCTTTCCTGGTGGATACTGGAGCGGCGTTCTAAGTTCTGCAGGAGTATTGGGGTGCACCCTTTCTCTCAGGCCTTACAATTGTCAGGGTAGGAGGCAAATCCATGCGACCTTATCAGACACTGCCGCTTAATTGCATTTTTAGAGGAATTCCTATTACTCAGTCGTTTTCAGTTATGCCAAGTTGTCCAACAGTTTTGATGGGAAGAGATTTCTTAGCAAAAGTGGGAGCTTTCATTTCATTCAGTGATCACATTTGCCTAAACCCAGACTTGCCAGCCGCTCCAGCTGTTCCTCTGCTCCTTTTATTATCCAATCAGCCTATAAGTTCTACCCCTCCTTACCCCCTTCCAGCCTCACAGGTGGACCCACAAGTGTGGGACACGCAGAATCCTTCCATGGCTAAGCATCACCCACCAATAGTGATCCAGTTGCAGGATCCTACCAGGTACATAGCATAGGCTCAGTATCCATTGTCACTGAAAAGTCTTCAAGGGCTTAAACCTATTATTACTGATCTCTTAAGAAAACAGTTACTCCGTCCTGCTTCTTCTCCTTTTAACACCCCCATCCTTGCAGTCAAAAAGCCTAACGGTGCCTATCGCTTAGTTCAGGACCTCAGGCTCATTAACTCGGCTGTAGTCCCCTCCCACCCTGTAGTAGCAAACCCCTATACTTTGCTGTCCACTATTCCTTCAGGAACTTCTCACTTCTCTGTCCTAGACCTAAAAGATGCTTTCTTTTCTATACCACTTAGTACCCAGTCTCAGAATATCTTTGCTTTCACATGGACTGACACTGAAAACCATCTGTCCACACAACTCACCTGGACTGTATTACTGCAGGGGTTTAGATATAGCCCACATCTGTTTGGTCAGGCCTTAGCCTCAGACCTAAAATGTCTGTCTCTCCCCAAATCAAAGGTTATACAAGATGTAGATGATATTCTTGTCTGCAGTCCCTTGTTGCAGGATAGCCAAACTGACACTATTGCCCTCCTGAACTTTTTGTCTAGCAAAGGTTATAGGGTCTCACCCTCCAAAGTCCAGTTGTCTACCCCCCAGGTCACCTACCTAGGTCTGACTATTATCCCAACCCACAAAGCTATTACTGTAGATAGAAAGCAGTTAATTCAGTCCCTGACAGCTCCTACTACAAAGGAAGAGATTCTATCATTTCTGGGAATAGTGGGTTTCCTAAGGTCCTGGATACCATTCTTTTCCCTCCTAGCTCGTCTCTTGTATGAGGCAGTACTAGGATCTCCACGGGAACCCCTTCTTCATCCTGTTGTAAAGCCCTTTCAAAGACTCCAGCAGGCTCTGCTCCAGGCCCCAGCCCTCCACCTACCGGACCTAACTCGACCTTTCTCCCTGTATGTAACAGAAAAACAAGGCTTTGCTCTTGGTGTTTTGGGTCACCAGCTAGGACCTTCCTTTGCTCTGGTAGCCTATCTATCGAAGAGATTAGATCTCACTGCTCAGGGATGGGCTCCATGCATACGTGCTCTAGCTGCTGCCGAGCTCCTCATCCGAGAGTCAAAGGAGCTAACCTTTGGGTCACCTCTGACTGTTTTCTCTCATCATAACCTGTCCCACCTTCTTACTTATAAGGGTCTACAAACCTTACCCCATCCCAGGTCCTTTCCCTCCAAGTGGCATTAGTGGAAGATCCCACACTCACCTTTCAGGCTTGCCCACCACTAAATCTTGCCAATCTCCTCCCCTGCCCTAGCCAGGAACACACCCTTTCCCATTCTTGTGTTGAAATGTTAGAAGAGCTACTGCCTCACCCTCTGCATACACAGGAGGGTGCATTGCCTCAGGCCACTTATACCTGGTATACAGATGGCAGTTCATTTTTACATGAAGGAGTGTGAAAGGCAGGCTATTCCATCGTGTCTGACACAGACACTGTGGAAGCCAGTGCTTTGCCACCTCAGACCACAAACCAACAAGCTGAACTGATTGCACTCACAGGAGCCTTCCAGCTGGCAGAAGGACAGTCTCTAAATGTTTATACAGACTCCACATATGCTTTTCATATTCTCTTGTCCCATGCTGCTATCTGGAAGGAGCTTGGGCTCCTCACAATGAAGGGAAGTTCAATTCTTAATTCCAGCCATATCATAGCATTGTTACAGGCTTCCAACCTCCCTGAAGCAATAGGTATTATCCACTGCTGATCTCATCACATAGACGGCTCCACCATTTTTAAGGGAAACAACAGAGCAGATCAGGTAGCCAGAGCAGCAGCTCTTCAGGGCACTGGCCTAAACTCAGCATCTTCACCCCAGGGAATGCATGCACTACAACCCACATTACAACCCACGCAGCCACCTAGTACTAGAGAGATTCTGTCCTATCTGCATCAGCTTTTCCACCCTAACAGTCAGGCCTTAGCTCACTTCATTAAGATTCTTCTCCAACCTACCTCTGAAGATCTACAATTCTTAAAATCTATCACTGCCTCTTGTGCAATTTGTCAAAAGACTGACCCTAATTCCAAATACAGTAGCAATCCCTTCCCTACCCACCAGGCCAGGGGGTCTATCCTGGGGACTTACTGGCAGTTAGACTTTTCCCAAATGCCCACAGTCAGATGGGTCAAATATCTATTAGTATTTGTGGATACCTTTTCTGGCTGGGTGGAGGCATTCGGGACACGTAATAAAAAGGCTCAAACAGTTTCTGACATTCTTCTTCGAGAAATAATTCCCAGGTTTGAAATTCCTGCTTCTCTTCAATCTGACAATGGTCCTGATTTTACCTCGCAAATTTCCCAAAGATTATCTAGGGCTCTCAACATTCCCTGGCATTTCCATATTCCATATAGACCTCAGTCATCTGGCAAAGTAGAACGAAAGACCGTTTCTTAAAAGACATCCTTGTTAAGATGTCACAAGAACTCCATTTAGACTGGATAAAGTTGCTACCTTTAGGCCTGCTTAAACTTAGAGCTCTCCCCAAAAAAACCTCTGAATATCTCACCCTTTGAACTTCTATATGGAAGACCTGTTTTACCACCTGGACTGTCTCTTAAAACCCCATACCTTCCTGACAATCTGCTTCCTCCCCTCCTCCATCACCTGCGATTGCTTTTGTGGGATTTTGCAGACAACTCCCTCCCCAAACCATGCTCTGATTCATCCTGCCCACCTCGAGTTAACATTGGAGATCAAGTTTTACTTTCTTCTCCAAGCCACCGACCTTCTCCCCTCACTCCAAAGTGGACGGGACCATATAGAGTAATTCTGACAACTCCTACAGCCGCTAAACTGGAAGGCTTCCCACATTGGATTCATTTGTCTAATCTTAAACCTTTTATCCCCCCTCCTCAAAATAGCCAGTCAAAAGATGCAAAATCTTAAAAAGCCAGCTCCAAGCTTCCTTTGCAGAAGCCAAGGTAGTAAACAAAGGGCCCCAGGCAGTCCACTTGGAAACCCAGGTAAACAAAGGGTCGTTCAGCCCTGCAGTTGAAACAGCCACTCCCTGAGGATGCATTGCAGGTAAAACAAAGACCATTCCCCACCCCCTTGCAGGAGTCCAGGTAGGCAAAATACAGGACACTTTGATCCTTTCCCTTTACCAGACCTACAAGGATCCTCAGACATTAACATGCAGGCAGCAGACAATAGAATCCCTTAGCAGAAGAAAGGAACCATTCACACAACGGCAGCTAACTCAAGGTTTACTTCCAAACTCCTTTCCCCTTAGCCTGTCACTCCCAAAGTTCTATCACTAACCCATATCTCCCCCCCCCCAGCTCCAGGAAAAAAACTTCACTGCCCTATGATCCAAATCCTTCATTCTGCCAGCAAGATGAGCTAAAGACCTCTCCATCCTTGTGTCAGCAGGAAGTAGCCAAGACCACCACGATGACCTGTTCCCGACCATAAATCCAGTTTTATATATATATATATATCAAAAAGGGTGGAATGTAAGGATTTCCAAAGTTTGCATTCACCTGGAATGCAACAGTGTCAATCATGCCCCTGATTTAAAGAAAGGACTCACATGAGCCCCCGCCCCCTCCCCCTCTCCTCTCTCTGCTCCCTTCTGCCCCTATCTCTGCTCCCTGCTATAATAAACTCTAGTGTGGTACTCCCGGTGTTGAGATTCCATTCACGTGCCACGTGCAAAGACCCTATAAGACCAAAGTAAAAAAAAAAAAAAAAACAGATCACATACTTTCTATATATAATGTGCACACAAGATGTACATTATCATTATAAAGCATAGGGAGCATAGGAAGAAAATAGTGGACCAAAGCAAGACCAAAAACCATCATGGCAAACTCCAAACTGTGCATCTACATGTCTGATGTCAAAACACGCTTCAGATCTTCAACTCCTTTGTTGTTTTGTTGACTGCAACACCTTTCTCCTGGCCCGGTTCCACTCCCTGTTAGCAGCTTTCCTCAGCAACTATCCCACAACTCTGGCATCTCCAACATCTTGGAGTCTCCAAGGAAATCTAGGCTTCAACTTCACACCTTCACACAATGCTCTCTCTAGGCCTCCATTCCGGGACACTCCTGACACATGCCTGACCTCAGCAGTTTTTCTTAGTCTCAGAGGCAAATTCCATAACTCATTTCTTCTATCCTTAACTCTAAAGCCAGAACCATGTGGCTAAAGCTGCCAAATTCTGCTGCTTGCTGGGGCTGGAACATAGCCCCCTTGTTCAATTAAATCTTCACCAGCTTTCTGTTTCCTGTAGTTTCTTCTCTGTCTAATCTTGGCTATCCTCAAACTTGCTCTGTAGACCAGGCTGGTCTCAAACTCAAAGATCCTCCAGTCTCTGCCTCCTACATACTGAGATTAAAGGCTGCACCATCACACCTGGCTCTAAGCTTTTCTTTAATATCTTTTCCCAATTAGAAAGTTAGCTGGAAGTCACCGTTTTCTTCATCTCATTTCTTAGTCCATTTATCTCTTTGAACACAGGATTTAGTTCTATTCCACTTACTGATGTTCATTTTCTCTACAAATTTTGTGGGTTTTTTTGCTTGCTTAGCTTGCTGTTTTTCATTATAAATTTTCATGAGAGTTAGTATAATAGCCACACAACAGAGTCTATACTAGCCTGTTTTGAGATTTCCTCTGCCAATAGTATTAATCCAAAACTCTTCACTTTAGTATCAGCAGGCTTTTTAGATAAAGGCAAAAAGCAGCCACACTCTTCAGCAAAAATCACAAGACCAGTCTCTAGACCACATACTAATATTCTTCCCCTCTGAAACCTCTTGATCCAGCCCCCTACAGTACAAGTCATTCTTACCACCACTGTCTTTTATGCTCCTACTACTCTGACCCATTAAGCAGTGATTAAAAATCATTCTACTGCTTTCCTAAACCATAGTTCCAAAATCCATATTCCTTTCATCAAAACCATGGACAGGCCTATCACAGCAATGCCCCAGTCCCTGGTATCAACTTTTGTCTTAGGGTTTCTATTGCTGTGAGAAAGTACCATGACCATGTAACTCTTAAAAAGGAAAACATTTAATAGAGGTGGCTCACGTATAGTTCAAGGGTTCAGTTCATTATGATCATGATAGGACACTGCAGCCTACAGGCAGACATGGTGCTCGAAAAATAGTTGTACATTTTGCAGGCAACAGGAAGTGATTTGTGGGACACTGAGTTTTCTGTCTAAACTGATGATCTGTTCTGTCTGGCCAGTTGGTTTCCAAATAACCAGAGACTTAATATTAACTAACACAGAAACTTAATATTAATTATAAATGCTCAGCCAATAGCTTAGGCTTATTACTAACTAACTCTTACAACTTAACCCATTTTTATTGACCTACGTTGTACCTGAGGCTCACTTACCTCATCTCTGAACTTGCCATGTTGCCTCTTCTGGGTCTGGCTTGTGACTGCCCTTCCTATTACCAGTGTCCTTAGTCTAGTTGTCCAGCCAGCTATTGCCCAGTCAGCTTCTTTATTAAACCAATCACAACAACATATATTCACACAGCATAAAGAAACATCCTACAAAGACTCTTCCCAGGTGATTCTAGGTTGGGTCAATTTGGCATTTAAAACTAACCAGCACATCCAGCTATAGTCCTTGCTCAACAGTGGCTCCAATAGCAGAGATGGGGTAATTTCCCTTCACAGAACTTAATCCTGCTTCACCCTTGCTCAGTACTCAACAGCAGAGACCAATTCAGAGCACTCACCCCATTCATTTCCAGAGCTCCACTGTTAGACACCTTCCATCCTGGAAAGGAAAGCGGCATGACCTTGCCCAACCAGACCCTGCCAGAGCTGGAGCTGACCTATCTATTGTAGTTCAGCTACCTGCAGTAGCATCTGTGATCTTTCTGAACACTCCCCTTACCCTTACCTTATCCCTCTAGACTGGTCCAGGAAAATTGATGGAGATGAATGGGTCATAGAGATGGATGGTCTTATCACAGACCTTATCACCACAAAGTAGTTAAAGTGAGAGAACAGTGAACTGACTTGTTGAAGACATAACTGCAGTTTGAATCTGGAGTCTGTACCTTCTGAGAGTCAGGTGACATTTGCAGGACATAACATTTTCTTAGGAGTGGAGATTGACCTATGGTACTATTCTTCTTATAGACAAAAAGATACAAGTCCAGTAACGAAGGGATATAAATGCATGAGGTGCCTCCACTATAAATCCAATGGTTCTTCAAACATTAGCCTGCATTCTTCAGGCTCAGTTGACTAGGAAAGAGACTCCAACTGTCTAGGGACTCTAGAAATTCATCCCCAAGAATTCAAAAGCAGTACCCCCAAACAGAGGAGCAGGGCCCTGTTTTCCAGCCACTTGGATCTTTATGCTACCAAATCAACAAACAAGGGCAAAGGAAAAGGAGACAAGGTTGCTCTACCATGTGTGCTAAGGGAGAGCAAGTCAACAATATGAGAAATTCTTTAAGTGTCTCCAAATAACGTCATCTAATGAGAAAATGAACATGTAGTGACCCCCAGGCATCAGACTCAGAGTCTTTAGAAACAAAGCTTTGGATCACTTTACTAAGTAAATATCCAAGTAGTATAAATTCATAAGCACTTGAAAGAAGAGGACTGTTCCAACTTCATAACCACCTACAAGAAAAGGGCTATCACAGAGAACTAAGTTCCATTTTTGCTTTATTATTTAAAAAGTGCATTTCCTGTTTGCCTCTCTTCCCTACAAGGTGGTACTATTGGTTATACATATTGCTTATAATTTGTTATATGGATACAAAATAACAAAATGGGATTTGTGGAACTAAGGAGAAGTCCAAACACCAAACAACGCTCATGTTTCACTAGTAGAACTTCAGACGTCTTGTCAGTTTATCTTTATGAGAGACACTCAATTATATTTTATTAAAGAGACGAATCTTGTTACTGCTATCAGTTTTACCTATTTAAATACAGAGAAGAGGATAAAAGTAGTCATGGGGCAGAGCTTGGCAGGTGTAGCAGACTGCACTCAGTCTCCATCTACTGCTTTTCTAGATTGTTCTAGAAACCTAAGAACAGTATTCCCAGGTTCCCTTGCAGCTAGAGTTTTAAATGTGATCTATGTTCTGTGACTCACTAGAGGTTTTCAAAGCTAAAATAAGACAAAACTAGAAGTGAATTTTGATTGTGAATGTGTGCGTGCGTGCGTGCGTGCGTGCGTGCGTGCGTGCGTGCGTACGTGCGTGCGTGCGTGCGTGCGTGTGTGTGTGTGTGTGTGTGTGTGTGTGTGTGTGTGTTTATGTGGGTTTGGAGGCCAAAAGATGCCATTATATCCCCTGGAGCCGGAGATACAGGTGGTTGTCAGCTGCTGGCATGGGTGCTGATGATATTCAGCTGTGTGTGCCATTTCCTTCTGACTCACACAGCAGTGCATACACTGGGTCCTCTGTGGAATCATTAGCAGTAGCCCATGTGTCTAATCACAAGCTTACAGTTCTTGTTCTGAGATCCACCACAGAGAAACTCTACGAGATTCTAAGTGACAGCAGTGGTGACATCATCAGGACAATTTCCCTTTTGCAGAACTGGCTGATATGGTATAGAAATAGCAGCTTCCTAACTGTGGGAGTTCCAGATCTCTTGGGGCAATTTCTGAAGTATTTCCTGAGATATGAGCCTACATGTGCTTTTCAGCCTTCCTGGCAACCCTCAGGTTTCTTTTGTCACAGTCCATTTTAGGCTCCTACAACAAAAAACTATAACTGACTCAGTAAGCTGTAAACAACACAAGCTTGTTCCCTGTGGTTCTGGAGACTGTGGAATTCAATGTCAAAGTGCTGGTGGACTCGGCATCCAGTGAAATCCCTCTTCCTCAGTCATAGCTAACACCTCTCTGTGTTCCAGTAAGTGGGAAAGGCAGTTCTTAGGGCCCCTTTTATAAGGATACTAATCCCATCTATGAGAGAGTAACTACCTCACCCAAATCCTAACCTCCTAAGCCATTACATTGGCATTTAGACATTAAAATATGGTTTGAGAATGATACATTTATACCATGGATCTTCTTTGAATAGCTACAGTAGAGTTTTATTCTACCAGAATCCTGACCAAACAAGGATGCTAATACAAACCCTGGTTACTAATTTCTAGCTTTTAGAATCAACTTATTGGTAATAACATAAAGACGTTAAATATGAGACCATAAATATGACAGAAATGAATCATTTCTAGCCAAAACTATTTTTCTCTTCTTCCTGGATACTAAACGGACTACGTATCTCACAATCCCTTGCAGTAGTATAGCCATGTTACTGAATTCTAGCCAAAGGAAGGTAAGTGAGGTGACAAACTGGCCCTCAGCCCTCTCCGCTGGACATTTGTCCTGCTCTCCTGCGGAGGAGTCGGATGAGCACCATGGAGACGACATTGATTTGCGGTAGAAATCAGGAAGCTTCTTCCATCAGGTGAAATCAATGGATGACCCAATGAGCTATCCACTCCCCAGGTCTATCTTGTGAGCAATCAATAGCCATGTGCTGTTTATAATACATTCCTCTGAGCAATTGTTGTTACTCTGACAAATATACCAGACAACAGCACACTTGACAATTTGGATGTGAAGAAAGCAAGTGAAGGAAATGGACCCGAATATACTCAACTTTAAAAAATGGAGACCCGAGATGTATTTTTGTAAGTTGTATACCCAAGAAATAAAATACCGGCTGTGGGATATTTATACACCGTGTGAAGATGTATTGTTGTGACTGGTATAATAAAAAGCTGAGTGGCCAATAGCTAGGTAGGAGATACAGGCAGGATTTCTGGGCATTGAGAGAATTCTGGGGTGGGGGAAGTCACCAATTAGATGCATGGAGGAAGCAGGATACGCGGTATGGAGATGAGGTAAGGAGCCACACGCCAGAACATAGATTAAATGATATGGGTTAATTAAGTTATAAGAACTGATTAGGGACAAGACTTAGCTGAGGCCAAGCTTTCATAATTAGTAAGTAATAAGTCTCCATGACACTATTTGTGAGCTGGCAGCCCAGAGAAAAATCCAATTACAAATACCCTTTATATACATACAACAAACAGGAGAAAATGGAAAATAATTATATCAATAGGATGTTGTGCTGACTAATTTTGTGTCAGTTTGACACAATTAGAGTCATTTTGGAAGAGAGAACCCCAATTGAGAAAATGCCCCTGCTACATTTAGCTTATTGGCAAGGCTGTAGTGCATTTTCTTGCTTGATGATTGATGTAGGAGGGACCCACTCACTGTGGGCAATGTCATCCCTGGGCTGCTGGTCCTGGAGGCTATAAGAAAGCAGGCTGAGCAAGCCAGTAGGCAGCATCCCTCCAGGGCCTCTGCATCTGTTTAGGCCTCCAGGTTCCTGCCCTGACTTCCTTCGATGATGGTCTCTTACCTGAAACTGTAAGTATATGGATTCTCATCCATTATAGCAAAAGATGACTAAATAATCTCCAATCTAACCATCAAGAAACAGGACTATAGGCAGGAAAGGAGAATCACAAACAAAACCTGAAACCTGATAGATGAAGTTCCCTCTGCTCACAGTCAACTGGGACCGCCTACGTCAATTTTTAAACAATTATATTCTAAATGGAAGACAATAAAGAGACCAAAAAGAATAAAATTTCTAAATTTCACTCAGACTGATAAAATATTGACACAATTTAAAAGTGGCAGGTTATATATCTGTAATATAAGTTTTTTCCTTTAAAAGTCATCTTTAAAAATTTATACAAGCAAAAGCAAGGACTAACATGGAAAGGGGGGGTCTCACAGGGCTCCAACCCTATGTGGAGAATTTGAGGCAACTTAAGAACTCTGAGAGCAGCAGGAGGAGCATTCTTCCCCAGGGAAGAGTTCTTCATCTGGTTATCCAGTACCAAGTGGTCCCCCTAAAATATTATACATACAAGCGATATTATAGAGGCTGATAAGGCTGTATTTATATATTTTATGTATTTAGGAATATGTGTGTTCTAGCAAATAAATAAAAAAAGAGACCAGAGCCTATGACTGTGAACGAGAGAAAAGGGGGGGGTCCACAGAAGAGGTTGTACAGAGGAAAGGGGAAATGTTGCAATTATATTTTAATTTCATAAAATAAGAAAAGAAGATCTCGGGGCTGGAGAGATGGCTCAGAGGTTAAGAGCACTGACTGTTCTTCCATAGGACCTGAGTTCAATTCCCAGCAAAACCACATGGTGGCTCACAACCATCTATGATGAGGTCTGGTGCCCTCTTCTGTAAAACTGCATGCATAATAAATAAATAAATCTTAATTTAAAAAAAAATGTGAAAAACCTTTAAAAGAAAAGAAGATCTCTATTTCTTTTTTTCTGCGTATGGGTGTTTTGCCAACATTTGTGACAATGTTGTCTTTCTGCCTGTGACATTTGTCTTTCTTGGTCTGGGTTACTTTACTCTATATGGTATTTTCTAATTCCAACCATTTATCCAAAAAAAGCCAGGAGAGAATGCCCAGTCTCCTGGAACTAGATGGTTGTGAGTCATTTGTGCACACACTAAGGACAGCAGAGCTGGGTCAGAGAGTAGACTTAGTTTTAGCTTTTTGAGGACTCTCCACACTGATTTCCAGAGCCTGTGACGGGCCAGTTTGCAATCGTACTAATGGTGAGTAAGAGATTGCACACTTTCCCCGAGTTCCCTCCAGCATTTGTTCTTGGTTGTTATGGTGATCTTTGCGGTTCTGAATGGGATAAGATGAAATCCCAAAGTTGTTTGGATTTGCATTTCCCTAGTTGCTAGGAGTGATGACCATGTGTTTATGTGTTTCTTACCCACTTAAGTTTCTCCAATAACTTCAGAAATTATAAAAGTAAAAAGGGACAGTTGCAGTGGGGAGGGCAGCAGCAGAGGGAAATATCAGGTTACATGTGATCAGAAGTGGAAAATAGACAAAACAGGAGGCTTTGCTTAGGGAAGAGGGATATAAATACAGAAGGAGGAGACAGAGGGTAAATAACAATTAGGATGCCAGAAAAGGTCATAAGGAGTCAGACTATAAACTATCTGCCCCCAAATACCAATAATACATACAACTCTACATATGTATATATGTATGTATATATATATATATATATATATATATATATATATCTTAAATGAAATTTTCCCATCTGAGCTGATGATGCCCCCACAAAACCAAACCATCTAACAAAACCAAAGCACCAGGCACAAGAAGTCATCTTTTGAGCTGTTGATCTGGGTTGTTCAAGAGACTCACAAAACTTTGTATGCTATCACTGCTGTCCTTGGTGGCCTCCAGAAGTGCAGGGGGAGTCCCTTATTACTAAAGACACCTTGAAGTTGGGACATAGGTCCCAGAGACCCTGCAAGCACCATGCAAGCTTCCAAGGAAAGAAAGAAAACAAAAATCCTACCCAGCTATGACCCTGATCACCTCGACCACCATCATGGCACTATAGCCATAAGTGTGCAATAGTAACACCAATAAGTTAAAAGAAGAACTTAGCAGAGGTAAGAAGAGAACCCAGGAATTTTTTTTTTTTTTTAAAAAAAAAAAAAAAAAAAAAAAAGCCCTCTTAAGGGAGAAATGGCAATGACCAGAACACTGCACACCCCCACTGGGACAAGAGGCGTTATTGTCCTTGGCTTCTCTGACTCCTGCATTGATGGTGAAGGGCATGGACCATGTCCAGTTCATCTCACACCCCAGGATGCCGACACAGGGTTGGCTCATGACAGGGGCCAGCATGTGCTCTTTGCTGCTCCCACTGGTTGCCTGTGACCCTAAGTATCTCCAGAGACAATCGCACTCATTGTAGTGAGCCATTAAGACAACTTCCGTGAGAGCCCTACCCTCAGCTCCCAGATGCTGCACACAAAAGGGGACCTGACCCATCAGAGGAACCCCAGTGTAGTTCTGTCAAGTGGACAACCTGTGGGTGGCTACTACCATCTGGGCTTATTTGAAATTCCAGCTTCTGAGTTGCAGTACCAAGCTATTGCCACCAGAGGACACTGTCTCCTTTCCAATGCCTCTGCAGGTCTGAAAATGTTATGTCTTAGGTACAAGAGATGCACAAGGCTCACTCTGGTCTTTTAAAAGAAGGGGATCTTGCTGTGACTGGATTGTAAACCACAGCGGGAGGCTGGTAGACTGAGGGTATAGGCTTGGGCTTGCATGACCTGCCTCCTTAGTTTACCTTTTCCTGTCCACCTGCTGAACCCAGCTATATATGTATATGTAGCGTTATATGTATTATTGGTATTTGGGGGCAGATAGTTTACAGTCTGATTCCTTATGACCTTTTCTGGCATCCTTATTGTTATTTATACCACCCCCATCTCCTTCTGTATTTATATTTATGAGATCTTATGGATGACAGATAGAGCCTGACACATTGTAGGAAATCATTTAAAAAGTCCCCCATTTCCCTGCATGTCACATAAAACCCAGGCAAGATATTCACATCACATCTCAGAGCTTGGTCCACTCATTACAAGAACAGTGAGCCACAGAGAGGTCAAATACCTGGAAACCCCTGAACGAGGGCAGAGCTGAGTCTGGGGATAGAGCAGACAGACACCCTGGGAGGTGTTACTACAGGATGAAGCAGAGAGTTGGCCGCTTGGGTCTCTGTTCGTGTTTACAACCACTGTCTGTGAGACAGAACCCTGCTGTGCCTCTGTTTGCTTTTTGTAAATTGCTATTTTCCTATCAGATTCTGCTTCACCTTTGTGGAGCCTTCAAGACTTTGTAGAGACCGCTTGGCAAGGAGGCTTGGCAGTTGTGAAGGCAAGAGATGGGGGAGGATCTCTCCTACTTACCTCCTTGGAAGTAACTTGGAAATTTGAGAGTAAAGCAAGTATAGAGATGTCTCTACTCCAGACCTTCATAAGAGTGTTCACATGAGAAGGTATAGTGGAAGAAGGAGAGCCTTGGGAAGGTTCCCAAGAAACCCAACACTACACAACTTGCCATAGAAGAATCTCTGCCTGCCCTGCCAGCTTAACACAGAGGGGCAACAGTGGGCTATAAAAAGATGGACAGACAGACCTTGTTCGTCCAGGAAGTGAGCTCATACTACAGGCTGTGAGGGTTAGAAGGAAGTACCAGAGATGCCAACCAACCAGTCATGGTAAAGAGGACATATGCGCCCCAGACACTGACTGCCCATCCAGGGCCCCTCACACTGAGCCACATTCAGGACTCCGCTGATTCCTGCCACCAATGACCACCTAGGTGGTCTCCAACCCAGCCCCACACAGGTTAACCGTGAGCTCTAGTTGGACTGGGAATAAGAAGTGAGGATGTCAGGACTCTGTCCCTTGCCACCCGCAGGAGCTTTTAAAGAACAGCCTACATCTAAGTTCCCAATTATTCTCGACTTCCTCCAAGTGGTGGCTGGTGCAAGCAGGCTCTGTGGCTTCCCACATTTCCTTCCTATTGAAAAGGCTGCAACTTCCCAGCTGGCCACTGGAGGGCGCCAGAGGGTCATAAAAATGCTGTGAAATGTTAATGTGAACTTGAACCTCAGGCCCTGACCCCATCTGAACACTCCAGAGTCCTCTTATGGTTCGCCACATTCTAAAAGCCATCCCTGAAGATCTCTGGAAAGGGATGGCCCTGTGGTATCCACCCTCCACCCTGAGTAGCAAGGAGCAGGTCCTCTTCCGGTGCAGACTGGGGAACACTGCCTGGGAGAACATGGATCAGGATTTGGAGACAGAGGTAGGAATTGCAGACAGGAAGTGAAAGATGGGGTGCTGGCATGGGAAGATGGGAAGCAGGAATAAAGGGGGAGCTTGCCAACCCGTCCTACGGGTCCCTCAAGACCAGCACCTCTTCTCTGGTATCTTCTTGGCTGGCTCAGCCACCACCTTCCAAATCTAGTCTAGGATTCTGGGCTAGGAGAAACAGGGAGGAACCAGACACTAGGAAGGGCAGCCGGGCAGCCGCGCCACCATCAAGCACACACAAAGCCCTAGGCCACCTGGAATCACGCCGTCTTCACCCCCCACCCCGCTCCTGCTCACTGTTGCACAGCTGGGTCCCTCATCACGTCCCTTATCTCTGTAGCAACAGAGCTCGCTGTGGGGGAACTGACTCTGAGAAGCACAGCCTGTCCTTTCCGGCACCTGCTGATGCCACAGAAACAGAAAAAGATCCAGGCCAAGGACAGCCATCCACCCAGAGGCAAAAGCCGCTCACCCCCACCACTACCCATCGATGCTCAGGGAAACCTGTGCCCAAGTGGCCAACCGGATGCAAAGTGAGGGACGCGCTGTTCAAAACACTGCCCCATCCAGCTTCAGTTGGTCCCCAGATTCTAAGAGCATAAGAGGCTTCTCTCTGAGCCACACATACCTTCCATCCTCACCCACCACTCAGCTCCTTTGTCTCTCTGTCTCAGCCTCTTTCCCAGAACCCTCTTGGCCCGCCCTACATATCATGTCCCCCAGTTTCTGGCTTTTACCTACCTCTCCACAATGCCTGAATATGAGAGCACATCAAACCTCACAAATACACAACCCTGATTTCTCTCCCTTCCTTCCTTTCTTCCATCCCTTCTTTTTATTTTTTTCTTTTGGTGTTTTAGGACAAGTTCTCATTATGTACCTTCAGGCTGGCCTCCAACTCATAGCAATTCCACTGCCTCAGCCTCCTGTGTGCTAGCATTATAGGCATGAACCACCGGTGATAAGTGGTTTGTCCAATCATCTTCTTGTCATTCAGTTTCTTTTCAAAAAAAAAATAATAATAATCCTCCCTACTGAGCCAACAAGAACCTGGATATCCTGTGACATAAACAGAGCCAAGCTTGGTGACAGGCACATCTGGTCCTTTGGTTTCTAGTACCCGGATGTCACCTCTGAGGTATCACCTCATCTGTTTAGGGTGGGCCTGTGCGTCAGGCCACTTTGAAGCTTTGAACCACCCTTGGAACACTGGAACACCACTGGATTCCCATCCTTAGTGTCCAAGGCCAGCCGCCTCCTGCTCCTGGGGTTTGGTGGCCTCTGTGGCAATGGTAGGTTAGCTCTGCTGCCAGCCCAGGACTTTTCTCCTGTAGAGATCCAACTAGAGTCTGATACTTGTCCTTAAACCGGTCAGTGCTTTGCCCAGAGGGAGTAGCCAGGATATCCCTGAGCAGGGGCATGGCCTCGGAAACCTCCAAGCTGAGTCCTTCCACAAACAAGGCAACCTATGTAGGAGGAGACCACCCCCACGTGAGGTCAGGCTAATGCCTCAGTCTCCTAGCCTGGACCCTCATTCCTAGTCACATTGATGGCTCCCAAAAGTCTCCCTTCTAGCCTGGTACCTCAACACTGTTACCACCCCCTACTCTGGGGTGGTCAGTGTGCGTATATCCATATCCCTGGATTCTCCCTCCCACATCCTTTTTTTTTTTTTTTTTTTTTTTTTTTTTTTTTTTTTTTTTTTTTTTTTTTTTTTTTTTTTTTTGCCATGGCTTTCTTGGAAATCACTCTGTAGACCAGGCTAGCCTCTAACTCAGAGATCCAACTGCCTCTGCCTCCTAAGTACTGGGATTAAATGTGTGTGCCACCACCAACCAGCACCATACCCTGTCTTAAAAGGGCGGGGGGGTTGGTGCTAGAAATTTAGTAATACAGAAAAAGAAAACAAAACAAAAACCAAGCTGCTAAAATAATAATAAATTATAATATCTCATTGGCCTTGTATCAAGTGCCCTTGACTCAGGCCCTTCAAACACATCCTCTGCTCTTACTGTAAATGCTAATTGAGTCTCTTGCTTGCTTCTCCCCAACTCCCTTGCCCACACTAATCCTGAAAGCCTTTGTGGGGAGCTGAAGAACCCTGGAATGTGACTTGTTGACATAGGCCTGGCCATGTCAAGGGCCAATGCCTCCAATCCATGGAAAACTGGGGAAGCCTCCATCTAGTCAGGTTCAGAATAGCAAAGCCTTCCTCCAGTCCAAATGTAAGGTCACCAACAGTTGACCCGTGTGCTTGAAACACCATCAAGTGCAGCTTCCTTTTCCCTAATGCTTACAGTCCAAGACTGTCACCTACAGAGACCTCCTGCTAGAACTAGCTGACTTGTCCCATGTACTTAATAAACGTACTGAGGTTCCCAGTTGCTATGGAAACTAGTGCCCTCCATCACAGTCAGCACGACCCACCTGGCCCCAGCTTTTCTGTACATGAGTCTGTCTGTGCTCAGCTTTCCAGACTTATGCCATACAGACCGAGGCAGGTTTCCGTTCTTTGTGCACTGGAAGGAGAAGGTGTCCCATCTACCAGACACTGTGCCAGGGCTTCAGAATCACACCTCGGTTGATCCAGCCTCTACCTTTCAGTGCTAGGGTTATGCACACAGCCATACTCAGCTTTTATTTAAATTTATTTTTTTCCATGTGCATTAGTGTTTTGCCTCCATGTGTATCCATGTAAGAGTGTTGACTCCACTGGAACTGGAGTTACAGACAGTTGTGAGCTGCCATGTGGTTGCTGGGAATTGAACCCGAGTCCTCTGGAAGAGCAATCAGTACTCTTAACCTCTGAGCCATCTTTCCAGCCCCAGCTTTTTATGCAGGGCTGGGGATTTGAACTTGGGTCCCCATGCTTGCTCAGCAAGTGCTCTTACCCACTGTGCTGTCTCCTTGCGCCCTTGTTACGATTTTACAAGTAAAAACACTCAATCCCAACAGATACCTCTTATAGGTACTATATCCTATGAAAAGGAAGCAAAGGAAGGACCAGCAGCCAATAGGGATGGTGGCTGAATTGGAAACACCACAGCTTGTGCCTTTAACCACTGTCTTAGTCATGGTTTCCATTGCCAAGAGTCACCGTGACCACAGCAGCTCTTATAAAGGAAAGCATTTCATTGAGGGTGTATCACAGTCTCAGAGGTTTAGTTCATTACCATCATCATGGAAGGACATTGTGCTGTGCAGACAGACATGGTGCTGGAGAAGGAGCTGAGAGTCCTACATCCTGAGCCATAGGATGTAGAAAGAAAGCCGCACTGGGTATAGCTTAGGCATATGAGACCTCAAAGCCTCACCACCCCCACAGAAGAACACTCCCTCCAACAAAACCACACCTCCTAATAGTGCCACTCCCGAGGGGTCAAACATGCAAACACATGCATCTATGATGGACATTCCTATTCAAACCGTGACCAGCACTACCATGGCTCATCTGAAAATGGACATCATTGTAAGGCTGCTACCCGATGGGGAGATATGTAGGGCCAGATGCTTCAAGCCCCTCCTGCCCTGGCACTTGCTACCTACCCCCCATCTGAAACAGGCCTCCCCCATCTTTACCCAGACAATTCTTGGTTACAGTTTGAACTCTCACTGTGGGACATGCTATGTCCTTGGGTCCACCTCTGCTCTTCCCAGACCACTTGCAAATTCCAAGCACCCTCCTCCATGGTTTCTCTGGCATTGTCTTGATCCAGCGCTGATTTTTCCAGGTGTGTCCAATCTGCCCCTGTAAGGTTCCTGATGTTTTGGTTTCTGTTGTTGTATTCAGTCACACAGGTCTCAAGTGTGAACTTCGAGGATGATGATGCTGGGTTGTGTCAAAAGGTTGGACCTTCTTTTGGACCCAGAGTGGCGCTGCAGTGATAAGACACCCATGCCACTTGCTCCAAACTCAGCGCCTGCACGCTGGGGGTGGAGGTGGGGGTGCTCATTTAGCAGCTACTGAATTGGAAGAGTGATTGAGTTGACTGACCTCAAGATGGCTCTTAGGTTTTTCTCCTCTGAATCTTCATGGCCTCAGGCTTCCCCCATCTCTCCCTGGCAGTCTCCCACCTTCCTCAAGGACCTGAACCCAGCTCTTTCCCTGTTTAAAGGCCCCTACACAGGCCCTGCTCCAGATGACCAGTTCCCCTGAGCCATGTTGATTGCTCCAAGTGCAGGATGTAGGGAGGGCAGGGCCTGGGAAGCTAGGACAGAGGGAGGGGGCAGAGGCTGAGGGAGTCCGGAAATCCTGTCCTGATGGCCAAGAGATAATCTTTCAGACCCCCATAAAATCTGGAGCCACAGAGGCGGCTATATCCCACCCCCTAACCTGTGGGCTGGAGTCTGAGAGCCACTCAGATCAATATCATTCACCCTTAAGACGTCTGCACAGCCTCTTTGTCAAGTTTTCCTGAAGGCCACCAAGCTGGTGCGGGGAGCTGAAGGAAGCAGAGACCCAGAAAGATCCAGTAACATGTATTTCTTGGAAGTCTATAGGGCCACAGTAATTGGCAGTTCACACTCATGCTGTGTGGTTTCAGTCCACAGGCTGATCCTTAATGGCAAAATATACCCATCCTGCAGATGAGGAAAATTGAGGCCCAGGAAAAGAAGTGGGCTCTCATCATGTTGGGAGCCCAGCAGAGCTAGAACCAAATCTAGTTATGTCTGATCTTAGGCCAGTACTCTTTAAGAAAGATCATACAGCACCGGATGGAGAGAGGAAATGCCTCAGAGGCTTCCCAACTTTGATTGTTCAGGCAGGAATGAAGATATTCTAAGTAGAGACAGGTAGTTCCCGCCCTTCAACTACCAAACTACTGAGACAATGATCCCTCAAGAAACTAGAATTTCCCCTAGAGTCTCAGGCTAGGCTGAAGTCTGGCAGCAGTCAGAGACAGGGCTTGTCTCCTGCTAAGAAATTTCTTAGGATTTGTCAGGCTGTCTGAGGTCTGGAGTGGAGGTAAGGGTGAGGGCATGGGTGGGGCACCTTACCCCACTGCTCATCTCTGAGTACCTCTGTTTCAGCCTATGCTTCGTGTCATAACTCTGAAGTTGAACTTAGGACACCACACCTTTATTATTATTATTATTATTATCATCATCATCATCATCATCATTACTATTGCCAATGAGAACAGGTACCTGAGCCCATCACATTAGAGCTAACAGGATCCAGGCTCTGGCCATAACTCTGGTGACATCCAGTCTGCATACACCTTATGCTAGACATGACAATTCTCACAGCTGTGGCTGAAGCCCTTATAGGGACAGCACCTCAAGGGGCCAGGAGTTTGAGCTCCCCACCCCCAGGGCCCCTTTCCTTTCCTGGTTACACCCCGACCTCCCTTGAAATTTCTCAACCCATGGGCTGAGACCATCAGAAAACACATATTTCCAATGGTCTTAAGAACTGAGACGCCATTCAGGAGCAAATTTACAGTTATAAAGTAGCAACAACAATAAATTTATAGCTGGGGGTTCCTAAGACCATTGGAAATACGTGTTTTCTGATGGCCTTAGCTCATAGGTTGAGAACCACTGTCAGAAAGCATGTGTGGAGTCCAGAGCAGGCTGTCTATCATCCCCTCCTTCCAAACCCCACCTCCAACTCACAGCTCTGCCCTCTTCCAGTGAACCTCAGATGTCTTGGTTTGCTTTCCACTACCACGATAAAACACCATGGCCATCAGCAATTTTGGGAGGAAAGGGTTTATTTCAGTTTACAGTTTATAGTGTGTCATGGCAGGAAATCAAGACAGATACTCAAAGGAACCTGGAGGCAGGGACTGAAGCAGAGGCCATGGAAGAGTGCTGCTTACTGACTTGCTCTCTCTCTCCCTGCTTAGCTTGCTTTTTGTTTAAGCACCCCAGGACAAACTGCTCAGGGATGGCACCACCCACAGGTGTTTGTGTTCCCCACTTCAATCATTAACCAAGAAAATGTCCCCAGAGACTTGCCTACAGGCCAATCTGGTAGCAGAAGATCCTCAGTGGTGTTCCCTCTTCGTGAATGACTCTCGTTGGTGCTAACCTAACATAAAACTAATCAGCATATCAACTCACCTGTATGGTGCATCAAACCGTAAGCTCCCAAGTCTGTCTTTCCCAATACCTACCACCCTGCTAGCCAGTCTATCCCAGCACCAGTGAGAGATGCTCCGGAACTGTCTCAGGGGACCAGAAGGCTGGATCTCAGGACAACTGATGGGAAGGAACCAGAAAATTTATGTCTTTGTGGAGACACAGCACACATGTGAGGCTGCACCATCTGTACATGCCTCTGATATGTGCATCTGCGTGTGTGTAGTGTGTCTGAGTGTCTGTGGGTCTGGATATGTTTTGTGCATATGTGTGCATGTCTGTATGTGTAGACATGTTTGTGAATCTTTATGCATGCACATTTTTGTGTGGGGGCATGTGTGCTATTGTCTGGGTGTGCACACATAGGTATACACTGCACATTTGGTTCCATGCCTCATCAATGTTGTTATGAATGGGCCATGCTGTTAGAAACTAACACCTACTAAAATATTCCTGTGAAGAAAAGAAAATATAAAAATAAATCTGCCTGTAATTTCAGCATTTGGAAGATAGAAAATCACAAGTTCAAGATCAAACTGAGCTACATAACAAGTTCAAGGCTGGCCTAGACTACATGAGACCTTGATTCCTAGATACATGGTAGACATATAAAGAGATAGACAGACAGACAGATGATAGATAGATTGTTAGATAGATAAATGATAGATAGATAAAAATGAAATATAGTAAGAAGACAGTGTTTTCACTGGTCATGAGGATCAACTCCCCAGACTCTACAGAAGGGGTATGGAGGTCTTCCCCTGCCTGAGTGGCCTTGGGGCTAGAAGGGAGGTATTAGGAGCCCTAAACCTAACTCATGGCTCCAGTTCCTCCTTTCTTGTGGAGCTTGGCTCAAGAGATACAGAGGAGGCACTGAGGCCCCTTCCATGCCTGAAATGTGTCAAAAATCTTAGCATGTCTACTGTAGGGAGAAGGGTGGGCCGGCAGGGCGCAGCAGCACGGGATGAGACTCTGCTGCTGCACTCCCTGCCTGTCCTCAGTCTTCACAGGGCCCCTAGGAGAAGATGTACAGAAAACAATCCTAATACCCAGGCTTGTGCCCGCACTGTAAGCGAACAGTGGAGAGTTCCTCCAGTCTTCTATGGGATTCCTGTCCTGCCCTCTCTCCCCTTCCTGCCTCAGGAGGGGCTACTTCAAGGCAGCCTCCAGGACTGGCCCAGGGCTGCATTACCTTACAGGACCTCTTTCCTGCCTCGGACCCCAAGACTCTGCACTTAGGCTACAGAAAGGAATTCATTCACCCTGCAACTGCTTCCAACCTCCAAGACCTGATCCAGAGACCTGTGACCCTCCTGTGACCCCAGCCTCAAGATATTCCACTCTCGTTGCCCCTTGGGCGGCAGATCAGTGCAGAATGAGTCTGTAGAAAGCATGAGACGTGCCTGGCATGCCAAAGCCCTCTGAGAGATTTCAATGCTTGCTAACAATCTCAGGGCTGACACCCTTAAAGCCTATCTACTGAGAATACAGGGTTGTTACCACCCACAGCCTGTCAGCTAGGCACCCCAAAGTGTGCTGAAGTCTCTCAGAGCTGGGATGCTACCAACTTCTCTCAGCTGACAGCATCCTGCTGCCATTTAGAGCCTCGGTTCCTAGTTTCTCATTTCAATTGTTATTCTTGCATAGCAAATAGACCCTCCTCTTTCCCCCTTATTGTCTGTTCATCCCATTGTAAGAAGGCGATAACAATAATCCAGCTAGAGATGGGACACATCCATAATCCCTTGAGACTGACCACACAGAGCCCTGGGATGGGGTCTAGGCATCAGGACTTTTCAGCTAACCTGAGAACTGGGCATGGGATGGGGAGCACATTCTTTGCCTCTATTCCCAGCCCAACCCCTTTGCCCTCTGCCCTCTCCTTGGTGGCCTTGCTACAGCTTCCAGAACTGGCCTCTGGCCATCCCCTGCCCCCAACTCAAAGGTCTTGAACCCCAAGACAGTCTCAGAAGTCATCACATTCCTGTGCTTCTGCATGACATCATAGGATGCCCTCTTTGCCTCTATCCCAAGCCCAAGAGCCCTGGTACCTCCCTAGGAAGCCAGCCTATTTACCTGTCACACCTGTATGGCCTGAGGTATGCCAATTGCTCATCAGAGCTAGTAACTCCTGGAGAGGTTTGAACTAGGAAGAGCCTAGAGGGAAGGTCCAGAGCCTGGTTCTGCCACTTACCCCAGTATCATAACTCTGAGCAAGTGTCTCACCCTCTGTGAATCTGTGTTTTTATCTGTGCGATGGGCACAAGGGCAGGTACACCTGCTTGATTGAGAAAATGTAACCCTGTGCCTGCTGGTTCCCAGGCCTCAGGGACCATTTGTTCTTGCTCAGAGAAGACAAGGTAATTTCTCCGAGCTTTGGTTTCCTGGTGTGTCCCTCAGGATGTGGGATATGACACCCAGGAATACAGACGCTCTGTCCCCAGCAGACAGGCTCTGCCTCTCCAGTCATGTCTCTTGTGGCATTCAGAAGGTGGTCAGAGAGCCTGGTGTCTCTGAAACTCTTATCGGGGACTGTGAGGTTACAACTACCTCATAATGCTGTCAGCCATTATTTGCCTTTCTCCCCAAGGAGACAGTTTCTTCCAAGGACTTGTCACAACAGAAGGAGTGACAGACAATAGCAAAAGCCAGAGGCTTTAAACTATGCCAAACAATGCTACCTAACACTTACCTTAAAAATGCCATTCATTTCCACACTCAGTGTAAGTTTATTGTTATATGAGTGAATTCAATGAGGATTTGGCCGGTTCTTGCTTAGAGCATGGGGAGAAAAGCCACCCACCCCCTACTGTCAAGCTGGTAGATGAAAGTCTGGAGCGGCCTCACATCTGGACAAAGTCTGCCTGATAACCATAACCACAAGATGGGGACAAATTCCTGTTTTTGTCATGTGAGTTCCTGGACTGGACCCAGGTCTGCCTGTACTGCACAGGCACTCTGGTCAATCCACCCCTTGGACTTTTTCTTTTTCAGCTGGGAATCCATATGAATACCAGATGATGAACAGGATGTGTGGGGCGCTTGGGCTCCCAGAAGCATCATTGAAGACCCTCATCTCTGGTACTCAGGAAAGACTCCCTCTTGCCCAGTGAAGACCCATCACAGCCCAAACACAGCTAGATCACAACCTGGGTTTGTGTTTAACTTTATCATTTATAAAGCCATACAATGGATTGGAAGAGACAAGCAACTGTACACAGGGGTATAGCATCAGTGTACATACATTCATATCCAGAACATTTAGCATACAAGAGGATTTATACAAGGTGGCAGAGGCTATAGGCACAATGATACAAAATATAAAGTATATTTCCATCTATAAATACACAGCAGAGGGCTGGGGGGCAGGGGTGAACTCTAGGTATGGGTTTCCCAGCAGAGGACCTGGGAGACAACTTTAGGATAACCAGAATATAAGGAACTTCTGACACTTGTTTTGAATGAAAGAAGGGAAGGAAGTGGGAGGTACCACATGCACACCCCAACATGCTCACACACATACAAACCAAATGTGAGTCCACACGGAGGGCTGGTTTGTGAACACTGACAAGACACAAAGGTGTGTCGCACTTCAGTGGCCTTGCTGCTGCAAGGGGCCCAGGCATGGAAACCAACTGAGACCCTCCAACTTTGCAGCCATTTGCAAGAGACAGGAGACAACAAGGAAGTAGGCCTGCTGGACCCTAATCCCATGTGGCTGTCCCTCCATCACCAGCACTAAAACACTACTAATATGTGGCCCATCAGGCCTCACCTCCTGGTTCTTCTCACTACTGGGTCACCATGAACTTGACACCCTTCCACCCACCATCTCCATCTCCCACCTCAAAGTTCCTAAAGAGAGCAGACCATGCACACACACCCACACTTACACACGCACGCACGCACATACATCCTGTCACCTCTGACCGTAAAAACACCAGTCTCGAGATCTTCCACTAAGGCCTAAGTGCAGGGGTAGCCCTAGCTTTGGGTCCAAGCTCTTAGAGGACCCAAGGCATGGAGGCAGGAGAGGGCTGGTTCCCTTGAATGGATCTCCCTAAAGTCTGAAGCTTGGAAAGGTGAATCAGAAATTCTGGGAGGTAGGATGGAGAAGAAACCCCAGAGCAGGATAGATGCTGTTCACTTAGATGTCTCTTTCTTCTGCACTTCCCAGACAGCAAAAGGAGCCTGTTTCCTCTCTATTCAAGCCTAGCACAAGGTCTCTCTCTCCTGAAAGCCCCTTTCTAGAGGGACACACAGTCAGTGTCTCCCCTACACTCCCAGATGGGCATCTCTAGGGACTCTCCAAAGCCAGGCTGTGCCAGAAATCTTACAAACATGCCCAAAGCTATCTAAGCTGCTGGGAATAAGCCATGGGAAATGACTAAAACTGCCTTTGCAAACCCAAGATGTGAATTTGTGCCTCAGACATAGTTGGACAATGAAGCCAGGGGTCCACAGTAGCATAATAGTGACTTCAGTATCCAACTGTAAATTTTCCCAGCTTCCCTTTATTCTAGCCTAGCTCCTTATTCTTATTGCCCAGAACTATGGGGGCTTGCCCTTCCCCCAAACATGGCTCAATCAGTGTCTCTCTCTGCCATCTTGTCTGCAGATATCAGGAAGTGTGCTACCCCAGGCCAACCTCGGCATTCTGAGTTGCCAGAGGCAGTATGGACCTGTTGCTGCAGATGGGAGTCTTAATGATGACATCACAGGCTGTCATATTCTCTTAACTTCCTTACCTCTCTCTCACTCATATTTAAGAGCAGACAGCACTCTCCCTGCTGACATAGAACAGCAAAACAGCTCACTCACAAAAAAACAACGGGTTAAAAAAAATGTGCTCTTGTTTAAAGGAAATCTTTGGCAAGAATAGGTTGCATATGGAGTGGTGAAAGTACATGTGGTGTGTGTGTGTGTGTGCACATGCATGTGTGTGCTGTGCATGAATGCGCAGAGGCCCACCTGTGAGAATCATAATGGGGATGAGGACACATTGCAGTGTGGTTCCCAGCGTAAGAACTGAGGCCCCTTCCCCAACATTCTTCCAGAAAAGCCAAACTCAAGTGTCTAGTCCTTCTAGAGGCATGCAGGGAAGGAGGTACCCACCTCCCAGCATTCACCTTGGTCTTCACATGATTCTCACATGGCTTGGGCCTGAGTGCAGCATGAGAAGGTGAAACCATATGTGTAGGTTGACCCCAGATTTGGGCTAGCCCAAGGCAGGCTGCAGAGGCCTTGATGTTCCTCAAAGGCTCAAGTGAGTATCCAAGCCAGGAGAAGACTCCCCAGGCTGTGCAGCAGGATGGGGGTATTTACAAAGAAAGGGATGAGGAATTTCTTCTCGTAGCTTGGGAAGAAGTGGGGATCATTTGGGGGATGAGGAAAGGGGTGACCAAGACATTTGTCTCGATTATCTCAGAGGGAAGGTTCTTTAGAAAGACCTTGTCACTAGCCCATTTATTCTTTGGGAAGTGGGAGCCCAAAGAGATCTCTCCCCAGGATCTCCACATAACCCAGACATTCTTCTTTTCAGTTCCTCAAAACAACCTCCACACAGTCAAGGCTCTCTGGAGGAGGAAAAAAAAATCCAAGAGATGCACAGACCATGGCCATACACACCTATATCCCCAAACACACGCTGGCTCTGACCTGTGGTAGTGAAAGCAGCTGTCCACACATCCAGGATGCTGGCAGCTGGGCTACTGCTTGCCGGGAAATAGGAGCTAAAGAGCTGGAGCATGTCATCCCTCAAGTCCCAGGGTCAAGGCCAAGGCCAACCCTGGGCTGTTTGGAATATAAGGATCCCCTGCAGTTCAGGCTCTACTTACACATTAGAAAACAAATGGAAACAGTTTGTGGCCAGGGGCAATAAAGCAATATGGGAAAATAATAAATATTTCTTGTCAATTTACCTATTCTTTTTTAACCTTTTCTTATATTTTTATTAGCTTACAGATTCTATCAGTATGTCTCATGTATATATTATATATATTTATATATCAATACAATGCCACCCCTAGGGACCCCCGTGGGCTTAAATAGAGGCCTGAGTGGTGACAAGGGTCTTCCTAACCCCACAAATGGTTATAGGACCTTTGGCCTAAATTCATACCTTATGTCCTCTGTCCCACAGGCAGCAGGGTTCTGCTGGGAAAATTGAGGCAGAGAGGAACAGGGAAGCTTTGGCATTGTAAGAGGACCATGTGGTTCTCCAGCAGCATCCCCAAAGGTGCTCTAATGACACCCTGGGCAGCCCAGCCAGAAAGGTGTCTGCAACGGTCAGACCCCAAAACACATAGGGAAAAAGGGGGCTATGTGCCTTCCCGGGTACCCTGGGCAGGACTTTGGGAAGCAGACTCTTGGGAAAAGCCAACATAAGGACCATATAGGACAGGATGAGAAAGGTACAGCTCCCATCCCCCAGTAGACCCCAAGCAGGTGAGCAAGTACAAAGCCAGGGCTGGTACTCCCAGGCCTGGAATTGGGCTGAGAGAAGGGGAGTAAGGCAGAGTCCCAAACACTACCAGTGCGCATGCCCAGCTCACTGTGAGCCACAGAAAAGATGTCTCCCTCCCTAACAGGTATCTTTCCCAAGACTGTGGGCATCGCCTCTTCCTCCAGCCCAACTTCAGTCTCAGAGAGGCTGAACAAAGCTGATGCTGGAAACTGGCTGTGCTTTCTGTAGCAGGGTCTCGAAGGGGACAGGCTGGAGGCCCCCAAAGCCACTAGAGGGCAGTCGTAGTAACAGAAAGAGAACTGTCCTGCAGGAGACAGCTTGACGCTGACCGGGCACCCTGCCACCTCATATCCCTAGCTTTCTTTGGTCAGTGTGTATTTGTGTATCACACGGGACACGGACAAGCAGAGCTGTTTGTGATGCTAGTGGACAGAGGGCATCGCTCAGTGCATGGGGGCACATTTATACCCTGCAACATGAAGTCAGAGCAAACACACGGGTGCCTCAGCTGAGCTTGACAATATATGCTGGCCACTGGATTCAACAACCTTACCTCCAGAGAAGGAGTCTCAGCTCCGTTTCTTCTCTCAAAGCAGGAGGGTTAGGGAGAATAAGCTTTTACATTGCTCCATGAGATCTGCCCCCCCAAAAAGGCCTGTGTGTTTCCTGTGGGAGCTCAGATCTCTCAGAGGAGGGGGGAGCCAGGGTCTCCAGCTAGCTGGAGAGGCTTTGAGAGGTGTGGCTTCCGTCTGTACAGGGGATTCTGAGTTCCTCTCTTCGGTGGTCCGTTCATTCTCTCCCCCCCCTCCCTTCCACAATCCACTTCCTCTCCCAACATTGCACTTTCTCGTCTCCTTCTCCACAGTAACCCAAAGTCCTCTTTCTGGAGTCAAAGTGGTCAGGATTCACAGATCCCCTCCCCCACACGCCCCATCCCCAGTGGCCCGGCCTTGGGCAAGGACTCCAGGATTCATCTCTTCTGGCCAGCACTCAGCATGACCTTGGAGACAAAGTTGACAATGGCAGAGGCAGGCTGGTTGGGATCAAGCTCCGCGAAGAGGTGGCAAGCATTGTCTGTGGTGCTGCCCTGCTTCCTGGCCACAAAGCCGAAGAGCCTATAGAGTGTAAGAGAAGGTGCCTATGTAAGGAGCCCAGCTCTGGAGGGCAACCAGGCAGGAAAGCATGCCTTGGACCAGCCTGGCTTCCCCAGCCCCCACAGCTCCAACTTCAAGCCTCTAGAACTGGGCTAGCTCTTAAGGCCAAGTCCTGGGGACAGTGCTTTGCTTTGTTTCAGGACAGGTGACAGTCCCCTGGGGAGCTGGGCTGGGGACATAGGCTGGGTCTGAGAGACAAGGCTGGTGAGAAAGAGTGTAAGGAGACCAGACATGAGGAAGTGCCCAAGCCAAGTTTCTCTGGGTTCTTTCTCAGCCTCACCCCAACTGGAAGGTTCCTACAAGATACACCTCCTTGGTGGTCAGAGGCAAACATAAGCAGGTCACACACACACACACACACACACACACACACACACACACACACACACACACACCCCTAGCTCTAGAAGCTAGGAAGCCCTGAAAATAGGAGGGGTAAGGAACTCCACAGCTGTCCCTTGCCCCATCCAACACCAATGGGAGTGACCCAGCATTCTCTCTCTCCCTGAAAAACAGAGTTAAAAATATGACAGCAGAGAACAGAATGTGAGCTCAGGGCCCCTCCCAGCCGCCATGTTGCTAATTAGAGTGAGATGGGGAAATCAGGACAGCTGGAAATGCTGATGGAAACCCCTCAGCTGGGTATGCATGGCACCCACAGCTAAAATTAGCCAGACTGGCTTCTGCCTGTCTGTGTGTGTCTGTGCATGCATACACAAACATGCTCTATTCACACCTACGCACAGTAAATACATATCCACATGGCACACGAGTGCACATGATGGGGTCACACACACACACACCCCCCTGTGCTCCAAACAGCTTTAATCTCTCAACTCTGTTGTAGGACCCAGAGGTCTGCAATGACCAGGAGATGAGTCAGGGCACTTCCTAGTCTAGCCTGACTGTGACTGTGGTATGGTGTGTGTGACCCAGGAAGTGTCAAGGGCATCTCTGAGTGCTCAGAATAGATGCACATAGGCCTATCTACCTGTGTCTGCTAGAATAGAGACCCAGCCAGTGTGCCTGCTCTGAACATTGCCATCTGACCCACTGGCAAACTCTGGCCTGTCTGTCTGGCAATAGCATGAAGAGATTCAGTGACATGGGGAAGCACAGAATGGGAGGTCCCTGTTGATCCTATGAAGGTTACAGAAGGCTGAGGCACCCATCCCTCTTACACAGCCCCTCTGGAGCCCCCTGTTAATAAGAATCAGATTCCTAGCTGGTCCCCTCCATTCTCAAGCAAGGTGCTCTCTGGCCCACTCCAAGCACTTCCGGCCTCCATTTCCTCATTCAACAACTGTCAGCAACTGACAGACCCACGCTGTCCTCCTCAGGAGCCCCCAGCCTGAGAGTCATACAACCCCTACCTCTGGAGTTTTCTCTCCTACCCCAAGCCCGTTTTTATCTACCCAAAATGCACCTGCCACTTAAGAGCATTTTAAAGTATTCTTTGCCTCCAACTTTATGCCTTGACTCACCACCCCCCCATTAGCATCAAGATGTAGGTGATACCCTCTTTCTCCTAATCTCAGAGACCTTGGCATGCTGGCCTAGAGCATGACCCTGTCCCTGATTTCCCCCACAGAGTACAAAGGTCAACTATCTGGGTGCAGGGGAAGCCACACTTACTTGGCAGGGGTACCTCCCTCTGTTTTCATCCACCTGTGGAAAAAATGCCCAAGGTAAGTCAATGTGTCTCTCTTGGGAGCCCTGCCAAGAGAAGGCAGAGGACCCTTCCATTCCAGGAGACACATCAGAGATCACACTGAGGAGAATTCAAATGGAGAGGCTGCAGCGGCCCACCTCCCATGTAGAGAGGAGACACAGCAGAGCGTGGAGAGATAAAGAGAAAAGCCTGCAGAAAGACAGCAGGTCTGGACACAGCAAAGCTATGGTTGAGGTGGGGATACATAGGCACGCAACACACACATACATCGGGGGACAGACGGAAGGTGCCTATAAGACACTTACTTTCTTTCTTGTGGATCCAGGTCACAGAAGGTGACAGTGTTGAGGGGGTAGTGTCGTCTAAAGAAGAGCCTGTGTAAAGATATCAGAGGGCCAGAGTGAGTGTGCAAGAGACTGCTTTTCCACCTACAGGACAGGCCACCTTCCTCCCATCACTGTGCCTATCATAGGTTCATAGGCCTCTCCTTATAAGTAAGATGCCCTGGGAGCCTCATGCTAGGACTTAAGTGCCACCCAGACACAGAGAGATGTGCCATACAAACTTGCCCCACACAGTAGGGGCCGGGGAGGGAACTGGTACTGAGAAATGACAAATGAGAAACTCTGGAAGAGGAAGAAAATGGGCTGAGAACATAGAGATGACAGTGTGAAGGTCTCTACTCTTAACATTAAGGACTTTTCTTCCACTGTATTCTATATGCTCAAAGCAGGCCACTTCTAGAAGGATGGATAGATGAGTGGATGCTGGACAGAGGGATACATATATGCATGTACACATGTATGGATGGTTTGGTAAGTGAATAGATGCACACATGGATGATGCAAGAGTGGATAAGTTGGTAGATAGATGGATGGGTTGATGGGTTGGTGGGTGGATGAATACTTGGTTGGGTAGGTGGATAAATGGATTGATGAATAAGTAGGCAGGTGGAGGATGAATGGATGGATGGATACAAGATGGATGCGTAGGTGTTTAGGTGGGCAATGGGTACAGGAATGGCCAGAGCATAACTGGATAAATGGGAGGGTTGGAAAGAAATAGGCAGGCAGACTTACTTTCTCTGATTGTCAGTCAGTGTGATTCCTTGGGCAGAGACCTTGAAGTGAACAATGGTAGCAGCTGGTGTAGGGTCAGCAGCCAAGGTCTCAGATGTGGCTTTGGAAATGGCCTGTGGCCCAGTGAGTGACTCCATATCCACAGAATTGACGAAGAGCACATTGCAAGCTAGAAGAAATGGAGCCAAAACAAAGTCATGGGAGCTAGAGGAGGAGGTGGACAATCCCTCAGTTCTCCCGTGCAGAGGCAGGTGCAGACAAATTTCGGGCCAGCCTTGAGCCAAAGCCACTGCACACAGAAATGGAATCTGCGAGAAAATTCCAACCTGCACCTGCAGAAGGGGACGGAGCAGGAGGTGGGAAAAACGGGCCTGGGCACCGTTCCCATCTCAGTGACACGTACCTGCTCCTTGCTTCAGCAGGTCGGTGGTTGAGTTGGCAGGGCCTGAGCTATCTTTTGATTCATCTGTGGGGTCTGAAACAAAAATTCAATTAGTAATTAAAACGAGTCTGGCTGGGCCTAAGGCAAGTACATGCTCCCTGCAATGGATATTCTTTTCACAGTGGGTCTTGGCAATCAGAGCTGTATATATGATTCCATGGCCCCAGAACACTGTTGGGAAGGCCACATTCCAGTAGAGCGAGGCCTGAATTCCCATTGCAGTACCTGCTAAGTGTCTATGGACTGATGAAGAAGATGATAATGGTGTACCTGTGTCCCTAAGTCTCTGAAACCTGGCATGCGACAAACAGCAAAACTTTAAGGTGCAATAGGGACCTCTGGCATTTTGCATCAGTGTGTCTTTGTACAAACCAATGAGACTCAAGTCACTAAAGCTTCACACAGCACAAACTATTGCTTTGAGATGAGTTAGGATCAAGTGACAGATAATATAGAGCAGCTCGATTTTACCAGCATATAAGATGTACCTACAACAACACATGTCACCTTATATGCCACATAAAGCACATGCTTTATTTCAATTATACTTTAACAAGAAACTTTAAAAATATGTTAGAAACAGGGATGTGGTGCGTGCCCGTAATCTCAGCAGAAGCTAAGACTGGAGAATTGTAAGTTCAAGGACAGCCGGTCTACATAGCAAAAAATAAAAATAAAAAACCTAACTTAAAAAGAATAAAGAAAGAAGAAGGAGAGAATTGAGTAATGTTTGTAGTCCGCATTGGAGCCTCTAAACTTTGGTATATAGATGTGTTAAAATACAGATTTCTGGGCCTGGTCATGGGTATGCCATTGCTCTGATGACATTGGAGCTTGTACCTTGGATCTCACATATACGAGGGAGTGTTCTGCCATGGGGCTACATCTGCTCTCCTTCTTTGCCTTTTTATTCTGAAATCTCTGTGTTGCCCAATGTCTGACCTGAACTCACTCTACAGCCAGAGCAGGTCTTGAACCTGTGATCCATCTGGCTTAGCCTCCTGCATCACTAAGGCCAGAGGTCCACCATGCAGTCCTAGGCCTGGCTCTGACCCAGAGTTTCTGGCAAATCTGAAAATATCTGCATTTTAGCAAGTTCCCAAGATGGCTGCATCAGGGTCAAAGCACTGTGCTCTGAGGACTGCCCAGTTTATATGATTTAAATATCAAAACAATTTTGTAAATTCCATACACATATAATTGAATTAGTGTCTAAATTGTGTGGTTACTAATGTTATTTGTAACCTTTAGGCTAATAATGTTGGTCAACAGTCATTAATAATTCAGTGTGTCAAACTAGATGAACAGACATTATGAGTTCTCTCATGTACCGGGATAGAATCCTCCTGACTGTGACTGTCCCCGTTCTGAGTATATAAGGCCTGTTCTGAGAATTCACTGTGAAATTCTTGCAAACCACCAGAGTATATTTTGAGAACAATCTGGCAATTAGTGTTCTTGGAGTTAAGTTTTTTAAAAAAAATAAATGATTTCCTTTTTTTAAATAAAATAAAAGATGGGGGAGGGATCCCCCATATTGCCTCCACCCTGGCTCTATTCTGGACAGCCAGCATGAGGGAGTATCTCCTACCTCGGCTTGGAATGACCAGTTTGCAGGGCAGAGCCAGTGGGATGACGGAGTGCTGATAGACCAGTGCAGACAGGGAGCCTGTGGGGAGGAACACACAAGCTGGTGACTGATCTGGAAAGGGGGCACAGGGAAGCCCACCCCATCCAACTCCATCCACACCTTCCCAGTATCTGTCACGGGTTTTCTATTTTGCAGTGTTGGGGCTCAAACCTGGGGCCTGAGCTGCGCACCAGCCTCCATCTCCTTCATCACCACCCCCAACAGACTTGAAAACCTACCTCCCTTTACACTGGGAATTCTAAGGGAATCTAAGTAGTTTTCTTAAGAACCAAGTCCCCTAACCCTTCCAGTTATAGAAACCAGACCACAAGAGTGCAAGAGTCGAACTGTGACATAAAATCCCAGCTCAGTTGCTTATCTAGAGAACCTAAGTGGCACTTTTACATTCTTCATGTGCAAAATGGGCAGAGTGACAGCTACTGTGCAGGATTGCTGTGACACCAGAATGACATAACACCTAGATAGTGACTTTGAACTTTCACATAATAGGTAGCCAAGAAGGATAGCCATTCTCACTGCTGCTATTTTAATGTCCCAACAGTCGGCCTCAGTTGAGCAAGACAAACACAGAAAGGGACTTGGTAGGGTGCAGGAGCCTCAGTCCACAGTGTGTAAACAGGTCTCAATAAAACTTTATAAAAACAGCAGCTATTTTTCCTTCTGTCAAAGCCCTGCCCAAGAGGACTAGCCATTGTAAGACAGAACAGGATAGAGAACATAATAATAAACCAGGATGCTCACCAAAGTTGGGTTCATTGGGACAACCCTTGAGCTTGACTCCCCTGGGGCCAGTCTCTATCAGGAAGTGCCTCACCAGCTCATGGGTCATGTCTCCTGGAACAGAGAAGAATATTCAGACACTCATCATCAAAGCATCCTCCCACCACCTCGAAACTGTGTCTCATGACTTCTATGGCCTGTAAGATGAGATGGGAGAGAAGGTAACCGAGGAAGGGGCCTAGAGCCCTGTGGCATGAGGACCACACTATTCTCCTGTGGAGGATTACTTCAACTATGCTATGTAAAGGTATGTTACATTTGTTTATGCTGCATTTGTTTAATTATGTAAAGATGTGTTGCTGTTTTATCTGGCCTGCTTAAGGCACCTGATAGGTCTAATAAATAGCTAGGCAGTAGAGAGGTAGGTGGGGCTGGTGGGCAGAGAGAATTAGTAGGAGGAGAAATCTAGGTTGGGGGGGGAGAGAGAGAGAGAGAGAGAGAGAGAGAGAGAGAGAGAGAGAGAGAGAGAGAGAAGAAAAGAGAAAACTAAAACAGAAAGAGAGGAAGACGCCAGGGTCAGCCAGCCAGGCACAGAGTAAGACACACAGAAGGAAAGAAAGGTAAAAAGCCCTGAGGCAAAACACAGATGAAGAAAAACAGGGTAAATTAAGCTATGAGAGCCAGTGGGACAGGCATAAACTAAAGCTGAGCATTCACAATTAATACTGCGTCTCTTTGCCATTAGTTGGGAGCTGGTTGGTGGCTCCCAAAAAAGCCTGCTACACTCCACTTGCACCCTCACCCCAGGAAACACCCCACACACACCAAGTTCTAACAGTCTGCTGTCCCAAAACCACCACACACTCTCCATCAGCTTCAGGGACCATGCCCGGTGTTAGGGCCCCATTCAGTACCCAAGGGTGTGAAGAAGCAGGAAGCCCTGCCAGGCAGGGAGAAGATGTTACCTTTCTTGCCCTGCTGAGAGATGGTTGGAGGGGGTGAGGACACCTTCATGGCCAGCCCATAGGCCCCTCGGAAGGAGTGGCTGTCACGGATGATGAAGGCCCCTGGCTCCTGGTCCTTCAGGAGTGCAATGGCTGGAATGAGAGGTGATAGAAGAGAAGAGTTGGCTTGGCTTGAGTCCCATGGGCCTGGAGGACTCTCTCTTCTCTAGAGACTCTTCAGTGTCAGAATGTAAGTAAACACTCTGGAGGGCCCTCCTGTATCAAGCAAGGCAAATGCCTTCGGCAGGTGACCAGAGAGAGACAATGTTGGGGGTCATGCCATCAGTAGTCACTATTCAGCACAGTTCCATGACAGGAAATAGACAGTGTGTGACTGACAAGTGTAACTGCTCTGGAACTTCATTTAAAAAAGAGGAACTTGTTGATCCTCATTCCATAACCATGGACTTTCCTTGAGAACCTGTGGTGGGCCTCACCTTCAAGCCTACATTCCAAACTTGTTTTAGGTTTTTTTTTCCTAAATAATAATAACAATGTCTTTCATATCACAGTTTCAGATGCCCTTGACTGGCCTTTTACTTTGCCTGGGAAAGCCAAGGCTTTGCTAGACCACTCCAAGGCTCTACCTCTTACAGTCCCACCTCCCTTTACATGGGAAATGCTTTTTCCTGTCTGACTCTGATCCCAGACTCCTCTCTGTGACCACCAGCTACTCTGCACAGAGTTCTTGCCCAAAGCAGACATGCTAACCAGGAATCCATGATATCTTCTGATGAGCCACAAAACAGTGCTGTCCCCAACTCACCCTGCTCTCTGGAGATCTCAGGCTTGTACCAATACTTGGAAGTGTCCTGGACAAACTTCACTCTAGCTCGTGTCTCGGGACTATTGTCTAAAGGAGGAAACAAGGGAAAGTGTTATGGTTGAGTTGCATGCTTCCAAAAGATGTCAACACCCTCATACTCCAAACGTACAAATGTGGCCTTATTGAAAAGAAGGTCCTTGTGGATATAATCGAATTAGACAAAGGCATAGGGACTAGGGTGAGACTTAATCCAGTATGATGAATGTCTTTCAAAGTAAGCAAGAGACAAAAGACACAAAGGGGCTGCACCAGGTGACTATGGAAACATCTGTATGTCAAAAGACATAAAAGCACATCAGAAGTGTCCTAACAGCTGGATTTTGGTCACTGGTCTTTGCTATAACAAAATCTACTTCTACTATTCTAAGATAACAAGTGTCTGTCAGCTCCAGCAAATAAACCAGAAAGCTAGATCCTCAAGCGTCAGAGGATGTGGTAGGAGGTACCCAGGAGCTCTCCCCAGCCCTTCCTCCTACCAGCCACCACTACTGCCTGGTCATTCTGTGGGTAAAGGACCTGGCAAAGCATCCACTGAGCTGGTGAAAAACCCTTCCCCAGGCTGACAGCTTCCTTCTCCTTGCACTCTGGCTTCCCAGCTCAACCTAATATCCATGGGAAAATGACAAGAAGACCCATGCCTCTCTCCTGTGTCCCATCCCTCCTTGATCCTCACACTGAGTGGCATTCTACATCGGTATGGTCAAGAGTCACTCCCATCCCCCAACATCTAGACCAGGCATGGCCAGTACCCTAGTGGCCATTTACAGGGTGTCATGCAGAGCGAGATGATATTCCTATTCAATCACTTAACCTCTTTCTGAGAACGCTACATTGTATGGGGGATTGGACAAGATTGAGACCAGCTGTGACACTTCCCTGGAACGTGTCATGTCCCTGCCTCCTCCCAGTTCGGGAACTAGACGTGCATGTTACTGTGCCTGGCTCTTTAACATTTCTTTAAGCTCCGAGTCTGCAAGGTCCTCAACCTTGGTTCTTTATAAAATATCTCACAGATTATTTTGAATTGCAATCACTGAATCGGGCAGTAGAGTGTTAGAACTTAGCCTGGCTTTCTACCCACATTCTTTCACCCTTCAGCCTAGAGCAGGGAAAAAAAAAAAAAAAAAAAAAAAAGGCAAAGGGGCGGGGTCAGGAAGAAGAGAAAGTGGAGGAATCTACTTTCACAGTTCCACAGTCCTTAGTGAGAAACTGAAGCAGGGGATGCAGTGTTGAAAATGTCATCAAGTTAGAAGAGAGCTGCAGCCAAGGCCCTGGTTTTCATGGGCACCTGGGCTCTGTCCCTGTGGCCTGAGGAGATACATTCAGCTCTTTTCCCAGGCTAGGCAGCTAGAGAAAGCATCTGCTACAGGCGCCTGGCCCTCCTCTGAAGCCTGGCCATGGTTGATCTAAGGAGCTGTTAGAAGCGGCTGCTGTCCTGTGTGCCTTCCTGTGTTGACTCCAAAGGCTATTTTAAGTAGGCAAGATGGTGGGAAACAGGAAGTGTCCTAACTACTAGAAACTTCGCATCCTTCAAGGATTGGAGCTGGGAACCAGATGTCCTGTAGGCGACAGGAAGCAGGGGAGTGCAGGGTCACTCTAAGTGTCCCAGCATGGAAGGACCTCGAAAGGACACAGGACACAAGAGTCAGGGTCACTCCAGTCTTTTTATAATATTCTGTATTTTCCTTCGACACAAGTAACCTCAGGGCTTCTGCACACAGAGTCAAGGTCTGGTTGAAAACGTGTGGATCATCTAAAACCTTGGACTTTATGTTTGGAGAGTGAGCTGACACCAAGACTGGACCTGGCTAAAGAACTCATCCTGCAGGAAGGTCTGTTCAAATAGGCTCTGCTAAAACATCTCACCCCTAGTCTTTACCCTGGCCCACCCACCCCCCCCACCCACTCACCCCCACCCAACCCAATCCCCGGCCCACTGTTCACTGATGTGTGGGGCGACAAAAGGCACCGAGGACAGCAGAGTCTCAAAGTTCAGTTATGTCACAGTATCTCTCAAATAATGAACATATGCTGAAGACAGTCCTATCACGTACATATGTGGTGCATGCGTGTGTGTGTGTGTGTGTGTGTGTGTGTGTGTGTGTGTGTGTGTGTGTGTACATGCCACAACCTGCATATGAAGATCAGAGGGAACTCTGGGTGTCAGTCCTTGACTTCCATCTTCTTTGAGGCAGGGCCTCTTGTTCATTGTTGCATGCCTGTCCTGCAAGCTTTTGGGGAATCTTACCTCCACCTCATATCTCACCACAGCAATTATAAGCACACACTACTGAGTTCAGTTTTAAGTAGATTCTCAGCATCCAAACTCAGGCCCCATGCTTGTACAGCAAGGGCCTTACCCACTGTATCATCTCCTCTGGGGGTAGTATGGGCCTGGATTGGAAGTCAGCTCTGTCACCAAGAAACCATATAATGCCAGGCAAGCAACAGAAACTCTGTGAGCCTTAGAGTGTCCCTATATAAAGCAAAGTTAATACCTACTTCCAAGGGGGCTGGAGGGTTAAATGAATACTTAACTCAGACTACTACATAGCATGTGCTCAACAGGAGGCTATATCCATGATGGCCATCCAAAGAGCAGACGACAGTCTGTGCTTTTTAGTACATCCTCCTCATTTTGCACACCTTCATGAACCCTATCCCAGTTATGTTTTAAAGATATAACTCCTGCTACAGACAAGGAGCTCAGGCCTAGAAATCAGTGACCCACCCATGGCCATCTGCCAAGGGATGGCCAGGACAGATGTCCTAACTCTTAAGCAGGTAGAAATAGAAGAGAAGAGACACACCTGGAATAGAGTACTTGGAAAAGTCTGGAAGAGTGTGGGAGAAGGAGACCATGCTGCTCCCACTGGGACTGGACATTCCATTGGCAATGGGTGAGGAGGACACTTTCCCACTGATGGTAGCATAGTTGGGGAGGCTGCCGGCCCGGTCTCCCATAGACATTCTCCGCTTCTCTGGCAAGGCTGGTGTGGGGCTCCCTTGCCGGAAGGCTGCTGAGTCTGGCGAAGGTGAGGTGGCAGGGCTGCTCAGGCCAGGGTAGTAGGCAGGGGAGACAGGGAATGAAGGTGTAGAGGGAGCCTGGTAGCCGGAGGCACTGCTTTGCCTGGATAGTGTTGGCCGTCGGTCCTCGGGGGTGGAGTAGCCACCATAAGCTGCATGCCGGTCCAAGCTTGGGCTTCCAGGAACCACAGATCCAGATCCACTCATGTGTCGTCCCAAGCTAGGACTCCCAGGACTAATGACTGCATTGCCATGGAGACTGGAGGCCAGATTCCCTTGGTGTGCCCCAGGGTGTCGGCCCATGCTTGGGCTTCCTGGAGTGGTGGCCACACTGCTGTGGAGGCCTGGAACCTGGTGGCTTCCTACTGGGTGCCGGCCCAAGCTGGGGCTTCCAGGAGTGGTAGGTACACTGCTTGGGTGGCCAGAAACCACATTAGCATGGAAACCAGGGCCAGATGAACCCATCACCTGACGATGGCTCAAACGAGGGCTACCAGGGGCAGCCATGGTGGGGTTGATAGCCCGCCGGCCAAAGCCAGGACTGGGTGGAGTATTGGTGCCCACTGTTCTGTGCCGTGCCTGTGGACTCCCAGGTACCATGTGGACGGGGGCTGCACTGAACTGTGGCTGAACTTGGCTTTCTGGAGAACTGAATTGCTGAAAGGAATAGTCAGGGCTGCTGTAGCTGCTGCCACCAGCAGGGACCGGTGAGGAGCTCCGGTAACTCAGTGCTGCAGGACTCGGCTGCCCTAGGCTGCCTGAGCGGATGCTGGAGTCCAGTATGGGCTGGATGGGTGTCCGGGGGCCCTGGTCACTGCTCCCTCCTGATGGGAAACTGCCCACGGAAGTGCTAGGAGAAATAGCAGGTAGAAAGGTCACTGAAGGATATTGAATAGAGTGGAGTTTTGCTGAGTGGCCAGCATCCTTCGACCACTAAGAATAAGAGCTCCACTCAGTGTGGAGAAAGCTGGGCTTTTATACATTACATAATGGAACCATCCGAGAAAGAAACCAAGGGTCAGAGGCTTTAAACAGTAAACTCAGTACCATAGAGGTCTAAAAGGCCAGGTTTCCACCCCACTGTATCTGACTCCCAAACTCACACTTTCTTTACCATGCCATTGCTGACTCTCGACCCATCAGTCATAGCAAAGCAATCACCAGGGAAACGGAAGGCAGCTATCACGGTCTAAGTCCTTAGCACCACAGAAACTTAGAGAAATAGTCAAGCCACCTGGATCTATTCCTGTTAGGGCTCAAACTTGACTCAGTTTCCCTAAGTGCTTTATCATCCTCTCAGGTCGCTAACATTAGGCTTTCACTCCTAGGCATCTCCAAAAAACAAAGAAACAGAATCCCATTCAGGGGCTACCACAAATTAGAAGACCCCAGCTCATTTGAAGGTATGTCTTCAGCACAAGCTCCCTGTACATGGTCATGAGGCTCCTGTGACATAAGTACAGGCTAGCAGACCCAAAGTTCTGCCCATGTACGATGTGATGGAAAAGAACAGGGTTGCCAGCTGATGCTTAACAGTCAGGTCCTTACAGAGCTCAGAGCTCCTGGTAGAAGAGGCCATGTGTTAAGACCAGCAAGAGGCAGGGCAGGAAAAAGTCCAAGACGGAGACTAGAGAATGGACTAGATTGTGATACAGTAGAACTACAGCAGGTCGCATCCTGCTGAGCAGAGGTGATGAGAATAAGGGTACAATGGTGGAGTTCTGGGGTTTTAGAAGTGAGTTTCTGACACCCTGGAAAGAGTCAGTTGAGAGCACAGGCAGTATGTGTAAAAAGCCAGGGCAAAAGAAGAAACTGAGTCTCTGCCACCATGTCACCCCTGGAACAGGCAGCCTCCACCTGTGACAGGGCTGGAGAGGAAAGGTGTAGGGGAGCGTGCCTAGCTGGAGGGTTCGGAAGGAGGATCCAGAGGAGACATCTCTACTCAACTCTTACCAGCTTAGGTATGAGCGGCAAACTGACCCTGAAAACTGGGGAGTCAGAATCTTGGTGATCCTAGAACAGAGTGGGGTGGGTTCCAGAAAAGAAAGGGGGCAGGACCCCCCCCTTGCTGGGGAGAGAGCCCACCTACATAATCTAGCTTTGTCCTCCCCATGTCTGGCCTTGTCCAATCCCATCTCAAGCCCTTCCTCTGTGTCTTTCCATCCATAACATGGCATCTCATTCTCAGCCCCAATCCTCACAGCTCCCTCGTGTACACCAAGCATGAACTCTGCTGAAAGGCTGCCCTTCTCCTTCCCAGGCCTGGGATTCCTTCCCTGTCTGGCTCACTCGGGTGACTACCCGTAGTATCTGTCCACGTGGACGCCCCTCCAGGGTAGGCTACATGCTCTGAGTTCCCTTGTGGTTACATCATGCAGGCTGGTTCTCTGTCCCACTGACCTACATCTTCACCCCAAGAAATCCTGTCATCCTTCTGGGTTCCTACGATACCATCATCCTTCACCATCCTGTCTACTTCCCCAGCTAGAAGTAACCGCCCCTGCTTTGTGCCCCATGCGCTCTGTTTCTGGTCCAGGGCAGGCACAGGTGGTTCCTGTCTATACCAATCACTGAGGTCTGGGGATCAGAGAAGGAGACATTGACCTCCAGACACATGCAGCCATAGGTTGAAGCCCACTCAGCCGCTGCCCCTTTGAGACTCGGTTGCCTCTTCTGAGAAGTGAGAACAGCAAAGCTTAGGTCTTGGAACTGCAGCAGAAAGTGATGGCAGCCTGAAGTTTTGACGACATCAGCCTGCAGCCAGCCTGGAGCTTCCTGCCCAGTAGGTTAGCACCAGGAGGAAGGGACTCCTCATTGGCCCCTTTCCCTCAGGTGGAATGGAGCAAAGCCTGAGAGCCTTGCTCAATACTCTGGCTCTCTTAAGTTTGATGCCCAAAAATAATAACTCCCTAGGCCTTGAGAAAGTATCTTCAAAGTATAGCAATCTGGATGGGTTTTTTTCCCTACTCATAGACTACACAGATTCTCTGAGGCCTTGGCCTCAGGCCCACATTCCCACCCTGCACTCAGCATTCCTAGCTTACCTGTCAGCGCTGAGAATCGGACTGCTTGTGGACAGGGGGCTGGGAGAGACAAAGGAGCCACCCGGGGTCCCGTTCCTCAGGGGAGTCTCATGTCCATAGGCATGGGCAGCTGGGGCACTGAGGCTCTTGGGCTCAACATCCTGAGTTCGAGGCCCTGACACTGCTGTCCTCGCCACAGACTCCACATAGCTCCGGGGCTCTGGAAAAGGTAAAAGGACAAACCTTGAACACAGGTGTGGTAGGAATCCACCCACCCTGCCAGGGAATACAGCGCCCCCCAGAGTCCAGCCTGGGAAAAAGGCAGCATGAAAACTAACTACAAGCCAGCCCCCTGGGGAGCTTTCCTGAGGCTCCTGTTTGCCCACATCCTCCAGTCTGAGGCAAGCTTTAAGGAGCCTGGCACTTCTCTAAGCTCTACCTTTGCAAAGGGTCACCAGCACCTTCTCCTAAGGACGTGGATGACTGTCCATGGCTGGCATCCCCTTTGCCGCCTTATTTCTGGCCAGCCCTACCAGGGTCCCCAGATGCCTGGGCTCCTAAAACAGTCCCAAAGCTATCACCTGATTCTGTCCCTATCTTGGGATAACACCCAGCGTGCTGGTCAAGCAAACATCCAGTGCCAGCCACTGCAGACTTACCAGCCTCTTCCTGGCAAGACACTCCACCCACTTCTGCACAACACACTCAGCATTCCTTTGAATACTGATGCAGAAAACCCTGTGCCTGGGTGGAGCCAGACATTCTGTGCCCACTATGGTACAACCAGCATGCCAGGCCCTGTACAGAGGGGTTTCATATACAGTAACCTCAACCTAGTGTTCAGAGTAATATTAACAACAGAAATGCTATTTTGACAGATGATAAAACTGAGACATGAAGAATAAAATGAACAGACATGTTGGACCCAGGCCTCCATGACCTCAGAAGCCAGCCCTATATTAACTAGAACAAGAATCAGGGTTCTCAATTTCTCCAGGGACATGATCATATGGAGTAGGTGTATGTCACTGTCAACACCTAGAATTCTGTCACCATTTTTGTTGCCCTAGAGGGACAAGATCTGAGCATAGATCTCAGTTACATGGGATGTCCAGAGACTATACTCCATCGAGATCCCCCAACATCCACACATGCCCCTGGTCTGTAAGAGTAGCCACCTGAGCATGCTGGGCTGGGGCTCAGCTTGTAGAAAGAGCTAGCAAAGCCTCAAGCTGCTTAGGTCACACTCACTTCACAGGATTCCCAGGCTGACCTGAAAGAAGGTTTGAACTCTGGCCTCCCCAGCCCCCCAGCATTGTGGAGATGTCATAAGGTCCTATGATGCAGGACTGGTCAGATTCTCTGGAAATAACTTAGGTGGGATGGTCAGATGGTCTCTGTCACAATCATTCAACCCAGTCGTCATGGTGACAGTGATCACAAACAACAGCTAAACGAACAGGCACAGCTGTTTGCAACAGAATTTTCTCTAGGAAAACAGGTAGTAGGTGGATTCATCAGCTGTCAGCCTGTGCTGACTCTGATCTAACCTGTCCCCTCAGCCCAGGGAAGGGGAGCAATTTGTCCAGCCAATGGCTGTGAACAATACCATGTCTCCAACCTTACAATATAGGTTCTGGCTGCCCTAAGAGGACCCATAGTCTCATAGGGACACCAACAAATGAGTCAGGGGTATGCCAGGTCTACAAGGTCACCCACAGTGGCAAAACCAGCCAAGAGTCATGTGAGGTTAGGAAGATTTGCAGAACACATGTCCCCAGCTAGTATGCGGCAGAGATGGCATGGTACCCAGGCAGACAGTCTTTCAGCCAGCCAGTACTCACAGGTCATAAGTTGGGAAGCCCGTGGACTGTCCCTCACCATCCCTGTCACTTCGTCTGAACATTCCCCAGGCCCTTCTCGATGCTCCGCACAGTACCTCTTGTTTCTCCATGACACACAGCAAACCTCTCTCATTCAGAGAGCCCTGCTACCCATAGGCTTCACTTGCCTGACAAGGTCTCCTGGCATCAGCCACAGCACCTGCCACAGAGGACTCTGTGTGTCTGTGTCACAAATTCAGAGCCACACGACCCTCCATTCCAGTCCCATCCAGATATCACCTTGCATGTTAGGAAGACAGACCCGACACATGCACTCTGCTGTCCTTGCAAATCAGGTTGAAACCTACACTGGTGGCACTCTGAATCGACTCACTTTCCTACCCTCCCCCACTCCACCCTTATCTACATCCCCAGTGGCTACACTTCACCTACTTACCCCCTGAGACTCCAGATGGTTTGGCCTTTGGCTGGAATGGTTGAGTCTTTACTGGCAGGCAGGGAGGGCAGTGGAGAGGGAGAAGATGGGATTGTAGCCCATCCTCTGCCTATTCCCAGCTATACTAGCTCCTTCTGGGGGGTAAGGTCAGCTTGCTCCTTCTGGGTGGGTAGGGTCAGCTCCCTCCCTGCTAGGGAGCCCACAGGGCTTTTGCCCAGACTTTACAATCAATCATTTCAGTCGCCCCATTGGAATGAACCACACACTTCTGCCAAGACCTCAGCCCACACAAGAGGTAAGTTAAATCTTATGCTAAACTATACACTAAATTCTCCTTTTTTAAAAAAAAAAAAAAAATTCCATATTCTGCCAACATAAAGCTAAGAGGAAAGCCCACAGCCGGAACAGACTCACACCCAGTCAACTTAGGTGGTGACTCTGTCCCAGCTGAGTGCCCGCTCCACTCCCGTGTAAACACGGAATAAAAAGAACTCACCTGCCTAGGACGAAGGCACGTGAGAAGGGGCATGAGAAAGTTCTTGGCAATTCTGGTTGAGTCAGAATTGGTCTTTGACCTTGACCTCCCTCCACCCTTACACATTCCCTTCCTGGGTTGGGGGTGGGGGACCTCCTCCTCCTCCTCCTCTCTGGTCTCCTAGGGAGCAGCTGACCCCAGGCCACCAAGCTGGGGAGGGTGCTGCATGAAGAACATTCCAGAAGCTCAGACCATTCCAAGTAGCTGCTGGCAGCCGAGAGCAACAGAACACAAGACTGACTGACTTGACTCCTCAGCTGGGGCTACCGGCTTGTCACCCACATTCTCAAGTACATTGCCTCACTGGAAAAAGAAAACTCCGGTTGAGGGAAAGGGGCCGGCATTGCCCACCCTAATAACATGAAGATATAGGGTAGGGAGAAAGCTTCTGTGCTGTAGCATTTACCTAACATACATGTACAAGACCCTGGGTTTAATTCAGCCCATAATAAATACATACATAAATAAAATACTAAAGATATGGATGGTGGAGAAAAAAAGGTAAAGAAACTCCTTGAGCCGCAGATCTAGAGGCTAGCATTAGGAACAGCCATGTGTAGTCCTGTCCAAACCCCAAACACCCTCCATATCTCTGCTCAGACCTGCCTCATGGTAAGATCTCTGTAGTCTCCAGCACCCTCCCTCACCCTTAGACCATAACACAGGGGCCTGGTGCATGGTAGGTGCCGGACAACACTGTCCCAGGCTACCTGTTCTGATGCCCCCGAAACACCATCACCAAGAATCTTACAGGCATCGGAGTCGTCAGAGTCCAGTGTCTTCCTTTATGCCAAATCTGTCCTCATGGAATGGCTGAAACAAACAGAACCTGCCACAAAAGCCTTCCTAAAGTCAGTCTCTCTCTCTCTCTCTCTCTCTCTCTCTCTCTCTCTCTCTCTCTCTCCTCCTTCCCTCCCAGAGAAAAACTCTGTTCAGATGTTCAGGTGTCCCTTCTACTGTGTGTACCCACTGGAAGAGGCAGTCCCAATATGCTGAATGACAGATTCTCAACTCTGCCCCTGATCTCTATGAGGGTACTAAGTCATCTGATGCCCCCTTGTTGGTAAAATGGTGCCCATACCACCTTCCACTCTGCTGTTATAAATAGAAAAAAAAAAAGAAGTGTGACAGTAGCCCCCACATGGCCTGGCTCCTGCCTGTTTAATTTCCTCCAGACCACACACACAAACCCAGGTGCACTGGCTCTGGGCACTTGTCTTAATGGTTTTTTAAGTTTCTAAGGAGAAAAGGAACAAGCTGGGGGCTGGGGAGACCGCTTAGTGGGTGATGTGTTTGCTCCACAAGGGTGAGCATCTGAGTTTGGATGCCAGCACCCATATCAATCTGTGGGTAGTGGCATGTGTCTGTAACCTCAGCACTGGGAGAGGAGGGGGATGGGGACAGGGGGATCCTTGAAGATCAGTGTCCAGCCAGCTTAGCCAAAATGACCAGCTCTACATTCATCAAGAGACCTTGTCTCAAAATTAAGGTGGACAGTAATAGAGGAGACCACCCCACATTAGCCTGCCTCTCTCTCTCTCTCTCTCTCTCTCTCTCTCTCTCTCTCTCTCCCTCTCCCTCACACACACACACACACACACACACACACACACACACACAAGCTATGACACCCAAGCCCAGAGCCCATGTATGTCATTTCTCTCTCGTCTCTGTTTTGTTCCCAAATGCTTCACACACAATTCTTATTCCTATTCATGAAAATGTTCACAAGCTTAAGATACATATCTCATACAGTTTATTACCTCCCCAGGGAGGGCATGTTGCCTGCTGCAAACAAAGCCCACAGAATGATGGCTGACTCAATGCATCAATGAAGAAAAGAATGCATAAATATATTTAGCCCAGTGGTTTGAACGGAGCAAACATCTCTCAGATTCTTCCTTCCCCAGCTGAAGAATTTTGCTACTGATCATTTTTCCTCACAAGCCTCTTTTTCTGAATTTCCCATCAAAGTATCAGAACATCACGCAAAGCTTCCAAGGGTCAACAAAGAATGTGGCCTGGGCTGACCCTGGAGGTGGCGCCTCAGTTAAGAAATGTCGAACCAGCCTTAATGGTGGCCTCACCGCCCACTCCCAAGCTAGAAGCCCAGGCCACCAAGCCTGTAAACAGGGATGGGCTTAGACGGGGCCCTTTGACTAGGAAACAGGAAGCTCAGAAATGCAGTCTAGCCCGGTTGCCTCTTGGTTGTGATCCTACCCCCATCATAACCCAGATGTTAGTTACACACCCCTGAAAGCACAGGCGTGGCTGGGTAGATCTCAAGAAGCCTTCCCTTCAGAATTCCTCCGCTCCCTTGCAAGGACAGATAAGGGTGGGAGACTCAAGGGGCTTGTAAAAGCCGAGAGTCATTTGTGAAGCACACTTGGAGGCCTCACTTGAACTCTGTCAGTATTCACTGTCAGAATACAGCTCCCAGAGCCTGGATGCCCTACCCAGTGACTTTCTCCCTGGAGTCTGACAAACCATGTACTGAGTTAGCCACCCACACTCAGGACCTGAGTCCCACTGTGCTGACAGGCACTGAGGCTGTGGGGAGCAGTCTAGAGAAAGCTTGTCCACTGCATGAGGCTGGCAGGGAGTAGTCTTGACCCCTAGCTTCCCACATCTGCAGCTTCTACACAGGCTGGTTAGCAACCAGCAAAAGGGACCGGAGAGATGGCCCGGCACTTTAGTACACTTGTTGCTCTTGCAAAGGACCTGGGTTCAATTCCTACCACACATCTAGTGGCTCCCAATTACCAGTAACTCCAGACCCAGAGGATCCCACACCCTTCTCCACAAGCACGAGGCACATGTGTACACACACTGGCAAAAATATGCATATGCGCAAAACAAATCTAAAAATTAAAATAATTAATTAAAAAACACAAAGAAATCAATCAAGTTTCTGGAAAGCATGACCACCACACCTGGAATAAAAAGTCAGCATGCTGGGGTAGAAACCAAGTTATTCAGTGCAGAGAAAAGTAGGCCTAAGAAAAACAAAGTAAGCACCTATAAAAATAGCCACACAGAACCACAGGCCCAAGGTGGGAATATCTAACATAGCACAGCTGGAGGGGACCTTGGGACTCACCTGTCTAGCATCGCCTGTGGAGATGAGGACATCTATGCCTAGAGACATATAAGAGCCACTCAGGCTCGATGCCAGGGTTCCTCCAAACCCAGGGCTAGGCTGGCCTCAAAGCTGAGATCAATTGGAAACTCCTTGAAAATATTTCTCAAGGGGCCAGTGGGATGAATCGGTGGGTAAAGATGCTTGTTGCCAAGCCTCCTGACAAGTTTCTAAGTTCAGTCCCTCACTCAGATATGGTGGAAGGAGAAAATGGATTCCCCTGAACTCCACACATACACCACTGGCATGTGTATGTATACTCATGCATGGGCTTGCACCACACACACACACACACACACACACACACACACATACACACACACACACACACACACACACACACACACACACACACACACACCCTTTGTAAAGGATAACAAGTACTTCTCAGAATTGTGCATGGGTGTCCTGAGGCACTTTTGTGAGTGAGCCCTTAACTAGCCTGCCATTGCCACAGGTGCCTGGGTTTTAGAAAGATCACTTCCTGCCATTATGTTGACACAGGAGCTATGAGGAGCTATGGCTCTAAACGAATTGTCCCATTAGGACTGAACCCGAGAAGTCCCTCATAGACTCATATTTGAATGCTCAGTCCCCAGCTGATGATGCTTCTATAGGAGGCTGTGGATGGGAGAAGTGAACCATCAACGGGTAGCCTTTGAAGGGAATGCCCACCCAATTCCCGCCTCTTCCTCTTCTTCCCAGTCTTCAGCAATGTGAACAGCCTTCATCACACACTCTCACTGCCATCTTGAGCTGCCCCATCTTGCCATTTCTCTCATAAGGGATTGAGATCTCCTTAACTAACCACTTCTCCAAGGACTGTCTGGTCGGGTCCCCATCAGGTCACCGTCACAAAAAGAGATACAAAAGTAGCCAGCTCACACTCCACACTGATTCTATTGAAGGCACTGTTCCCAAGTGAGTGTCATCAACACCCAGCAAGAGGAAGCCAGCTCTAGACCTCCAGCCCACGAGATAGCGTCTAGAAGGACCTGCACAGGCTTAAATGCCTGAGTGGCCAAGCAAGAGAAGTCCTGTTCTCTTTGCCCCTCCCTGTCTGCCTCCATGTACACTGCATACCAGCCATGCGGTGCATGTGCCCCGGGAGAGGAAGTGGCACAAAGGTGGCACCATGCTGGCGCCTGGATACTAGCTGTGCCTGAACTGGTGCCCAGCGGCAACAAGTTTCCCAAGCAGCATTCAGGCAGTGCCCAGAGTGGCACCTCATTGTCAGAGTGTGTGGATAGGAAGGCTATATATGCCTGGTCACTTGAGAGCAGGCGAGAAAAGAGATCGATCCCCCAGCCAGTCTTGTCAAGCTCCCTGTGAAAAGCCATGCCCAGAGGGAGCCACACACTGCAAAGTGCACTTACCTTCTAGAGGCTTAGGGACTTCATCCCCCTCATCTTCCTCTGAGGGAGGAGAAAAGAAACAAGAGGAGAAGCAGGAAGGAAGAACAGACGATAAAGATGAGAGGAAGATCCCAGAGGAGAAAGAGAGAGAGAGAGAGGTTATCAGGATTACATCAAGAGAAAGAATTTGCCGAAGAAAGGGAGGCTGAGATCCTACTCTGTACAGGACCCAGGAGTCCAGGGACTTTGTGAAGCAGACAGGAGCCAGGCCCCTCCCAGTCTCTGCAGCCAGAGTTGTTGTGGATCGAGCATCAGGTGGTATCATGCTGGCTAGTGAGAGAAAGCCTCTGGACCTTCATCTCTGTGTTGGCTGGGTGTATCTGCCCATGCTCATATGTCCTAAGTGGAGGCTGTGTCTCGGTGTCTGCAATGTTCACAAATGCATGTGACTACCCTCTTACCTGGCTGGATCAGTCTTCTGGTGACTAAGGAAAAAAGGAAAAGTTGACCCCAAGAGCTCCAACTCGGCTAGTCATTTTCTAGCTCAACAGACACCAAATTGTCATTGAAAGTCCCAGGACCCATCTCCCTCCCCAACAGAAAGAAACTGAGAAATGAACAGGAAATAGAGGGATGGGTCAGTAACCATCCACATCAGACACTGACCTTCCAAACATGGTCATCCACCCCATAGCTAGTACAGATGACCTTGGTGTGGTTAGGGGCAACCCAGAAAGCCCAGCTTCTATTCTTAGCAGCAAGGTCAAAGACCATCGACATTGGACATGTGAACTCAGGGATGAGCAGGGTCTGTTTTGGAATGTGTTTTTAGGTAGCAGGTACTTTTATGGGCAGAGGAGACCCAAGGCTGATGGTGAAATAGCCTGGGAGAGGGCAGAGAGCATGATGGGAGTGATCCATTTCTCAGGCAAAGCTTTGTGTGTGTTGGGAGGATGGGGGTAGCCCAAATACCTAAGCTACAGCCTCTGATATCACCAGGATGCTCAGAATAGGAGCCACTGGGCTGTAGTCAAGGTAAGGACTGTCACAGAACAGCAGACATGTTTCTACACGACACAACTATGTGTGCACACACATACTCACACACAAGTGTGGGGACACAGCCAGGGAGAGAGGTCTCTAGCAGGGCTGAGCAACTCCAATAAAGCTGGAAGCAGGTCTCAAAACCCTGAGGCCCAGAAAAATGTGGCAGGCAGAAGGACACCCCAATGCCTACAAAGCACCCCCAGGCATTACTTCAGTGTGGTACAATCATGGCCTCCTCATTTTGAGGAGGGTCCCCCAAAGCCTCTGCTCTGTTAGAACACCTGCCCTGGCTAGCAGGTTCTCTTAGGCTCCTTTGACATTTCCCTCCCTCCCCTCCACTCACTCACCACCCGTGGGGTGCAGCAGAATATCAGCTGGGTTGTGGGGTTTCAGACCCAGAGCAGACAGGGGTGTCTTGGCCAGACCTGGAGGAGAGCGCACTGTGTGGGAAGAAGATGGAGAGACACAGGAAGTGAGGACATGTCACGGTAAGGGTAAGTGCAGCTGAGGTCTGGACCACCAAGAACCAGCCCTGAAGCCCCCACCTTCCCCTGGCTGAGCTGGCTCCCATGCCCTTCCTTATCCTTGGGTTGCTTCACGTTTCAGCTTGGAAAGGGGACAGTCAGGGATTGACACTCCTGTCCCGACCCTTCCCCACCCTTGAGAGACGTCTATGGCTCTTCTCTACAGCTACAGCCCTTTTACCTTATGAAGGCTTATTAAACACAGCAGGTTTAGTTCTCTTTGTCTTTCTATAGAATATTATCTTCCCATTTTCTCCTTACCCCCAGCATCCTCTACTACTGAACACACACACACACACACACACACACACACACACACACACACACACAGAGAGACCTTGTAAACCATGCACACAAATGTAGGACAAGCAAAAATAGTCGCAAGAGAACACATTTTGAGAGGTAGGGCTGAGCATCACAGCCAGAGACCTCAGCATCCCTGAGACTCAGCAGTCTCAGGCTACACAGTCCCTTGAAAATCCCAAGAGAAGCCTTGTGAGCGTGAGGTGTGGTACTGGAGACTTGGTACTCTGAGTAGACAATCTAGCACTCTTCTCTCAAGAGCACAGCTTCCTGGGTGAAATGAGGCTCCTTCTGAGTGGCCCATTTGAGTTACAAGTGTCACATATCACACAAGGTCAGAAAGGGCTACCCAGCTTTTTTCCCATCGGCCGAGGACTTTGAGCTGAGCAACAGGGGTGGTATCATTTGTGCCCGGTCATGAGATATCTCAATGGCAGTGACCATGTATCCTAGCACATCTCTGAGGAGAAATAAATAAGGACTAGGGCGCCTTCAGGGATCCTTAGGACACACCCTGTTATCCATGACTCTCAACAGATGAGCTGTGGCTGTTATATGCCCAGGATCCAAACTTGGCTTCACAGTTGTTATTTTAAGTAACAAACAGCAACAACAAAATGTTTTCCTTCAGTGTGAGCAGCAGGTGAGCACACACACACACACACATACACATACACACACAGAGAAAGGGACATCACGGGTACAGATAAGACCTGATTCTGGACTCCACCTTTTCTCTCTCCCTAGGCATCCCAATAAACAAATATGTGCATTATACACTTTCGTGCTTGTGTTGGGCAAGGACTTTCTTGTTCTTTCCACATCACCTCCCTGCCCCACACTGCTAACACCTGTCTTTTGCCCATAAGCATGCCTCTGTCACTTAGTAATGATGTTTGGCACCCAAGTGCCAATTTGAATGGCATCACCGTGAGAGAATGAGTAGGGTCTGTGGGAGAAGTCTCTGTCCTCAGCTAACATCCGCTGTCCAGCAGGTGCAGGTGCAGGGCAGGGGACCAAGGACATCAGAAATAGTTGACTAGACACTTTGCTTGGCTTCTCCCCTCCACTCCAGCTTCAGCTTCCCAGACTGGAGCAATGTGGCCCTTATACTGAGGCAAGGAGTGGGTGGCTCTGAAGACAGGCGCCCTCTCCTTCCTGAGAGAAACATTCCTTGCATTTCTCCGCCTTCCAACCTCTTTCCCTGGCCTTAGGCATTTATGAAACTTGTGACTTATATTTGTCCCCAGGTCAGATGTATGACTGGCCACCAGAGAGAAGAAGAAAACAGCAGACCCAATTAAGGTGACTTCCATTCCCAGCAGAGGATGTCCAGCCCTCAAGGCTGTTGGACTCAGCAGTAAGTAGATGTTATAAAGGTAAAAGGTTAAGGTCTAGAGATGTCACAAGAAGCCACAAAGCCAGCTCTTGAACAGAATGAATGCCCTATGTCTATATAACTGCTGCTCTGTGCTCAGTCCAGGCTGATCTGAACTGAGCTGTGCTGGGTGAACAGAATACACACTGGAATTCAAAATGTGTGCAAAAAGAACATAAAATGACATTTGAGTACATATAGCATTTTGCTATTGTTTTGTTTTGTTTTATGAGACAGTTTCTCTGTGCACCCTTGGAGGTCCTAGAACTTGATCTATAGACCTGGCTGGCCTCAAACTCACAGAGATTCTCCTGTCTCTGCTGGGATTAAAAGTGTGTGCTGTTAACGCTGCTCATTCTTAAAATACCAATATCACTAACTAGATATTTTAGATTGAAGTTCTATAAAAATATGTCTAACATTAATGTCATTGGTATCCTTTGAAAATAAATTGCCTCTGCACCATAGAGCTGAGATTAGAGTGCTCCTAGATGTTTATGTGTGAGAGCCCTAAGGACCAAAACTGAGGCTTTCATGCTTGTATGGTAAGCACTTTCCCTGCTAAGCCGATTCCCTAGCATGCTTATAATGGTTTTTAATATTATTTCATATCTCAATAAAATATTGATAGTGAAATGTTGAAATGACAGTTTTTCAGATTTAGTAAAAAGTTATTACACTTAATTTCACTAATCTCCTAACACAGGGAATTTTAGATCACAAATATGCTTGCGTGTGTGCGTGCATATGTGTGTGTATGTGTGTGTGTGTGTGTGTGTGTGTGTGTGTGTGTGTGTGAACTCAGGCCAATCTACCCAAATCCCTCATCTCTACTTTCTTCACCACCCAGGCCTCTCATGGGGACCCTGAGTCCCTTATCACCTAGTATGACCCTATCCCTTCCCCATCAACCTTCCCCAATTCCTCTCAGGGCACTTCCCCTACATAATGCTGATCATCCTGGGGCTCATTCAGCTCTTCTGTCTGTCTGTCCTTCAGGGACCAGCCTCTCCCATCACCACACTGGGGATGGAAACTAAAAACCCTTCCTGGAGACAGAGGATGGCATGAGAAGATCTACCCAGTCCTTTCTTAGTAGACATGACACAGGATGCCTGATACTGTTAGGCAAAGCATCAGAAACAAGAGCACGGACAAGCCCCCACGGTCACATTGGGAGAGGATTTCCTACTAACATTGCATGGGGGGGAAAAATGAATCAACACACAGAAGGCTCCATAGGATGAGAGCCAGGACCTGCAGGAAAACAATCTAGATGTGAAGTCCAAGCTGGTCTCATCCTTAGGTTGAGAGTGGACAGTAGAGAACACAGAACAATAGAATAGAGACTGGGGTGAGCCCTGGAACGAAAAGCAATGGATCCAGCCCTTCCTACCTCTGCTGGCACTCTCCCCTCCCAACCCCACTTCCGGGACAATCACACAGACTACTGAGGAAATGGATGGGGGGAAGTGTTAGCAGGTGCTCTTACCCCCACTGGGTGGCGGGCTGCTTGGGGAGGTCCCCTCCATCTCCTCAAAGGCCTCCTTGTAGCTGTGTAGATGGGGCTGTAGGAAAAGAAAAGGACAGAGAGAAGAAAGCCCTGAGGAGAGGCTCCTCTTCAGGTGATCCTGGGCATGAGGGCAGCAAGTTTGGCAGCTCACACATTCCCTCTCCCGCCTGACTCTCCACTACCCCCAGGGAAGCCCAAATACTGGCCACTCACTGCCTCAAGCACTCCTTATTGTTGGCTGAGTATAGGGAGTGGCTGTTTGCAAGGCCACACTAATGCTCAGGCAAAACTATTTCATAGCCATGGAGATCAGCTATGCTAGTATCTCTGCAGGGGCATCCAGAAATGAAGGGTTTTAACAAAGTCCACGGCAGTTCTTCTGCACATGGAAGTTCAAGACTCACTCACTGCCTCTAACTACTGAAATGTCTCAGCCATGGAATCATTCAGGTATGAAAATTAAACCTCCTAAGAAGAACATTATTTCTCAAAGGTGCAAAAAAATGCTTGCCAATCTGATGCTTCCTGCCACACTAAAGAACTTTCTTTAGGGGCTGAGAAGGGAATTTCAGTCTCATGTTAAAGCAAGAAGCTGGGGTATAAATGGTATTTTAGAGAGGCGACCTTGGGCGGGGATGCAGGGAGGGAGAAATCACTGCATTTACTGATGAAGCAATAGTAGTTGACCCTCAAACTCCTGGAGATGCACCATGCCCTCTTCTTCCTGCTGTGGCCGCACTCACCTCTTTGGGCCGCCCTCCAGGATTGAGGGCAATGGTAAGAGCCAGCTCAGGAGAGACACACTGGACGGGGGAGCGAACCCCAGGACTACGGGGGGATGTGGCCTCTGGAGACTGGTTTTCATACTGCCCATCACTGGCTGCCCGCCTCCGGAGTGGGGCTGGGGGCTCTGCTGGCTGCTTCTCCCGAGCCTGAACCCCTAGGAGGAAGGGTTAGGGTATGGAGAATAATAAGTATACTAAAGAATGATGTGATCACTCACACCTCCCTGCTCACACAAAAGCAATACCTCAGCTTGGGGGCTAAACTGGAGTGAACCATATCCCTAGTCCCTCACCATGCCTTCCTGTCCCTAACTCAGCCCAGACCCTAAATTTTCCTCATGGGGTGGGGGTGTGGGGTAGAGGCTGCTTGGCCTGGCCTCTGCCTTCAAGAAAAGTCTCTACTCTGCATAAGATTTGGACCAAGAGCACAAAGGATTGATACAAGAAACAGATGTCAGCTCCTTCCAGCCCCTAGAGGCAAAAGGCCAGAGCTTCCAGAGGAGGGGAGGGGAGGGTCTCCAAGGCAACTGCATCAACCAACAGGCAACATGGGGACTTTGGGAAGGGCTTTTGGAAAGAGCTAGATTGCATCATCTTGCACATGGTGCTCCCAGTGGAAACAAAGGAATGACCAAGTCACACTCTGGAGTCCCCAGGGCACCCCTGAAGCCCCTACCAGCTTGCTCTACAGCATCCCCTCAGCAGCCTGCTTCCTCTGGTCAACCCCTTGTGGCCAAGGTTCCCACTAGACCCTACCCTGGCAAAGGGCTCCATCTTCCTTCCCCACTACAAAGGCTGCCCATGTTGGCCTTACCCTGCCTCCTCCCCATCTTCTCTCCTCACAGCTGGGCCAAGGCATGGAATCTATTATTTCACTGTGCTGGCTTCCAGAATCCTAGAATATTGACTTCCTAGATCCCAAGAGCCAAGGCCCAACCCTGAGAGTTGAATCCTAGACCTAATTATTTTAAATTCTCATCCCTGCCTCCATTACCACCAGGACTAACTAAAGGGCTGAGGTCACATGAGCCTGGGTCACGAACACACACATCTGGGATCCTTAGTCACAAGTAGGAGTGCGTATATATACACATACATGTATAAATACACACGTGATGCTGCCTTTTAGGAACACAATTTGGGCAGCCTGATGGGATTTACCCTTATGTAGCCCAAATGCTGTCTCATCCTCTATAGTGAGATCTGAAAAACCTAGGTAGTCCCCAACCCTTAGTTTGCCACAATCACAAATAGTTGCCATGGCCTACACTGCTCAAGAAAACCTTCCTGTTTAGTATAAACAGCAAAGTGCTGGCTGGGGCAGAACTGCTTTGCTTGCACAGTTACTGTGGTACATATGCATGTACTATGAAGGCGTACCAGAGTCTCCACTTGGTGCTACTCAGAGGCAGCTCTGCCTGCCTGCACAATGGAGACCGAATCTGATCCCAAGATGCTCTGCTCAAAGCAAACAAGCCCCTAACCTCAGAATGCCCTGATTTCCAGAAGAGAAAAAAAGAAGGTGTGTCAGTCCTGAGCAAGGGATGCTGGGAGAATCTACAGGGAGTAAGAGAGGAGGAAGCTCTGGACATCTGCAGCCACACCAGTCTCTGCCAGCAACTCTAGGCTCCCAGAACTCAGGCAGCCTCTGGCCTCAGCCTCCACCCACCTCCTCTTTCCTACAACCAGGCCCTGCCCAACTCGGGCCTCTGGGAAGTGTGGGCCAGCCCTAGCCCTGTTTCTGGGCTCATTCTGGCAGAAACATTAGAGGAAAGCACGCACAGACACTGCTTTTCTAATAATGTTGTAAGAAAGGAATAGCTTTACAAACATTCTGGGGGTATGGCGTTGAGTTCAGCCCCCAAAGTGAAAAGAAAGCCTAAGAACTGCCTTTGGTTCCAGGAGCACACCCCCCACACCACCGTGTCTAGCAGTCTCTCTGCTTTTTCAAGAGTAACCACTTCCTTGTTTGGGGGCCCTGTGTTGGCTTTTGGAAAGGCAGTGGGTTTCTGTTGGAGTCACCCCCTAGGAGGGGCAGAGAACATTCTCACCATAGGCTCCCGGCACCATGGACAGTAGTGAGGACTGAGGGTATTCTACACGTGTGGTGGACCACCAGGAGAGGACACAGACCTGCCTAAGGCATACAGGCCTTTGAGAGCATGTGTTATTACATCTTTTCAGCTCCTTCCTGTTGCTGCCAGGATGGCACATGGGAGCATGCTCTGACCAGAGGCAGGGGGGTGAGGGGACTACAGGACAACGTTCCCCCTTACAGAAGAGGAAAGACCCCCACATTCCACTCCCACAGAGCTAACCGTTCCCAGACAGTGGTCCATGGCACTAGCAGCCAGTCAGGGCACTCAGTCTTGGAACACAGTGTCTCACTGTTGTCCCCTTGGCAAGCCCATAGCTAACCCAGAATGCCTGGAGAGCTATGGTTGCTCTCTTTAGTCTCTTTCTATGAGAGGGAGCCTGACACAGCAGAGCGGGAGAAGAGAGCCTCATTGTTCCACAGCCAAGTGGTGACTCTGGTCACCAGCTGACAGCCAGGATGAGAGAGAGAGAGAGAGAGAGTCTTAGCACCCCCCCACCCCCCCCACCCCCGCCCCGGAAGGACCACAGGACACTGAAGTGGTATGGCCTTAGTGATCTGGTTGGTCTCTAACTTCCTCTGGCTTTAGGGCCAGAGGAAGCTGAGTAGAAAAAAAGAAGCCACCACTGGCTCTGGAAGGTTCTCCCCACCAGGCTCCTGAGTACTGAGAAGTGGAATGCTCTGATGGTTAGAAGGTAGCTTTTCAGCTCATAATGTTCCACAGTCAGCCTCTAAGGGTTATCTCACCTGGGGCTAGCACTTGATCTTCCCCATGGTCTTATAAAGACAGGTGGTCACCATTGCCTGATAGCTGCTATATACACCTAGGAGCAATACTGAGCCAGCCCCTGACCTCATTGTCCCCAGGACAACACAGTACCTTGAGGGACAGTTTTCTGCCCAAAGTGCTGTATGGATCCTAGACCTAATAGCATGCATGTGCACATATGTATATATATACATATGTGCAGAGAGATTGATATATAAATGTACATACACATTAATATATAAACACACACACACTCTCTCCATATACTTAGGCAAAGCATTGCCATTCTTCAGAGTCACATGGATAAATACTCCGAATTACACAGTGTCACAGGCATCAACACAGACCTCTCCCATGGACCCAGATACTGGTCACCCTGCCCCCACAGACCCAACTCTTCTTTCCAGCCTTCCGATTTCCAAAAGACTGGCTTCCTCAGCTCCAGGTGGTAGGGCTTGGTGTCTGTGCGCACGCCCAGGGCTCCAGAAGTAAGGGGATCCAGGATGGAAGCCACCTGCTGGGCCAGGGCACTAGAAAGCCACACGTAATCACACTAAAAGCTCTAGAGCATGCCATGCCAGCTCCCCTCGGGACAGGTCCACTGTCCCAGAACCTGAACAGACCCTGGGCCCAGCTTAACACTACATTCCCCACTGCTGGGCCAAGAAAAAGGCAGAGGGAGAAAAAAGGAGAGAGAGAGAGACAACTGGCCAGAGCCATCTCTGGAATATCAATGGGCTGGGACAGAAGGGTCCATGGGGCAAAGGACACTCTACTGCTATCAGGAGTGGAGTGTTCCTTTGCCTGGAGCTGCTTAAGGCTGTGCATTGGAGAAGCCTGGGTACATGGTCTCCTCCCTGACACTGGCCTTCAAGCAGGAATAGGCAAATAAAGGGTGAGAGCCTGGCCACCTGCATGCCCCAGAGGCTGGGAGTGTTGGAGCACCATGCCACATATTCAAGGCAGGCCTTTCAGACTGGGAACATGGGCTCAGATGGGCACAGGCAGGCTGCAGGCCACGAATCCTAGCGTCAGAGGGGTATTGTGCAGTAGGGTCTAGGCCACCTTTTCCTGGCTGACATGTGGTAGTCCCAGGGAAAAAAACAGCTTGGCTCCTTCTGAGTCTTGGCCCTGAAGCCCAAACCATCCCATCTGGGATGGCTAAGGGTAAATGACAGGGACTCTTAGTGAGCACCTCCCTGGGAAGAGCAGCATCTCCACAGGACACTCTGAAAGTTTCCCTAATGACTTCTAACCCTGTGCCCAGCAGTCAAGGCCAAGCTAAAAGCATCAGGCCTTCAGCCAAGCAGAAGGGGAGGGGAGAGCCTAGGAGAGGAGGGCGAAGGGAAGGGAGGAAGCATGGTGGGAAGGTCAGGAAGGATTCTCATGGCAAAGAGGAGAGTAGAGCGGAAGCTAAAGAGAATTGGAGGAACGCACCGGAAATGGAGACAGATCGGAGCCGGTGGGGAGGGGAGGGTCGGAAGCCACCGCCGCTCTGCCTCAGGCCCTGCAGTTTGGCATTGTACACTGTCCACCCACACCCCAGGGGAGCCGGCAGGAAGGGGAGGCACCAGGCATGGAAAGCGCCCCACCAACAGCACAGGGGACAGGTGGACACGGAACACATTGAGAGGGCAGGGAAACGAGGCATTCAACAACATGAAACAGAACAAAAACAAAACAAAACAAAAAAAATCAGGGTTAGTCTTTGTTCTGACTCCAGAATAGGACCACACGTCCAAGGGAGGTGGGAGAGGAGGGATGGAAAGACAGGGTGGTCTGGGGCCTTTTGTGCTTCTGAGGTGCGGGTAGCTTTCCTTTCTAACAGTAGCAGTACGGGGCCTGGAAACTTCAATCCCATCAGCCTGCACCTCACAGTCAACCTAGGCCATCCAAGAGTCCCCCTTTCTCTCAAGGTCACCCACCCCTTCTGAACCCAGGATGGCCTACCAATCTGAGATCCATGGTCACACCCATTGCATCCCTTAGCCCTGTGTAACTCAATCACATTAGCCCAAGGAATCCTTTGCCCCTGGAGACCCCTCATTCTTTTAATTGCTGCCCAAAGCCACTGGGTACCACGAGTGGAGGCCTTGAGATAAACCTACAGGATGCTGTAGAAGGCCCTGCTGTATCTCTCTGTCGTCACCTTACTGGTTAGCAAGCTGCCTTCATCTCTCAGGGCCTGTGGCAGAGGCTGGTACTTGTCATGTGCCATCTATCTGGCCCCAGCCTCTTCCCTTAGTCACTGGCTGTTAGAGTCTGACCCTCTCAGAAGCCTCACCGACATCTTATACTGAACTCCCTCAAAGGCAGTTCCTTGTGTCATCCTGGAACACCTCTATTATTTAGTTGCTTGGGACAACATTCCACATCTAGCTGATTTGGAAATCTTCCTAGCCGAACCTCCCCGATGGTCTAACCATTTTCCTCCCATCTCTGCACTTCCAGGCCGATCGATAGCAACAGCCTCCTCCCCACATCTTGGCCATGCAGATACTTTTAGAAGAAGCTAGGTGATGTCACTGTTTGGACCATATCCGTTCTATGGCTGCACCAAAGATCCAAGTTCTTAGGATCACCTGCCAGGCCAAATTGAAGCTGGCTCCATTCCCATTACCTCTTAGATCTCGTGTGGGTCACTCTGCTCCAGCCACTCTACTCCACTCCTGCCTCGGGGGCTTTGCACAGACTGTTCCAGGTGATGGGCTCCCTCACTGCCCAGTGAAGTCTTTCCTGACCATGCCAAGCACCCATTCATCTTCATATCCCCCTGGAACATCTCTGCTTATCTCTAAGGTATTTAACTTTCCACCTAAAATCTAACAGTTTAGCAGCCAATTCTTCCATAAGGGTAAGATTTTATTAGTTATCAACATTTTCCCAGATCCTAGACTACCCAACAGCCCAGATTAAAGCTCCTGCTGTGTATGCAGAATGAACTATCCAAGCTGTTTCTCAATCCAAGCCCTAAAGCCTGCCGCCAGGATTCTACTCCTGTTTTCTCCAGCCTCCTTAGTTCCGTGAAGAAATATCTGAACTCTTGGATAAGCCTGAATGCTCACCGGTTTCCAGGCTCATTTTATACTTATCACTTTCTCTCTGCTCTGTTCCTTCTCCTTCTTTACCCCCCATCTCTACCTACAAACATGCCCATGACGCTTACCATTCCAGCCTCCGATGCCTCGCTCCCCACCTCAGCAACCACACTGTCCCCTTTTATCATAAACCCACTCCAAAGAGAAATTGGCAAGCTGCCCTCACTCCCCTTCCACTTCTTCCCCAGTCGCCCAGGCTCTGGCTTCTGTCACCAGCACTCAGCTGAAAATATGCCTTTGAAAATCTCCAGTCTACCTCATTGGCCAGCCCCTTGGCTTTCCCCCCCCCATCCCACGCTCCATCCCCCACCCTCTCTTCTTCAGTTCCTTTCCCATCTTGACTTTGAATGACACCCACTTACCAGTGCTCCTGTCACCATCCTAAGAGGAGCTCATTCTGAGATCCTGCTATGTCTTTGTTTCTTTGTTTCCCTTGTGGCCATTTTCCTGAGCTCGCTCTCCCCTCTCTCTCTCTCTCTGTCCTATGACACAGATCCCCTCCAAAGTTCACAACATTAACCCCCACCCATGGGAGAAGAGTCTAGAATCTCCAGCTTTCCTACACCTGTATACCTGGAGGGCCTCTATCACCTCAGCAGGACCCTGTGACTCCATCATCACCCTCCTCCCCGCCCCATACTACACCCTTCTGTTCACAAACTCTTAGACTAGCAGCTCTCAACCTTCCTAAGGCTGAGATCCTTTAATACAGCCCCTCATGTAGTAAATCCCCAACCATAAAATTATTGTCATTGCTATTTCTTAATTGCAATTAGGCTGTTATAAACCATAATGTAAATATCTCATGTGCAGGATAACTGATATGCAACCCCTGTGAAAGGGTCATTTAACCCCCAAAGGGTCACGACCCACAGGTTAAGAGCCACTGCCTAAGACCATCTTAAATATACACCCCCCAACTTGGTCCATTTGTAAACACATTGGGTTTTCTCCCTTGGTACTCATGGCATCATCATCTAGTCTCTTCCATGACGAAAGTCAGTCTCTAATCCAGGCAGGGCTCCATCACCAGGGCTATCCGATAAGCACCTAGCATCTTCCAGATCAAAGTCACTTCTGCTTTGCTGCCTTTCTGCTAGGACCTACCAGACACACTTTTAGAAATACTACTCTGACCATGGATTTTTCTCCAGACCAAATCATCTAATGATTTCTTATGTCACTTCTCAGCACATCCGATCATCTCAGTCTGGAATTTAAGACCAGCTGACCACAGGATGGCAGCTACCCTTCCTGTTCTGTAGACACACACTGCTCTGCAAACATGCCTTAGGTCCTCCTGAGAACCCACACTGCCCAGGAACCTCACTCACTTTCAAAACTACTGTAACTCATCATGGCTGAATTGTACACTGCATTTCCGCTAGCTACCACCATCTCCCAACATCTCTAGATAGTAATGATCTTTCCCTTTCTCCCTCATGGAATTGTTTCCACAGCTCATATTGCAAATAACTTCATCCTAAAATTCTAGCTCTCTCCTGAACCTGAGTCCTTCAGGATAAGATGCACATCTGTCTTCTGATAAGGACTGAAATCACCTCTAGAAGCATCAGATATAGATCCAACCAATCATAGAATCAGTAGCATGAGATCCCTCACTTGGAGTGCTCCCCATCCCCAACTCAGACTCTTATTTTCTTATCTTACTGTCCTGGGTGGAATATCCAACCCAGTATTAGATGACAGTAGTGACAGTGGATGTCTATCTCCATTTTGTTTGTATTACAGGTTTCTAGTTAAACTGCCACTGCATTCTCAGAGCTTAACATGAAACAAGACGGGAGGGGTAGGTGGGTGGGTCCAAATGGAATGCTTTAGGACACAGTACTGGGCCACAGAAACCAGCCCAGGGAGTCAACCAGGGGAGACACAAGGTCAAGGGAGCCTCTTCCTCAGATCTGTGCTTCCCAGGTAACTCAAGTCTTATGCTCTAGCTTCTTGCAACAGAATGTAAACCAAGCAGGGGGTTGCAATGCTGGAAGCCTTTTTACCCTGGCTCCCAGAATGCTCTACACTTTGGATCTTGCCACGTCTTTCCATGCATAAGCAAATGGAGAGCCACAAAAAGGATGCTAAGGACACTGTGAAGGTGGAACCTTCCTAAACAAGAAATTCTGTTTCTGAAAGGGCATGGACCAAAGGGGCAATTTTATAGGCCTGATGACCAGATAAAACTGTCATCTGGGCAGCTCATCTTATTTCCTAGCTGAGCTGCTTGTAGTTGATGGAGATTGGTAACAAGGTAAGGGGACAGAGACATGGTGCCAACGATATTTTTATTCCTCCCTGTGACTTCGTGACAGCTAACACTTGAGTGGCTACAGGATGCAGAAGTTGACAGAGGAACCTTCAAAAGCTGGGAGAAGAAAAAGCCTGAGTGGAGACAACAAGGCAGCCCTCCTCCCAGGCCATTAGCAAGCAATTAGAGGGCAGGGTTCCAGAGGGGAAGACATCCATCCTGCCCTATCCATCTAGAAGTCCCCTGGATCTGCTGCTCACCATTACACCAGGGTGTCACTGTCCTTCAGCACCCTGCCACCACTCAATAAAATATGGGGAGGAGAATGACACACGGGGAACTTGGGTGAAGTAAAGCTGGTAGGAGCTGATAGAGTGAGGGAGAGAGTGGCTGTAGTTGGGTATCACTGGGTCACAGCTATAGATCCAGGACCTTGAAGCTCAAGTAAAGCAGAGATAGCAGTCTGGAAGAGCAGTTCTCTAAGGAGCCAAGACCCCAATGGCCACATTGTGATTTTGTTATTGTTGTTGTTTTCAAGACAGGGTTTCTCTGTGTAACAGTCCAGGCTGTCCTAGAACGTACTCTGTAGGCCAAGTTGGCCTTGAACTCACAGAGATTAGCCTCTGCCTCCTGAGCGCTGGTATTAAAGGCATGTGCCACCACTGCCTGGCCAATGGCCACTTTTTATGGTATAAAAACCTCCACTATGGCCCACTGTAAGCTGCCAGAGAGTAGAACCAAGGGGAGAGGGGTCTCTAGTCTGAAGATCAGGAGCAGGTTATCCCCACTCCTGTACCCAGCCTTGGGCCCAACCCAAGAGCCAATGGTCAGCTGAACTGCTTCTCCAAACCTACATCCATCCTTCCCAGGGAGGGCGTCTCCTCCTGCCTTGCAGCTGGCATGGTGACTCAGCTGTCCCTAAATTTAGGAGAAGGAGGAGAGGGCAGAGGCAGCTGCCTGGCTTCCTCTTCTCCCCAAGATTCCCCACCCTGTCAGCAGAGGGACTGGGCATAAGACTCACCCATCTCATCACCACAGTCCCTGGGCCACTCCTGTCTGGGCTTCACTTCGCAACCAAGGCAACCATTTTGTTGGGTGCAGGACTTTCCACCCACGTTGGCTGCTAAGGGAAGTATCACAAACTGGGGCTGTGGGTTAGGGTATCCTATGCCTGTCTCTCCCAACATGGCCCCTGACCCTAGTTCTTTCCTGGCCTCCTTTCCCCTCAGATTCAGTCTCTCTCTCTCTCTCTCTCTCTCTCTCTCTCTCTCTCTCTCTCTCCTCTCTCTCTCTCTCTCTCTCTCTCTCTCTCTCTCTCTCTCTCTCTCCTCTCTCTCTCTCTCTCTCTGTTTCAGGGCACTCTCACAAGCCTTCTAGAATGAGCTTCAAGTAAAACAACACCTTAACAACATCGAAAATCCTCCTCCTAGACTTCTACCCCTGCCCCAAAGTCCTGAGCTGTGAGAACAGTGAACATTTTAGCCGTTGCAGAGTCCCATCTCTGCTGAAAGTACCCATCCCCAAGTCACTGACCCCAAAAAGCCTTCCCTGGGACTTAGGTAGTACACTTTGTATTTGGAACCTTGGTTCCGCTCTGTCGCTGCACAATTTGTCCTGTTAGAATCATTTATATATTTATTCCCTAACCAAACTGCAAACTCCCTGAGGGCAGGCATGAATAGACACTGATCTTTGAGTCCCAATGCCTGGATTAGTGCCTAATAGATGATCTCTACAGGAAGGAATGGCCGAGTGAGCATTCCCAAGAACTCCCCAGGCTGAAACAGTGCTGTCAAAGGTCTCTAACCTAGGCTGTGTCCCCCTCCCCCAACAGACCACAGAGGCCAAACAGGGGAGGGATGGGGAACAGGGAGAGGTCTCCCAGGTCACATGGTCTCCAGAGCTGTTACCTGCTACCCGGTGGGCTACCAGCCCCTCCAGATTCAGCGGCTCTTCCTCTGGAGTTCGGGAGGGGTCTGAAGTAGTTTCCTTTGGTAGGAGCTGAGGCTGAGTGATGAGACCAGGGAGAGAGGCTGGGGGCTCCTGAGGCCCTGCAGAGCTCTGGTGGCTTGGGAGGAAGGTGGAAGAGGCCGGACTCTTTGGACGGAAACTCTGGTTGGATCCAGCTGGATGCAGCTGATAATCATAAGGTGAATAAGACCTGCCTGAAGAAACCAGCTCCGGGGTTCCCAGGGAATGCCCACTTGGGATATAGCCAGAGCGGGACTGGGTCAGTGGGTGGGACTGGCGAGAAGAGCCTGAGAGAGGCTGAGAAGCAAGGGGGGAAGCCCCTGGCCAGGCCCCAGGGACACTCTGGGACTTATGAAGAGGCGCAGCCGCAGAAGCTGGCTCCAGGTCCAGCATCAACATATTGAGAGCTTCAATGGACTGCTCAATCTCCTGCTGGGAGGCTGCCCTTGGGAACTCTGGGAGAGCAGGTATGGTGGTTTCTGTTGACAGCTGAGGGCTAGGCTTGCTGCTGGCAAGACTGTGCAGTGGGGTTCTTTCCTGCTGGCGGGGGGGTGAGTGAGGATGTTGTTGCTGCCAGGAATTCAGACCCCTCTGCACAGCCTCACGGCTGCTGCCCCCACGGACTGGAGCTTGGGGCAGCTGGGGTTCCACATCTGGAAAGGACTGGGATCGGAACAGACCACTGGGGTCATAGCCACAGTGGGCGCTAGTCACTTGTTGTGACCAGGCTGGATGGGATCCCTCACGCTGGTAACCAGCTAAACCCTCCTGAGCTGAGTAGGAGGGTCGGATTGGGGCAGAGTGACTGCTGTGAGCAGGCATCATCCGGCTGGCAGACTCATAAGGGTAGCCTCCACCATTGAGCATAGGTTCTGTGGAATAGGGCTTGTCCAGTCCATTGGTCATTGGGGACAGGGTTTCTGGGTATCCACCTTCGCTGGTGTTGGTGACCCCATCTAGGGAGGACAGCGTGCCCATGCTACCCCCACTCTGCCCATCCTGAATGGGCAGTTCATCATCCAGAATGTCCGTCTCCCGCTCAGATGCCAGAGCCCCACCGTTGACATGAACCTGGGCTGGGACAACATGACGACCAGGAGAGGCCACTGATGGGCTCCCAGCTGGGTGGGACCTGAGCTGCTGAGCCCGATACATGGCACCTTGCTTCTCTCTATCTACACCAAAGCCACTTAGCAGACGGTCAAGCTCCTTCTTCTCCTGAGGGCTCAGAGTAGCGGGGGCAGTGGTAGCCCCAGAAACAGGCTCATCGGTCTTGTCTGTCTTGGTGGAGGCTGTGGAATTGCCGGAGTCACTGCTCACAGACAGTGTGTGTTCCACATGGTTGGGAGTGGCTGATAGGACGGGACGTGCAGTAGTGACAGGCCCTGGGCTGCCATTCAGGGAATCCTTCTTCTTCACTTTGGCATACAGACTCCCATCCAGAGGCCCTTGAGTGTGACCCACCACTTCTGCAAGGACCACAAGAGAGACAACAGGTACAAATGTCAGCGAAAGGCAGTCATATTCATCAGTGATATTCCCCCCCAAAAGAGCTAATGGCTCCCATCCCCTGAACCCCAAACCTCTTCTCGTTACTCTGAGGATGGCAGAGGAGAAGTACACTCCCCACCCCCAAGCTTTTGGGGAAGAGCCTTCAGTTACACTCAGCTTCATGTGAGCTAGAATGTAAGATTGTGCAGACTGGCCCAGGCCGCTATTCAGCTGTGGCACATCACCAGCTTCCAAATCAGAGCAACATGAATTACTCCATGGGCCTCAGCAACCTAGGGAGATGGCTCAGTGAGAAAGTACTTGCTATACAAGAATGAAGAGCAGAATTCAATCCTCAGTACTCACATAAAAAAAAAAAAATCCCTGGGTCAACATTTAGCCAAATTGAATCAGCAAGCTACGGGTCCAATGAAAGACCCTATTTCAAATAGTAAGGTAGAGCAAGTTTAAGGTGAGAAAGAGACACTCAGGTTTAACCTCTGACCTCCATGTATGCACACACACACAACAACAACAACAACAATAATAATAATAATAATAAAAATAATAATAAAATGAAGACAGTAATGAAATCATGTTGAGTCAAACACAACAATCCCTATTCACTCAACTCAAGACACTTCCAGCAATGGGCGGACGCCCTGTAGTGGTGAGACCCACCGGGAGCCATGGCTTCTGTTACCATGAACGCCATTAATTACTGAAAGGGGACATCCCAAGCCTACTCCGCCCTTATAGTGCCCGCTTCCTCTGCATTCAGTTCCTAGGAGTCCTGCCCTGGGCTAGAGGCACCGGACCAGGAGTAGAGGCATTACCTCAAGTACAAGCATGTAGAAGGTTTAAGTCTGGAGACCAGACCTCCCCTAAAGTCAGACTTCAAGCAGGGGAGCCAAGGAGAGTCCCACAGGATGGCCAGTACAGGGGTATGTAGGATACGGAGGTATAAATACATAGACAATCAAGGGGTATGTAGGATACGGAGGTATAAATACATAGACAATCATTCCCTTCATAGAGGGGATTTGGAGAGTTCCGGGGATGGTAGGGGACTGGGCAGGATCCACGCATGTTCAGTGCTAGGCTGAGCAAAGAAGCTGAAGACAAAGTTAAACCTAGAACAAACTAGCCCTGGCCTTCCACAGTGCAGTTTAGCACAATACAAAGAATTTGCCAGAACAGTTCAGACAATGTCATTCTTCCCTCCCACTGTCACATTTCCAGAAGTTTCTCCATATTTCCCCCAGAGCACTGTTACATCCTCATGGACCCCTAGTCTATCAACAGCATGCTTAGCTCAGGACATACGGGCTTCTAAGGAAGAAAAGGACTGTCAGGGTGGGTCTGCAGGAGGCACTCAGATTCCTGACGCTCCCCAAATGTGAAGGCTGGACACTGGTGCTCCAGTAGCACCCAGTTTCCTACGGAGCAGGGCAAGAGAGGGTACGGGGGTGCTAAGGCCAAGGCAGAGCAATAGAGGAGGGTATTAGGTATGAAGTCATAGGGGTATCCTGCTGTCTGCAGACAGCTCTGGGGACCCCCCAAGAGCAACACTTTCTCTGATAGGAAAAAGTGAGTGCTGAGTGGCTTGGGGCCAGAGGGCTGACTCAGAAACAAGGCCTGCCCCGCCCCTGTCCAGGCAGTCCAATGACTTCACACCCTAAGGAGTCAGCAGCCCAGCTCCAGGCCTCCCCGCCTCACCCCTACACACATAACATACCTCCTTTCCTGACTCTTCAATCCAGACCCTAGGCATCAGGTAAAAAACACCTCCCTCCCAAAGGTCACACCAACTCCAGACACCACCACCTCCAGTCATCCCCAATGCCAGACACATGCCATAGAAATCAGTCAGTCAGACACACCAAGATGTGTTCACACCAAGGGCTCCCAGAGGGCAGAGACGCACAGTGGGAAAGCAGGGTCTGTTTACGTGCTCAGACACCAGTCACCACTAGAACGCAGAACCTGCCTCCGTGTACTCCACACATGAAGTATTGCAAGATCTGTTTGTTACTCGAAGAGGACTGTGCCTCCAGGAAAGAGGGAGAAACAGGCACAGAGAGCCATTTTCAAATGTGTGTCATATGTGAAAGCTCCCAGTGAGAACTAATTTACTTTAAAGACCAAGAAATCTGGATTTCACAACTTTTTTCTTACATTACTTAAACACACACACACACACACACACACACACACAGAGAGAGAGAGAGAGAGAGAGAGAGAGAGAGAGAGAGAGGATGAATAAACACACAAAAGGCAAGAATAATCCAAAATAAACATTTAAACTTAAAGCCACAAACACTTCAAAAAGTACAAAAGATCTTGCCATGCCCAAGAATTATCCCTCAGGCCACTGAAAACAAACCCTCATACAGAAGATTATGGCTAAAAACAAGTGATCAGACGACCACAAGAGAGGGATGCCTCAGGCAGTGCTCCTGTGCACAAGAGCCCACACGCCACAGGCCACCACATGTCACTCAAGAGTTCTCAGAGACGCTAGCCAGACAATTCACTCCAACCTTCTTCTACATGGTCCCCAGGCCACAGAGCCTCAGTTTCCACTGAGGCTTTAGAATCTACACAACAACCAGCCCTATTGTGCCCGACATCCAAGGGCTCCCAAGACTGTGGCCTGAGAGTGCCCCCAGCCTACCCTGGGTCAGACTCCTAGAGACTAAGGTGAGCCCCACATGGCTGCCTCTCTGTCTTCCTTGCCCTTACCTCCACAGGAGTAAAGTATAGGACAGGAGGCCTCTCTCTGGGCCTGTCTCTCTGAGAACTAGCTTCCTATGTACTGACTGCTTCTGGAGAGGACAAATATCCCCAAACCAGGGACTGCCATTCACAGAGATTTATGAAGCAGTCTCTGGAAGGTGAGTCCCTAAGGCTAGAGGGCAGGAAGAGATGCCTTCCCTCCTGAGTCTAGGCAGCTGCAGATACCAGCAACAGAACAGATGCCATCATATCCCTAAGTCCAGGGCTCCTCTGTATGTTCTACAGAGCTTCACCTGCCCCACCCTGCAGCTTCTTCACTCAGTCACAGTGGCCATGAGAGCCACCCGTAACCATCTGCTCTGGGAACATCCAGACCACCCCAGAATCTACCCAGGAGTTTGTAAAAGAAGAGCAGTCCCCAAGGCAGGCACGAGCATGCAGGCTGATTCTCAACACCTGACCTCCTGACCCCTCCTTTCCCCTCTCAGGCAGCTCTCAATCCGCATTGATTTTGAAAAAGTCAATATTAAACTTGTTCTGCCATGTAATGTATCTCGCGTGGGCTATTGTTCTCAGCAACGTCCGGAATATCAACTGCCAAGCCACTGAATCTTGAGAAGAAAATTGAAGAGGTGTAAATTATTTAATTAAATATTGCTTGTGAAATACAAAGGCAAACATCTTTTGCTGTCCTCCGAGAGGGAGCTAGTTGCTCCTGGTTGCCTAGCGCTGGCTGCAGGAGCCCCACCCTCTGAGCTACCACAGTACCTTCATTGAGTGGCCCTCTACCTTGGAACAAGGGTAAAATCAAGGACATACAGGCCTGCCCAGGCTTCAGTAGGGCTTCATCTGATGGTCCAGAGAGCAATACCCAACCTGTGGAACCCTCTCTCACCCTCCTCCTCTTAGGGACACCCAGGTCAGTGCCTCCAGCCTTCCCCAACCCCCATGCCAGGGCACACACTCTCTGGCTACCTCTTTCCACCACAGTCACATTAAAACCTATTTAGTGGGACCACAAGAAGCCGGAACCCAAGCTGGTTTCAATCCATCAAAGCAGGAAGGACAAAAGAGAAAGGCAGACACCAGAGGATGGGAATGAGATACAGTAGCAAGGGGAAGAGAAGGACCTGTGAGGGGCTGGGGGATGGGATCCAAGCCTTATAAACTAAGGAGTCACCACTCAGCTCATCTAAGGCCCAGCAGCCAACACAGGCATTTCAAGTAAAGGCCTTGAAAAAGGAAGAAGCTCATGACTCAGAGAGGTCTGGCAAAGAAGGGTCTGGCTCAAAAGGGTCATGGGTCATGGCCAGATGACAACAGAATAGAAAAATTAGCAATATCAGACACCCAGATTGCCATCAGTCCTGGGCAGCAAGCCCCCAGGTCCCAGAACAGGCTTGCTGAACATCTTCTGCTGTCACAGGATGTATCCTGTCTGCTTTTCCAGGAAACTGACAAGTCCACAGTAGAATCAAGCCCCCAGTCACTTCATCTAACTCTCTGCTTGTTCTAGCAGCCACCGGGAGAGGGACTCGGCCCAGGATGCTGTGTTTGGTTGCATGCACCAAGGGGCCCTAGCTCCACCAGGGCAGGAATCCAGATGGGCGAGTCATGGTTTTGGAAAGATCTGAGGAAAATCCCCAGCTGACTTGGATGTGGACCCACGCACTGGGGCTCCCTCCCAGAAGCACCCTGTGCAGATGTATGCCAAACATTAACAACAGTATCACCACAGATCAGGACACAGACAGGCAAGGCACATCCATCCGACACATTGAACAGGAGAAAAGGAGATAAAAGTTAAACTAGTCTTTGGGAAGTGTTTTTTAATTCTGATGCTCAGGATACTTTAGGAATTATTAAGAATGCAGATCGCAGGGCCCATCTGAAGGATTCTCACGGGGAGGCCAGAGCTGGGGCTGAGCCTCAGTACTGTAAACATGCTTTTGTAGCTTTAGGATCTGAGATCTGGATCCAAATGCAGAGCAGGGAGATGTTGCTTGTTGAGACATGGGGATAGACAGACAGCCATGGAGATAGATGCCGTCCTGGCTGGCTCTGAGAAAGGCACCCCCTTTGTACAGAAGACTCCTAGAGGAGAACCCTAACCCAAGTATCCAGCAGGTGTGTATGGAAGAGTGGATAATTTATGAAGGATTTCAGAATGGGGCCCTGAGTGATAAAAAGTCCTTTGGGTCCATATCAAACAAACAAATGATTCATTGGAATACATTACCCAAAGCAGCAACAACCACCCGATGGGCAAGGAAATCAATATAGTGCCAACTAGAACAGGCAACTGTGCCCACCTTGGATACTAGAAGTTTGGAGGTAAATAAAATATGTGTTGCAAGGTAGGGGGGGTTCTCTCTGCTCCTCAAAAGTAACACCAGAAGTATAGTGTGATAGTACAGACCTTTAGTCCCAGCACTTAGGTAACTGAGGCAGGAGGATGGTGAGTCTGGGGCTAGTCTAAGCTGCACATTGAGTCTCAGAAAGAAACGTAATACTGAGGATCATGGGTGGTGTGTGACTGGGAGATAGATGAGCAGGGGTGGAAAGGTGGCCAAGACAACAGGCTAGGGCTATGCTCAACCTTTCTTCACACACTCTGGGCCAGCCATGGAGATGTTGGAGATTAGGGCTGAGGCATGGAAGGCATAGTGTGTGCTAGCCAGCAGATGAGACTATCGGTTACCAGGAGGGCTACAGAGATGTGATTCTAAACAGGACACTAGGGAAGGTATACCCGCCCTCCATCCCCCACACCAGGGACACCCTTCACTCAGAAAAGCAGTTCCCACCTTAAAATGGCCTAGTCAGCTTGCCTCGGCTACTTCAGCCACTTTGGAGCAGCCTCCAAGACGCATGTGGGGGTCTGGATGCTTACTCAGTGCTTTGCTGAGTGACAGCATTCAAGAGCTAAGCCCGTGGAGCAAGGCCTGGCACACCCAAGCTTTCTGTGCTCATCCTCTGCCTTTCCCTTTTCCAACAGCTCCCCTTACCCGAGGGTGAAGCCCCACCCTCCTGATGGACACACCAAATCTTTTATCGTCTGGCCCTGCCCACCATCTGAAGCCTCTTCTTTGCTGCCCTCAATGCCCCACACTGCCTCCACTCTATTCTTACTAGGCTATTTCTGTGTTCTTCCCTGTGGCATACAGTACATACTGTTCCTCCTCCTGAAAGGCCCTTCCTCACACTGCTTCTGATGCTCCCAACCCCACGGACAAAAAACCGCTGTCTCCCTTCAGACCCAGTAACAACTTCTTGGGAACCTCCCATAGGACAGGCCATTTCCACTGCCCATGGAACTCATCTGCCCTGTGAATCCACCACACACCGAGTGACCATAACTGACAATCGCACCTGTCTTCTCCAAGAATCCAATTGTTTCCCAAGGAAAGGCCTTTAGCTTCTCTCTCCCCAGCACTGGTACCCAGACAGTGCCAGACACCATATGGTCTGTATGAATGGAGCCTATTGGAGTTCAATGTAACCCTATGGGCTATCTCTATGAAGAATATAATCTGTATATATATATATATATATATATATATATATATATATATATATATATATTAGGTACCCCCATTATCCTCCTTGCCTTACATTCAAGTAGCATCCAAAAGCTTGTGATAATCCTGCCATTCTCCAATGTCTTCTTCATACAACCTAGTAGACAATCAGGGGTTCTAGGTGGACCCCAAGCCACCCCCAAAGCATCCTCCCTGAAAGTACTACAGGAAAAATATCCATAAAGCAGAGATTCCTCCAATTTCACAGCTTAGGTCAAGCCCTTGTAGACTGACTTAGGCAGAGCCCAGCCCATAGACTTCCCTAGTCATGCTACAGGACAGGGGACAATAACTTTCTATGCCAAGGATATCTTGGGATAACTGATGAAATTCTAGAATATCTTTTAAATTGTTTTTATTTTATGTGCATTGGTATTTTGCCTGCATGTATATCTGTATCAAGGTGTCAGATCTTGGAGTTACAGACAGTTGTTAGCTGCCATGTAGGTGCTAGAAATTGAACCCAAATCCTCTGGAAGAACAGTCAGTGCTCTTAACCACTAAGCCATCTCTCCAGCTCTTCTAGAATATCTTTTTTAATGTGCATGCATTTGCCTGTAAGTCAGAGAATTAATGAATTTTTTAAAAATCCATCTATGGGCTTCAAGTTAAGATATATTCATCTAGGGGATGGAGGCAGGCAAAACATCAGCGCACATAAATAAAAATAATACAAAAAAAAAAGACATGTTCATCTAAAGATAAGGTGCTGCTTCTGGAATGCCCAGCACTCAGAACTAATGTGAAGAATCCAAGCTCCATAAAGAAGTAGGAGAGCACATTGACAGGATGCAAGCCTTTGGAGGACCTAGAAGCTTTCTAACCAGAGCACCCTAACAGCTTAAACCAATGTACAGAAGGACAAACAAAGCCAAGGAGAAGCATTGCCAATGGCTCCTGAGATGGTTTGGCCTGAGTGACAGGGACCTCTTGGGCTCAGTGGCCAATCTAGCTTCTACCTGGAGTCACTTCTCATCTATAGGCATCTAGGAGGATGTAAACTCAAGGTTGCAAAGAACTCTAGGAATTTCTACACAGAAACGAGACACTCTGGGGTTTGAAGACCTGCAGAATGAGAGGTTAAAAGGACACACCCAGACCTCTGAAGGGAACCACAGAGGGGACACAGCCTTGGAAACCGGAGAAAGGAAACACCAGCACACATCACACGGGATGGAGGTCCACACGGAGAGCTGTCTACTAGTGGAATACAGATAAGCTTGAACTCAGGTTCCTATAGGCAGAGGACAGATGAGCCTGGGTGTGGCCAAAGAGACCCCTCTTTTTATCACCCTGAACATCACGGATCTAAAAGAACCCTTCATGTTTATAGAAAGCAAACAAGAAGAGGGTAAGATTGGAATTGCCGTGGACTCTTTACAGGTCAGATTCTGTCCTCCGTGTAAGTAATCTCACGAGTGTTATACACAAATGCACCTCCATGGATCCAGGAAGGGTGGGGTGGTATCCCCTCCCCCTGGAGTAAAAGAAAGGAGGAGGAGGAGATGGGAGAGAGCTGTGTCCAGAGACAGTGCATCTGGACTTGTGGCCATTAAAGCGGAGACATCGTCAACTCAGAAAGACGAGAAAAACCACAGCTCCTGTCCGGCTGCACTGCTCTACGCTGGGGGCAGCCAAATGGAAACCTGGAGAGACTCAAGGTCAGCTGAGCAAAGAGGAGCCATTTTAAAAGCCTCCAGCTTGTAGAACTGCAAGGCCCAGAGGGATCCACTCCCCCACTTTATACACTGACAGTGGTACCCGGGACTCTCTGCAAGGACATGTCAAACTGTCACTGGCCCCACGTGCAGAGCTCCTGACTCCATGATGGTTGGAGGTGGCAATGGCTAGAAAAGTGGCACCTGGAAGGAGAAAGAAGAGGAGACAGCTCTCCAGACATACTAGAAAGCCAAGAACTCCAAAGCAATATGATATACAGGATCTAGTACAGTGACAGATATGTCCCCCAGGCCCGCCTTAGGAAGGACCTGAGGTACTGTCCCCATAAACCTTCCTAATTGGATACATATCATGCCCTCCAGAGGGAGGAAGTGGGAGATGGTTACTGTGACCTTTATTTTAGACCCTACAGAGCAGGGACCCCTACCTAGAAGGCAAATAATCTATCCTGGTCACATATCAGCCCAAGCATCAAAAACAAATGTGAATTTTCCTGGCCAGACTTCACCTGTCTCTTGTCCCAAGAACCCCAGCAGACCTGGCACCTGACTTCCCAGCCTGGTGCTATAACCAGAGCCTGGCACACCCACTCCCTGCCCTCGCCTATCCAAGCACCAGATAGTCCAGGAACGTTCAGGATGGTAAAAATAGCTACCAAGTCCTCTGCCAGGGCAGGATGCTGCCTGGGCACTCAAAGAGCCCTGGCTGGAGAAACAGCAGAGTGGCCAAGAGCCCTGATGATGGAGATGGAGAGAAAGTAGTGAATGGGAGTATTAGAGTCAGTCTGAGGAGTGCCTACAAAATAAGGGAGTGTCCCAAATAATTTTGCCTACAAAATAAGGGAGTGTCCCAAATAATACTTTACAAGCCACCTATGATGGACCCCTATGACATATTTTCCATCTACCCCATTACCACTAAAGATGAACCATTGCCCAGAGAGACCAGACAATTCAGATCCACCAGGCTCCTCCACCCAGTTACCCTTCCTCCAAAGACTGCAACCATAACATGACCCATGGAGCACCTCCCGGGAAGGACACCAAGCAAGGTTGACACAGTATTCCCCAGTGCACTCAGAGGTGGTCCTGCACAGCCTCATACGATACGCTACCCTCCCGGAATCAAGTCTGAGGGACATTGAGCTCCAGACAGAAAGCGTCCACCCCAGGGCCAGCAGAAACCCACACAGGAGACACACGGGACAGCAGCATAGCTGTACTCACCCTCTGAGCAGAGCAGAATGACTGTGGGAACTCTCTGATTTGTCCTTCTGCTTCAAGTTTCAAGTAATTTCCTGCCGGCTACAGTTCTCAGGCTGAGTGTCCTCCTCAGGCTCCCTGGGACTGTCAGGGGTGGGAGGAGCCACTGCCGACTGGCCTGTGCACACACACACACACACACACACACACACACACACACCTCCCTCTTCTCTAGCTCGCTCTCTCCCCCTCTCGGCTCAGGCTCACTCTGGCTTGTAGGAAGCCAGTGGGATCAAACTCTGTCTGTAATCCCAGCCAGCTGGGTCCCCTGGGCTTCACTTATCATCCTGCAGCTATGCAGTTCTTGAATGACATCACAGTAGCTTCCCCTCCAGCCCAGCCCTGCTCCGTCCCAGCCCAGCCCCAACCTCAATCCTAGCTCAACCTGCCCCAGCAACAGGGGTTGGACTCTAGCCTCCTAGCCCAGGCCAGCCAAGCCCCAGTCCACAAACCAAGGGCAGCTCCAAACTCCAGAAAACAAAGAGAAAGACCCTAAAGCAAAGGGAGACCGAGCCTAGAGGCAAGGGCAGCGCTACCGGCCCTTGAGAGAAAGAAGCATTATGCGAGAGACTTGAGATTTCTTTCCCCAAATTTTCCACATTTTTCCCACTCCCAGCAAATGGAAGGCAGAGCACATGACAACAATTTTCCAGCTGTTGAGCACTAAGGTGGAGGAAGAGATTTTGGTTTTTTTCCTCCTCCCCTTCCCACCCCATTCACACCACCTCCAAGCAGAGTCTAAGAGCCAGGACACTTCAGCGGTTTAGAAGAAGAAAAAGAAAGCTCTATATATCCCAGCGAAGGCTGGGGTGCCACCAGAGGAGGAAAACAGACGTCCCAGCAGCTTTAGCTTCTGGCTAGGGAACCTTGACACAGTCTTGAGTGAGGCTGTGCAGAATGCCGGGGGGTGTCTGACCAACCGGAGCTCCTGAAGGTGACTGGATGTCAATACTGTATGTCACCATCCGCAGCAGTCCAAGCCGGCAAGAACCATTCTTCCTTCTGAGGGTCAGAATGCTCACTCTGTCATCCTCAGACAGCCCGATATGTGGCCAACCACTCAACAACACACAGGCAGGTGCCTGCAAGTTTCCACCACAAGCGTGGCTTGCCCTAAGAGGTGAAATTTCCAGAAGACGACTGCCAGGACACCAGGTCCTTCCATGTTGTTTGGCCTAACTTGGATCTCAGCTGAAATGTCCAACTCAATTCCCACGCCAGTAGGGACTTTGTTTCTCTCCTAGAAGGCTCCCCCTCTGCCCTCCCTCAGCCTCCATTCCTCTCTGACGCCTAGGTGTTTCCACAGCTCAAGACTGTAGCCAGTTTGACACTGCCTTGGCAGTTCAGGAGGGAGAGCCTGTCGGGGAAGAGCACCAGTCCTCCTGTGCACCAGCCGTCACACACTAGCTCCCTGCTTGCCACCCAGTGTCAGCTGCTTCCTACAAATACAGAGAAAATATAAAGAGGTGAACAAAAACCTATAAAAGGGCCCCTCCCCTGCCTTCACTGATATCACAGCTGAACAAGCAAGGCAGAGAGCCAGTGTCATAGACTCCAGGATTTGTTTTTACATATTAGAAATTCAACCCAAGCCAGGTACTTGGGAAGCAGAGAAGCAGGCAGAACTCTGTACGTTCGAGGCCAGCCTGGTCTACAAAGTGAGTTCCAGGACAGCTAGGACTGTCACACAGAGAAAGCCTGTCTCAAAAAAACCCCAAAAGACTCCAAAGATAGGGAGGTAAGATGGGGCTAGAAAGTGTCCTATATCTTGGACTCCAAACCAGTGGAGATCATAGTCTATAGGGTCATATACCACAGTGGTCATCTTGTTACCACAACACCTTCTAGAACTAACCAACAACACCCAGGCTCCAGAAGGGTTAAGGTGCCCCCGTAGACATGTGTGTCCCCATCCAGCCCAGTTTGATTTCACTTGTCATCTGAACACCATCTGTAGTATTCTGTAAATTACTAAAATAATTTAACTTAAACCAGTTCTGAGCACCAAACCCCATGAGATCACATACTTGCTATGCTAATTACACACATTTGTCTTTTCCTTTGATAGTTTTAAATCTTTTGATAAAGAATCTCATGTAGCTCAGGCTGGTCTTGAACTCCCTATATAGCAGAAGATGACCTTGAATTTCTGATCCCCCTGCCTCCACTTTCTAAGGCTTGGGTCACAGATGTGCACCACCATGCCTGGCCCATGAACTGTACCATGGAAATATTAGGTACAAGAACGAGGGTGGATTTTCTGTGGAAACCAGGAAGGACATTGGTGTAGAGGACATTCACTACCATGAGTCCCGGTGTGTTGCCAAAACCTCAGATGCAGCCTTTTGGTCTGTGGGTTCACATTGTTCACGCATTCATTATGACCCTGGGAGTGGCCGTTTCCGTTTGGCATGGCCGAATCAAGAAATAAGGTGAACGCAGATTTCTACAGAAATAATAACTTCATGAAAGATTTTAAAGAAATGAGGAAGGCTCAAGTCTTTCAGAGTGTGATTTCAGGATATAAAGAATTATTGTGTGTGACAGAGATTCATTGCTGACCCGTGTTCCTGAACTATGAAACATGAATATGTGGGCTAAGGAGCAGTGTATATGGACAGTTTAAAAAAAAAATTAAGTACAAACAGTGACCCCAACCTGACATCCTTCAGAAGGCATGGGAAGCCCCTGGAAAGTCTTTGACTAGCTAGATACAATCTTCCCTTGGGAGGCTAACAAGAGATTAAAGCAAGTTCAAGTCTAGCCTGGGCTACATAATGAGGTCCTGTGTCAAAAAAAAAAATAGAAAGATGAATGTCTTAGTTCTGGTGTCTATTGCTGTGAAGAGACACCATGACCACAACTCTTACAGAGGAAAACATTTAATTGGGGTTGGCTTACAGTTCAGAGGTCTAGTCCATTATCATCATGTCAGGAAGCATGGCTGCAGACAGGCAGACATGATGCTGGAGAGGTAGCTGAAAGGTCTACATCTTGACCCACAGGCAGCAGGAAAAGACTTGCCAATACTGAACCTAGCTGGAGTATCTAAGACCTCAAAGCCCACCCCCACAGAGACACACTTCCTCCAGCAAGGCCACACCCCTAACAGTTCCACTCCCTAGGGGGCAAATACATGATTCTATGGAGGTTATTCCCATTCAAACCACCACAGCAAGGGAAGGAGAGAGGGGCAGGGAGACCCTGGCCTCAAGGCCCCATTTCACCCCAAAAGACAGAACTCTCAGTGGCTTGGGAGTCAGAATTTTAAAATGGCCTTGTGGACATAGCCAGGTTCAATGATGGTCCTCATAGCATCTAAACATTTCCTGTTACGGGACCTTAGTCATCTCCCCAAGAAAGCCCAGAAATAGGGGCTCTCAGCTCCCATGCTTGACATCTCTCAGCTGACTTTATGATGTTCTGTGGGTGAAACAGAACAAACCAAGGTCCTCCAAGAGACCCCTATGGGTACTCAGGGTGTATCATGTCCTCTGAGACCCTTGGATAGTCCACCCTCAACGGCTTACCTGTGCCAGTTCTTGTCAGTCTTACAGGAAGGCTCTATAGCAGCCCATATGAGAAGTAGTATTGGAAGCCTTACTTTCCATAGCCTCAGAGCACACCTAATCCCGTTGCTTATGCCAATCCAATGTCTGCTAGGCATGTAGCTGCTGAGAGTGCAGTGGCTCAGTGGTCCTGACACCCTGGGCCAATACATAGCCATACCAATGCTCACTCCAGGGTATATAATTTAGCTTCTCTTTCTCTGCTCAAAAAGTATGGCGCTGGATGTCCAGCAAAGACAAGAGTCTCATGAAATGACCCAGCCCTGGAGAATGTGATGTCATGGAAACAGTGAAGATGCTCAGTACAGCTCTGTTCTGACTTCAGAAACAGCCAGTGTTCCCTGCATCCAAGAGACAGCCCTGAGCACGGTATGTTATGTACAAGTTCTGGACTCCAGAGGCAGGGAAGTGGACCTAGACACCTTGTGGCTGTTCCCAGATGTCCAGGATTCATTGAGTCCCAGTATGCTGCCACCGTGGGCTGCCATCCCAGACCAGTTCCTAGAATCACAATACAGTCAGCCAGGGAACATCCTGAATTCAGCTGCTGGTCCACCCCATCCCAGTTATCCAACTCTAAGAAGCAGAGGTCCCCACAGATGGTTAGAGCCAGAGCCAAAATCACATCTCAGGGCCACTGGCTCCTGGAAGGAAGGCATTCCTTATGCCGGATAGGGAACACTTGCCCAAAGTGAGGTGGCTGGAGGGTCACAGGAGCCCCAGCTCACAACAACCATAAGCATTTCCTGCTGGTCCAAAAATTGGCATAACACTAGAGGGCCACACCTCATAGGAGGGAGAATTAGCTTCCGCCTGCAGATTAGATCAGTGAGCGGGTCCTTAAAGTAAAGCTGGCAGAGATTGGGGTGGGGCAGGGTGTTTCCCTGTTGCTGCCCAGTGGTTGCTACCCAGGGAACATGTAGCCAGAAGCATTGTGGGTTATATCTGGAAGAAATGCCATTGGCATATAGCAGGTAGACCCAAGCTAGATAGAGGGAGGAAAGGTGTCGGGAGGGAAAGCAAGTTCAGCTGCTTTACTGTAGGACCTCAGCTGGCTCAGTTCTCAGTGTGGCAAAAGACAGCGAGGAAATCAGGGTACTCAAAAGTGTCTTCTTGTTCTAGGGAGAATCCAGGATCACCAAGGAGGCAGCAGGCATAGTGGGAGGGGCGAGGGCAGGAAGAAGCATCCCACATCCTATGACAGACATGGTTTCACGTTGCTAAAAGTGCAGGGAGGAAGGACAGGAAGGGAGGGACAGTGGAAAAGAGAAGGTGGGCCTGCTGCCTGGGCTGGCTGCAGCACTGAGGCTGTGTGTGTGTGTGTGTGTGTGTGTGTATACAGGTATGCATGTACATGTGTGTGTGTATATACAGGTGTGCATGTACAAGTGTGTGTGTGTTTGTATACAGGTGTGCATGTACAAGTGTGTGCATGTGTGTGTATTGTGTAATAAAAACATGGTCCCAGGATGCCCTAGGATCTGTCCCCGGCCCAGAAGACCTGAAGAAGCACAGTTTAGGGCTATAGAAGGCTATAGAGTGCAAGCCTTCTGGGGATCACTACATCTGATTCAGAAAGGCAGGCAAGGACCAGTCTGGGAGTATGTTCCCTGAGAATTGGATAAGATTATGCAGGAAGGAGACTGTCAACCCTCAGGCAGATGTATGCACTGGACAAAGGACAGAGGGACATCCGCCCATGGCCCTGCTGCTTCTCCTCACCCCACTACTCCCGGCATGTTTATGTTTCACTTAGGAAGGTGGAGAAGAATGGATGAGATTGGGGAGCAAAAAAGAATGAACCAATGTCTGCATCCATTCACCGGGTGTCCATGATTAAACAGGTGTCTCTCAAGGACCTCCATAACTGCCTGCCCAATGTAGCAGCCAGAAGCAAGTGAAAGATTATCTTGTTCACATGTTCTTCCTGCTCCCCAAGACAAGGGAGCATCAAAGGGGAGACAGGGAGGCACATAGCCAGAGCTCAGAGACACCAACAAAAAGTGATAAAGACAGAGACCATGTGAGGATAACTCAGAACCACTCACCTATACACCACTGGCTAGACTCATCCTGGGGCGTTGCAGGAAATCATTGATCTTATAATAAAAACCCAGAGCCGGATATTGGGGCAAATGCTAAAAGATCAGAGAGAGAGAGAGAGAGAGAGAGAGAGAGAGAGAGAGAGAAAGGAACAAACCACAGCCACTTCTCACCTTGACAATTCTTCAGCAGAAAGAAGAAGATCCTGTCTCCTCACGCCTTATATTCCTTTCTCTGCCCAGCCATATCACTTCCTGTTTCAAACTTAAAAGCATGTGTGTTTCCAAGCACTGGGAGCAGAGGCAGGGGATCCCATGTGCTGAGATTAAAGGTGTATGCCACCAACACTTGGCTGTTCCTCTCCTGGACTGGATCAATATCCTGTAGCCCAATGTGGCCTTGAACTCACAGAGATCCAAATGGATTTCTGCTCCGCCTCCCAAGTGCTAGGATTAAAGACATGTGCCACCACTCCCTGACCTCTCTGGTTAACCCTGTAGCTGGCTCTGTCCTCTGATCTTTAGGCAAACTTTATTTCTTTAGAGCGTATACAATATGTCACCACACTGAGGTCCCCTGAAGGGGCTCATTGCATGCATTCCAAAGACAGCTATGAGAATGAGAGAATCATGTGGCACCACCTCTGAGCACATAGGGACCCACCTTCATTAGTGGCTCTATTTCAGAGCTTCACCCAAAATGACATTAGCTCTCAGAAGTACTGGAGGCCAAAGGGGCTGCATGCCTTTAGAACATAGTTCCTGCTGTATATCAAGGAAAAGGAGTGCCAGGCCAGAAGCCCATCAATTCAGCACACTAAAGGGGGCTGTCCAGAGTGAGCCATGGAGTCCTCTACCGAAGGGTGTTTGCTGAGTAATCCAGGGATTCAGTGCACAAGAGGGAATTGTATGGAGGGGTCTGTGCCGTTTTCTACATGAGTGAGTGTGGGCTGGGCAGTAGACACAGATGGCCCTTTAAAACAGGCTGTCCCCTTGTGACCTTTCCTGACTTCCAAGCCTTCCACCCCACAGGGAACCTTCCAGAGTGGGAGGCAGCCCCCTGACCCAGCCCTGGTCCTAGCCACCCTGGCATCCTATAAGGAGCACCTGTGGGGAGTCAGAGGTTCCCAACCTTAGTTCAGACAGAGGGGGCTCTGAGGGAGGAAGAGAGAGAAAAGATCTGAGGGAAGCTTTTGCTTTCATATCAAAGTCTGACCTCACTGGCCTGAGGGTGGGGGAGCACAGGACCAACATCAAAGGATGCTTGATGATGCCTCTTATACTTCCCCCAAGCAATCAAAGCAACATACAGCTAAAGCCTCAGATAAGTGTCAGTGACAGCTGTCAAGACGGGGAACCAGGCAGTGAGATGTCAGAGCCTCACCCTCAGTCGGCTCTGCCTCAGCTCACCAGGCAAAGAGAATCCAGCTAGAGCCAGCAGACCTGGAGAGCACCCAGCTTTGCCCTTGGAAGATCTGTGTCCCTGTGGGAGAGGCTTTGGGCACAAAACAGTTTCAAGAAAGGAGAGAAAAGGGAACAGGGAATCTAGAAGAGAAGACATTGCGTCCTCTTTACCCAGAAAGAGAGTCCTGTCCGGAAACTCTGGAAGTCACCTGCTCTTTTGCAGACACTAGCCACAGTCACTTCTGACACTCACACAGGTACAGGTGGGAAAATTCACCCCAGCTTCAAGAAAAGCCATCCTGAATCTGGGCAGTGGTGGGGTATGTCTTTAACCCCAAAACTCAAAAGGCAGAAGCAGGTGGACCTGTGAGTTTGAGGCCAGCCTGGTCTACAGAGCAAGTTCTAGGGCAGCCAGGGCTACACAGAGAAAATCTGTCTCAAAAGAACCAAAAAGAGGAAAATGAGACATCCCCCATTCCTGTGTCTCACCCCATAACTACAAGGGTTCTCCCAGTTATCAGACCTCCATCCCAGGCCCACAGCTAACATCCATGTACACCTCTGCCCTCCTCTCTCTAACATCCACCATGTAATAGAAGGGCCTCACTGAGCAAAGTGTTCATGGACAGCAGTGGCAGCAGGTGGGAGTCACAGAGAAGGGGACTAAGACCTGGCCTTGGTTTGTTTCTCTCAGTAGTGGGAGGTTCCTAAAGGCTGGCTCACCTCAGGGAAGATGTTCAGCCAGACACTATTTGGCGGGGACACCTGTTTCTCCTCTCCTGTTGGTCCTGCCACTGGCTAAAGGCTCTAAGCCCATGCAAGGCTATTTTCTGCTCCTGAGCTAGGGCAGAGTAGTGACTTACAGGAAGTCTGTAAATATGTACCAGCCTATAGTGGTCCCAAAGGCCAAGCAGAGCAATAAAAGAGGCTGATTTGTTCTCATCTGAGAAATGCTGAAACTTAATCCCTGGGCAAGCTGACCCGGCAATGGCTGCAGCTCCACACACAACAAAATTAGCCAATGTCCTGCTGGCACATACCCTCCCCAAGGCTCCTAAGTTGCCCCTCTGGGGCTGGTAATGCCTGTCTTGTCCTGCCACTGGTCTGCAAGGGTCTCCAGGAAGCAGGCACGGCAGTGAGTTGACAAACAGGTTTCCTGTTTCAACTCAGGTCCTGTAGGGCTGTATGGACTGGGGGTGGGGGGGAGGTCCCTCCAGACTCCTGCCCATGTGAAGAAATGGGGAGAACTGCTGAGATGATGAACAGTGGGTATCAGAACTCAGGCTCCATCCCTCGTCTGGCAGTGAACACTGCTAGTGAACCTTTATCTCTGTACTTGTTTCTGTACCTATGAAATTCAGTCTAAACTACGTGGCTCACAGAAAGGTGAACAGAAGTAAAGGAAGTCCTGGCTATTCTACAGGATCTTACTCAGGAGGGGAACAGAGCGGTGGGAGCTGATTGTCCTCTGGCTGCAAATATCAGTTAGTACAGCCCGAATAAACCAGCCTATCACTGCCGGTCACCCCAAGAAAGGAATCCTATGACTTCCATAAATAAAAACAGTACATTCCCAAGATGACCCATGACGGCATTTTCTAGAAACAGAAAAGGTAGACTGGAAATAACCTAAAGGATCTGTTACTTAAATATAAGTTTTAAAGAAATTACTAATAAATAAAATATGGCACATAAGTATAGTAGAATATTATGCAGCTAAAAAAAAGGAGAAGCTTCTTGAGGTACTATTTGGAAAGATCATCATCTACCATTTGGTGGAAGAAATTAGGGCAAAAGTCATTGTACTCCTCAAAATGGCTACGAGGTCCTAAGTGACCTGGCCCCCATTAGATGGGGCCTTTTCTCCTATTCCAGCCCCCATTTCAACCACGCCGCCACCCGCCACTTATGATTCTCAAGCATCCTGGGCTCCCACTCCAGCACCTTTGCATTTACTATCTCCACCACCTGGAATGTTCTTCCTCAGTTATATTCCTGGGCAGCTCAATCCACTTCAAGTCTTTGCCATCCACTTAGTGAGACCTACATCAGTAATTCCTGGCTTTGAATTTCTAACCGCCATGCTGGCTGCTCATCCCAATCGCTCTTTCGAGAGCAGAGCTCATTTCTCTTGCCTCAAACCTAGATACCTTCTTATCCTGTGTCTTTAATTCTGGGTGTGTGTGCATTTGTACAGGTGTGCAGAGGTCAGAGGGTAATCTCAGATGTTGTCCCTTTGTGCTGAGGTGTTGTCTATCTTTTTTTCTTAAACTGAGCTGGCTGACCAAGCAAGCCCCGGGAGTCCTCCCATGTCTGCCCGAGATCACAAGCACATGACACCATCATGCCAGGCATTTACATGCATTCTGGGGGACAAAGGCAGATCCCCAAGATTCTGCAAACACCCTACCGATTAAGCCATCATGCCAGCCCCTAACTTTCTTTCAGACCATCAGCCTTCTTCCACCAAACCAGAAGCCCTGAGGTCTTGTTTCCTTTACTGTTCTGTCCTCCACGGCTGGGGACTGAGGGGCCAATGTGACTGAGGAGCCCAGGTGCCACATGCCACAGGGGATCTGGGCTCCCTCCTCCACCATTCAGCACATGGGTGACCTGGAACCTCACCTTTTCTCGTCTGCATTCTGACATGTATTTTGGAGGGGGGTGTAATGGAGTAATGGAGAGCAGACCCAGCCTGGGAAGTGAATTCTCAAGAGATGAGCCCTTGCGGGGGGCCTGCATTTGGACAGCGGTGAGTCAATACTGAACATGGAGTTGGAGGTCTGATTTAAAAGTCTGTTTCGAGCTGAGATGGCTAGAAGGTGGTCTGCCTCACTTCAAGAAGTGTTGTACAAGGTCCCTTGAAGAGGCAAGGCTTTGCAATGAACCTCATCATCCTCAGCCACATGTTTTCCTTCTCTCCATTTTGAAGATTGGAATACTGAGGCTCAAAGGCTGAGCCCCTTGCCCAGGACCAACAAAAGGCATGAGGCAGAGCCTGGACCAGACCAAATCCCAAGCCTATGCTAACAACTATCATCAAGACTCTGTCTGCCTAGGGACTGACACCTCCTGAGACCCTCCCACCACAGGACACTTGGAGGCATTTTCATATTCTTAGTAGAGCCAGCCTGTTGCTGAAGCCCATAAGCTTCTTGGGCTTTGGGAGGTCTGGCAGGAAGGGGCGTGGAGAGGAAAGGGAGTCGGAAGAGATAAATCACCCATGGGCAGCCTGGGAAGCAGAGGGAGGGATGGTATCCAGGAAAGGACTGATCCTCTGCCAGCCCTAGATCCCTTGGAACAATTTCCCTAAAACAGCCCCCAAACTGCCAGTGGGACAGAAAGCAGGCAAGAAGACTGGCCCCGGAGGGTGGGGCTCCAAAGCAGGAAGAACAGAGCTTTGGAGCATGAAAGGCCCCAGGGAAGCCCGGGCACAGAGCAGTTCCTTGATGAAGCTGCTGAGGGGGAGAAGTACCCTGAGCAGGACAGGACGATCAGAAGTGTAGACAGGACAGACACTCTGCACCAGCCGCAGGTGCCAACCCCATGCAAACATTCAGGATAAAGAGAGCGAGGCCAGGCATCCCCAAAGCAGAGATGGACACCCCAATGCTGAGAAGCATACTCCAGAATCAAGAAATACTCTCCCCACTGAGGGTCTGGATTCTAAAGAGTCCGAAGTCCTCCTGGGGGTCAACAGCCACCAGAGCTGGGTATAACAACTGTCACTCTCCAGGTAAATCTGAGAGCCCAGTGGCATATTCATAGGACCTGTCTATGCTGTTTGCCTGTAAGACAGGGTCTACCGGTAAAGAAGTCAGGGCTTGCTCCACTATAACAGCATCCAGCTTTTAGTCCCCTAGAAAAGGGATCTCTGTAAAACAAAAATCTAAAGGGGAAAGTCCTGCACCTTCAACAGCAGGAGCAATGAAACCTGACCCAGGCATGACTGAGGAAACAGGGATCCACCCTGAGCAGCACATAGCATCTACCACCTCCACCACCCTCATTCTATTCAGCCTTACCTCCCACAGTTCTTTTAAGTATCCACTAAAAACCCAGCCTTCAGGAAAGCCAAGGTGACGTGATTGCTTTTAATTTCTCTTTCTCAAAAACGTTTTCCTCCTGCCTCAGCTACCACGCCTGGCCTTGAGTGCTTTTCTCAACCTCGGCTTTCTAGACTGATCAGGGTCCTTGCCTTTTCAATATGAGAAATGATGCTATCTCTGCTGCCAGGATACCAGTCACATACCATCCTTCTAAAGTTGCTCTGAGTCAGAGGTCATCACCTGGCCAGGACCCTTCCCCATTTGGCTGTGGGCTCAGGGTGGCTGGGAAACTCCAACTCCTATCCCCAAGCATACCCAGACCTGGCTTTCCAAACCCCAGGACTAACTTGGTACCTATCACTTGTAGTACGTGATCAAGAACTGCAGAAAGAGAGAGAAGAAGGAAAGGGGGGGAGGGGGGAGGGACGGCAGGATGAAGGAGGGGAGGACGGATGAAAAAAAGGATGGGGTAGGCGATAATGGGAGGAGGTGAATAAATGGCAGGATAAAGGCAGAGTGGGAAAGGGAAGAATGGACAGAAAGCATATTTAGAAAAGCATCCGATCAGTGGAAACTTAAATTCCATTCCTTAGATATGGATGAAGAGATGGTACCTGGGCCAGGGCCAGATAACTTACATTCATCTCCAGGTCTGGCAGGAGAGGTAGGAGAGCAGGACCTGAGGGGACAGAGTACATATTCCTTGTCCCCAGCCTCCATCTGGGCACTGGGTTGTTGGCAGCAAGCTTGGCACAGTTCAGAGTGTGGCTCCAGCCTTCCACCTCCTTCCGATGGCAGAGATTGAGAGACCAAAGACTCATTCAGCAGGGAAGGGATCAGCTTACCACGTGCTCCGGACACAGACTGCTGCCCAAGCCTGGCAGCAGCAGTGCAGGACAAGCCAGCCGAGGGACCAAGGGCATCAGGACAGGGCTAGTCCCAGCCCACGGGGAGCAATGCTAAGCAGGTGGCTGGCAGATGCTAGGTCATGAGGGTTGTGTCCTCTACCCACAAGGTCACACCAATCTTGTGTTTGAATCCATGAATTGGTCCAGCATATTAGAGAAGGCTCCTCTTTTGAGGGGATGAAAGAGGAACCCAGAATCCTCCCAGCAACCATTTCATGCATATACATGTCACTGTCACTCCAGATATCCCACACTGAGACACAGCCCTCACACCTCAGTGTCTCTACCCAAGGGGGCCAGGAGGACAGCATGGGGACTAAGGAAGAGCCAGAGAATCTACCAGGTTACAGAAAAAGTTTCCAGATCGGCCGACAAGAAACTCAAGAGTCACAAACCCAGTCTTCCAAATCAATAGGTGACTTGCTCAACTTCTCAATGGTGCCCGGCAAGCAAGAAATTTCTAGAATGTTCGTCACCTCCTCTCTTCCTACCTCAAAATGTTCAAATTGTAAAGAGTAAACTTTCTATGTCCTGTAAGCACATGTGCACATGCATACTACACGAACACATACAACCTCCTGCATGTACACACAGTGATGGCCTGGCAAGGGCTGACAAGATGAGATGCCAACTCTGAGTTGAAGTCTGAATTTACCAACACTGTTTGTCTCCCATCATGCCAGAGTAGCTATAGAAGAAATGGAACTGGCCTTAGCATCATGTCCCTTAGCGACATGCGGACGAGGAAGAAGAGCAGAATAGAGAAAAAGGGCAGAGGTGGACACAACCAAGTGGCCATATAATCCCTTCCTACATGTTCCAGTTTGGCCCAGAGGTGACAACAAAGTGCTCAGACCAAATACACCCAGCACCCAGAATGTGCTATCAGTCTCTCAGTCAACAGCAGCAGTATCACCATCATCATGGTTTAGAGCTTTAGAAATCCAGGCCCCTTAACTCACTCACAAGGAATCTGAAGGCTGGGGGAGGGTAACTCTCCAGATGTTAGAGGTGAGCATCCTGAGTCTCAAGCATGGGTCAGATGTAGATGATTCCCATAGAGGAGAGGGGAAGGGCACAGGCCTCTCAGAAGGGCAGGACTCATAAAATTACAACTTTGTCTTATCTACTGCAGCATGGTGGACACAGACACAGAGTCCTGCCAACATAGCACTTAGTAACACTGAATTTCTGGCATTGACCCTCACTGACTCTGAAGCACCTCCTTAGGTGGAAGGTCCTGTTATGGTACTTGTTCTACAAACAAGGTCTCAGGGAGCCTCAACAGCTTCACCAAGGAGCACAGCTTGTGTGTACACAAGCTCTCAAACAGACCGTCTGCCTCTAGACTCCACACCGCTGACTCTGCAGTACACAGTGGTCTGTTCTCCTGTTTTCAAGTCTTCTGTCTTCCGGGCATGTGTAACATTCTTGCCCGCTTTGGAGCTAGACATAGACCTTGGTTTGTTTAAACCAATGAAATGTGAGCAGAAAGGACATGACAGTTCCTGGCAGAAGCCTAGTGAACATCAAAACTTCTTCCTGTGGTTACATCAAAAAGAGAGACACTTCTAAATGAAACCCCCCCTCCTTAGAGAAACTAGGATGAACAGAGGCCTGTTTCCATTCCCAATGGACAGATACCCTGAGAAGGGGGTATGTTTGGCTAGAGGAAGCTATGTGAATGGGGCTGTTTGTTACTGCAGCATCTGCTGGCTTATGCTGACTAATACAATCACTCTGCCACTCCCACCACCCCCACCTGGAGCTCGAGAATTGAGAAGGCAAACGAATCAGGACCATCTCAAACTCTCATAAACCCCCAAGAAAACACTGGTTGAGCTCAAAATGCTGTCTACTCCTACATCCTATTTTTTTTTTATCTTTATTTTATTTTTCTGTGTATGGGTGTGTTGCCTGCATGTATTCATATGCACCACCTGTGTGCCTGGTACCTTCAGAGACCAGAAGAGAGCATCAGTGCCCCTGGAACTCGAATCACAGATGCTGTGAGCCACCACATGGGTGCTGAAAATTGAACTCACATCCTCTGTCCGGAAGAGCAGCCAGTGTGCTCAACCACTGAGCCAACTCTCCAGCCCCACTACACCCTATTTCTATGCAGGCTAAAAATGAAGACTCATAGGAAGGGGTCACCAGAAATGCCCAAGACCCTGGCCCATATCTTCCTCTCTCTCTATGTCTTTCTCCTCATTTACTGTCTGTTTGTAGGCATCTTCTTTCCATATCTTCCCCTATTTCTCTCAATAAATAGATAAGTCAGTCCTTGGACAAGCTCTCCTACATGGTCACCCAGACCAGGGACTCCTGACTGTAGATAAGGGACACTTCTCAGCTGATGCAGAAGGACTGAAGGGGATTAGAACCCTCCCTAAGAAGATAAATAGTTCTTCTCCTCGGAGCCAAAGTACCTAGAAGCTTGGACATCAAACTAAACCTCTCGCCACCTGCCCTTGTTCAGCTGGGTATCTCACACAAGCAAAACCTAGAAGCAATGGATAATAGCATCCTTGACATCCCCCACGAGTCATGGGATGAATTTTCTTCTCCCTTTGCCCTTGCTTCCAGTCTGAGAATCTGTTTCCATGCTCCCGCTTACCCAGCATCAGCCTGGGTCCCCAGCCTGACTCCCCTTAGCTTGATGGCCAAGGAGTCAGCAGAAGACAGCAAATGAAGGGTTCTGTAGCAGCTCAACTTCCTGGCTCCTCAGAAGCAGAGGCCACCCCACCCTGCTACTGGAACTTGATTCAGAGAATGGTGTCTTGGAACCCTCTGGAAGAATTTGGACACTCCTCTGTGCAGCATAGGCAAAAACAAAGCCCTGCCCCCACCCAAGGGGCGTTGGGACCTAGGTATGGGGCTCAGAACTCAGGCCAAGGAGCTAATGGGACTCCTGGAGGCTTGAACTGTGGTGTCAGCCAGGGCCAAGCTGGCTGGCTCCACACCAACACAGAGGGAGGTGGAGGCAGCTTTGAGGAGAAGGGTAGTGGGGGCCAGACAGCTCTCCACCACAACCCAGGAGTCTCACTTCTTCCTAGTGAGAAACCTCAGCCAGGATCTCCAACTGCAGGAACACAAAAAGTTCCATCTCACACATGATGGGTTGAGCCATTGCCTCGGGCCACAGTGGCTGAGAAAGAGTTGCCTATGGCCAAAGAAAGCCACCAAGACAGGCCTCACTCCAGCATACCTATGGTCCCTACATAAAGAAAAGATCAGGATACAGACACACACAGAGAGACACATGTAGAGACAGGCAAATGGCAGCCACTACATGCTGGGGGACAGGCCTCAGGTACACCAGCCTTGGTCTCAAAATCCAGTCCCAGAACCATAAGAGCAAATTCCTGTCACTTAGGGCCCACCAGTGGTGCCTTCTCTTTTTTTTATATATTTTATTTTTATTTTATGTGAATTGGTGTTTTGCCTGCATGTATAACTGTGTAAGGGTGTTAGATCTTGGAATTACAGCCAGTTGTTAGCTGCCATGTGAATGCTGGGAATCGAACTCAGGTCCTCTGGAAGAACAGTCAGTGCTCTTAACCGCTGAGCCATCTCCAGTGGTGCCTTCTAATGGTTACCCAAGACGGCTAAGACAACAGACCCCTAGGAAGAAGTCCCCGAGATGGCAAGTACATCTCTCTCCCTCGCCATTGACCCTGGACAGAGCCTAGTTTCGATATGGATTTTCGTCTTTTCCCTCTCTTCCCTGACTGGCTCCTCCTCCTAGCCTAAGCACAGGCGAACCACACTGTTCCCCACAACTAAGGTAACAAGTGATCCCCCACTTAGATATGCAGGCATGCACGCACACATGCATACCCTTTTCCCTCTGAGCCACAAGATAGAACCTTCCACAGAAAGGTTCCCGGACAGGAACAAGCCTAGAACACAGTCCATGCTAAGCTTTGGGCTAGCTCTGGGGTCTCCAGGTCCAGTAGGGGTGCAACGCAGGGGCAGGCAGCAAGATACACACAGTCAGAGTGCAGGACAGCTATTTTCTGGCAATTGTCCCAGCCTAGGCTGTCAGGCCAGGCAAGTAAAGGGAGGGCAGAGCCCTGATCTGCCCCTCTACAGGCAAAGAGCCAGCTTCTCTGCCTGCATATAGAAGCCCCTCTGTGCTGATAGGACCAGCTGACCTTGTAACTAGCCCAAGGTCTTGCCAGCTCCATTGCCCTGTTGAGGAAGCAGATCATGGGGTGAGGGCTGCAGAGCCAGCCAGGACCTTTCCATGGCTGCCCTACCTGTCCTTTGAATCTGCCTGCTATCCAGGTTTCCTGTTCAGACCTTAGCCCCCTCTGTTTTTCCTTCCCTTGAACTGGTCCTGTCTACTTCATTATTCTACCTTTGCTTCGCTTGGTACTTCAGAGCTCATGAAATGTTTTAACATTTATCACTGCATTGAATCTGTACCAGGGAAGAGATGGCAAGGCATTAAAAATTCCTTCAAATTGCCAAGTGTTCTTGTTAAAAATGCAAACTTCCCCCAAATGAGAAACAATGAGGCTGGCGGCGGCGGCCTCAGAGACGCTTCAGTCCATCCTCAGTTCCACCTCATGCCCAGGCTGCTCAGCGACTCAAAGGATGGGAACTGGGTATGAGGGACAAAACTCTCGGTGGGAGAGGGCCTCCTGAGAGGGTACAAGAGCAGCCACCAACCTTGGGGTGCTGCACATAGATGCACTCTCATGGAGCCCCTGAATTATAATCTAGCCTCCCTCCCTCCTCAGGCCTGTCTGATAGCTGGCTGTAGCATGGCTTCCAGAGAAGAGCCATCCAGGATGCCTAGCAAGGGTGAGATAGGACAGCAGTGCAGTGGTAGATAGTCCCATGCATGTTCTCCCCCTAGTACCACTCCATTGCCAGAGCAAGTCCAAGCTGGCTTTGGTGAGAAGAGAGCTTGCCACTGGTGTCCTTGAGAGGTCACAGCTTGGGTCTGAGAAGGTAAGTCATGGTCCTGCCTTTCAGAAGAGCTCAGTCACCCCAATTCTAAAGACAGATGCAGGGGAGCCTCCAACCTGCTCTGGCATTCTGCTATCCCGTGGCTGAATCAGAAAACAAGCTAAGGGCCAAACCCAAGGAGGCATCTCAAGGGTAGCTGGCTTTGTCCTCTATCTAGCAAACTCATTTCCAGAGGCTCTGCTCCTCATCCCTCCTACATATTCCAAGAGCCAAACAAATAAATGGACTGACCGCAGAACCCTCCAGAGCATACCCGACTGCAGCTGGACATGAAACAGGTTGGTGTTTTCATGCAAGTTAAGTAGGCATAGACACTGTTCCTAGCTTTTTGACATCTATCTATCTATCTATCTATCTATCTATCTATCTATCTATCTCCTGCATCCTGGAATGCCACATTGAGTTCTCAGACCTTTTTGGCTATATCCTCATATAAGCTGTTAAACCCCAAATACTTTATCTACACATCCATGCTCTCTGACCTCTAAGAATACAGACAACAGCCTGGAGACACCTGAAGGTAGGCTCCAAAGATGGAACGACTGCCCTGCCCACTGTACTTAAAGCCACCTCCTACAGAGACCCCAGAGAACCAAGGTCGCACAGGCTGGGGATGTCTGGTTCATTGAGAGCCTGGTACCCATGGGTCACCTACCCTCCATGCCATCCTCACGATGGCCATTGAAGTTATCGTAGGAATCCCAGCGGATGAGGGGGTCAGAGGTGTTATAGTCTACAGATACACTGGGCCCATTCTCCAGGTGTTCCATGCCTGTGGGAAGAGCGGGGACAGGGGATAGAAGAGACAAGAGATGAGCACCTAGCAAAGCAGAAGGCCAATGAGCTCCCCCATGGAACCATTTGTCGTCTTGAATGTCTAGGGTGAGACCATGACTTGGGTCAAAAACCTAGGAGTTTCAGACTAAGTCATAGGGGCAACTCAGGACAGGGCTTTAATAAAGAACGCATACATACATCCTAGAGAAAACGTGTCCCCACCCTCTGGGTGGCTGCTTCTATCTCATCTATTGCCCTGGGACAGAAGCAAAGATCAGCTCTGGAGACTGTAGAAGGGGCAGGCTTGTCCAGCTATAGGAGGGGAGAGCAGTCACAGCAAAGACACTGAGAGGACACAGCCTAGTAAAGGCCATCCCAGGCCTGCCCTGCTCCCTATTCCAGACAAACATCCACAAGGAGAGGCCTGTCTCTTTTGCAGCCTCAGAGTCAATGCAGCGACTAGTTAGGCCATCAGGGTAGCCTGTTTTCCTGGCTTGACAGTCCTTTCTTCAGGCTACTCAGAGTCCTGCCTGTAACTCACTTCATCTCCTCCCATTCTGTTCTCAAATAAGATAAAGACCAACTGGTCTCCGTATTTAGAGTCTAGGGGGGAAAAGTTATTCTTAAACCGGCCTTCAGGTTGAGCCACTTCAGTTCATAAATACCCACAATCCACCCAGCACCTTGGAATGTTCTCTGGCTATCCCTTCCATCTGCCAAGGCCCTCGGTCTCTGAATATAACACGATGGTGACCTAAAGGGACCAGACAGTTTAGTCATCTCAGCGTCTCACTGTCTGCATTTATTTTTGTTATATAGAAATTAAGGTGCTGTGTCAGGATTAGCTGGAAGTCTACTCTGATACCCTGGTCCTTTACCCTGATCCACCTCTAAAGTAACATCATGTTTGTAGAGCTGTCCTCCAGTGGGAGGATTCTGAGAGTGAGATTGGACAGATGAGGATGTGGGGAAAGGGCTGGAGTGTCGTCTGTACCTTGAATTTTCTCTGGCCCATAGGAGAAAACAAACTCCACTTTGCCGTATTCAGGAAATCGATCATCTGAAAGAGATGCAGCAGATCTCAGCGAGGTTAAAGGACCACGATTTGTTAAGTACAACCTTAATTCCCAGTTACTCGATAGAGACTCAAATCTGAAATCATGTATAGAAATCTAGATGAAGCCTTTTTCTGGAATTAGTTAGTACTCTATATGCCATTATTATTATTGTAAAGTTTTAAAATACATATCTTAGTACTGTAAATCTTAAGTAATATTTATACCATAAGAACAGTTTTAAAGAGTCAAAATAAAACCAAAGGATGATGAGATTAGTGGCAATAGAATAGTCCCTTAAATTTAGTTTTTCTTCTGTCCCATACCAGCTGGCTCTCCTAAGATGAGATAGAGATCTTTAGATTTTCCTTTAACAAGCATGCTTGGGTCTATAGAAGGGGAGAGCCATATATTGATTTTGATGGTATTCATAGTTTTTCTCCTGTAGAAACATAAACAAAACCTCTTCCCCAATGTAACACATATTCTGGTTTACATTCTGAGGTTAGCACATCCTTTAAGTATACAGACTAATTTAATTCAGCAGGTCTTTTTTCTATTATCCAATGTCTTTCAGCAGCTTAAATATTTTAAAGACAATAAAACATCTACCTCTGGGGGGGTCTTTATTACCCCCTTTCTGTTTATTAAGCCTATCTTTTAGAGTACAATTAGATCTTTCTATAACTGCTTGCCCAGTAGGAATGCTTGGTGTACCTGTAATATGCTTTATGTTGTAATATGCAAAAACTGTTTTATTTTACTAGAGACATGCTGGAGCATTGCCAGTCTTAATTTGTACAGGCATCGTCATAATGACTATAAGTTCTAATAAATGTGCAAATTAGCCTTTTCAGAACTCAGAGCAATTGCCTATTGAAATCTTAAATATATATCTATGATATGGTATACATATTTTAAGTTTCCAAACTCTGCAAAATGAAACACATTCATTTGCCAAATTTTATTTCTTTGAGAACACTTTGGGTTACTTCCTGCAGGTATGGAGTTTGGTTATACAAAAACTCCAAATGGGACATTTTCTTATAATTTTCTTATCTTGTAAAGTGATAGGAAAAATTAAGCATTGAGAATTGACAGACCCACAAAAATTTAGCCACAGCATTTGTCCTTGTTAGGGTTACTATTGTTGTTACCAAACACCAGGACCAAAGCAAGTTGGGGAGGAAAGGGTTTATTTGTCTTATACTTCCTTATCGTTGTTCATCATGGAAGGAAGTCAGGACAGAAACTCGAAAGTGTTTGCCTTAGGAAGCAGAACTCTAGCAAGAGTGTTCTACAGTTCCAATGTGTGACTGGGCTAGACATATAGTTCAGCTGGTGGTGTGCTTGCCTAGTATGCTTGGGAAGATCTGGCTTGATCCCCAACACCTAAAATTTCAACACTTCAGAGATGGAGGGCAAGAAGTTGAAATTCATCCTTAGCTACATAGTGAGTTTGGGGCCAGCCTGGACTACCTGAAAACTTATCTCAAAATATTTTTTTCACTATGCACATACAACTTCCTCTGTTGCATATAACATTTAAAATGTTTTAAGTTTTCGGTAGTGAACCATGACCACTCCTAACAGTGACCTTTAATGTCTTCAAAAGGATGATGAGGTCCCACATAATAATTCCACCTGGATTGTGGTAACTCCACTAAGCTGATAAACACCACCCAAAGATCAACTTTGGACTACAAACTGCTCAGGAAAATTTCAAGGTAGCTATCTGAGATGGTCCAGCATTATGCACTACTCCAAACTTCAGATAAGCCCTACTCTTTCCCATTACACAGATACTGGACTACAAGTGATACTACTGCTCTCCCAGGTCAACCATTATCTCAATTTTCTCAGGGTCCCCTAGAGAAGGAAGCAATTTAGAGAACATGATGCCAAACCCCAGACAGAAGGAAGCAATTTAGAGAACATGATGTCAAATTCCTAAGAGGTGGGATGAATGATTTTGGTCAGTCAGGGGCTTATGGATATTTGTCATGGTTTGGGGGGGGCAGTTACAAGATGTTATCAGTAATAATCAAGAGAAAGGCTGAACCAGGGAGATTAGATTCAGGGGTCTCATTCTGAAAAGAAAAGGGGAGATATAGCAATGGTAGGATAAAAGGATAAACTACTGAATTGACTTTTAAGCTAAAAAAGCAACTATTAGTCTAAATATTTTATATTGCTATGAAACTTTGTATATTAGTACAAATTTAAGGTCATTTTTGTTATACTGTATATGTTTTTATCCTTATTTAAGGTATTTTTGTATAAAGTTTTTTTGTTCGAACATACTGTACATACATTTCTACTGTTGCTTAAGGTATTATACCTATGCAGCTCATTTAACAGTGTAATGTGAATTTGTAGTCCTTGAAAGTTATTATTAAAAACTATTCAGGATAATAAAGAAATGCAGGTTAGTAGTTAGTCGCCTATTACAACCAAACTTGTAGTCATGCTAGGTATATGTTCAAGATCAAACATAGATATATTTTAGAAAGACAGGTGGTCTTCAAACACTTCAGCGATCTACAGAATATGGCATTTAAGCTGTTTAAATAATATAAGGCTTCTTATGACAATGAGGCATGTATGCTCATGGCAGCACCAATCTAATTCAGAGATGATGGGCATTAAAGAAACTCCATTAAGTTTGCTTTCTTTGTGTCAAAAGTTAGGCACTGGGAAAGAAATTGCCTTTGCCTTGACTGCTGACAGCATGTTGTCCAAATTGAACAAGCAGGACACAAGAGAACGTGACTGCCAAACTTCACCAAGACAAAGTGGAACAGTCCTTCACAGTTCCTGCTTCACAGAAAAGTCTGTCATATATTCTAGGCCTGTAGGCCAAAGATGGATGCTCCATTGTTACAGAGGAACCAGCTGTTTCTGCCATTTCTGTAGTTTTGAAAGTTGTTTGCTCTACACTTTCTGCTTACTCAGGTAACATTGTATCCTTCATGAGTCTCTGATGAAATTGAAAAATAGATAGTTATAGTTACAGTTTTCCTTGTTACCACATTCAGAAACTCATAAAAGAGCTATAAAGTTGAAATATATAAAAGGATAGTTTGGAGTTGGTAATCCAAGTTAGGATAGAAAGTGAATTAGGTATAAAAGTTTGGACTCACCAAGATAGGATAGATAATATGTTCTCTGAATTTGTCAAATGCAAATGAACCAGACTCTGTAAATGTAATTCTTACCTGACAATTGTTCCTACTGTATTCAGTTTTACTGTGTTAAAATTAAAACCTTCCCTTTTAATTTATACAAAAGGGGAAATGTTGTGTGGTATGTTGATCACATCTTGACAATGAAGTTTGCTTTGGATGAGTGGGCAGGGCTAGCTACTAGCTGACCAAAATTAATCATAAAGGTTTTGGAGGACTGATGACAGATAGAGAGACAGGAAGTAATAAGGCGGGGTTTAGAAAGGATCTGTCCTTTTGGATAGAGAAATGGAAGAGATAGAAGGTCACTGGTCACTTTTCCACCACTTCTCTGGTCTTTCAGGTTCTTACCCTGATACCTGACTCCTGGTTTTTTACTGATAAAGAATAATTAGATAAATGCAACACTTGCATCAAGAACTAGGGAACTGGGATCCCTTTCCCCCTGTGTCTCATTGACTTTGTCAGCTCCACATTCGTCTCCATTCACGACTTATTGCAATCTGTCCTGAAAGTCACAGCCTCTCCCATGCTGCTCCTCCTGACGCAGATGCAAAGAGAGCTCTCACATCACATCCTTTCCCATCAGTGTGTCACAGGAGCCCCCTCCTCTGAGCTGGACCCTTCATGCTTTCTGCCTGAACCTGGGCTGTTCTGGATCACCATCCACTACTTGTAGGAAGGGGTCCCAACAAAGATGACATCTGTCCTGTGGGACATGATCATGCTATTCGTGTGTTCATCTCTATGCACATTGACTCATAATTGTTTATATCTCTCCTATGAGACTTTGGACTCTCAGAGGCAAGGTTTAGCTGCTTTCACTTTGTATCTCCAGGATCTAGAACATGTTTGTCATGTACTAACACACAAGTGATGCTGGGTGGGTGGGTGGATAGGTGAGTGTTTGTGTGGATATGGTATGCTAATGGGTAGATAATGAGTGTGTTGTGGATGGATTCATGCATGCATGCATTAGCAGGTGTGTAACTATATGGATGAATGGATGGTTGTTAATAGGCAATTAATGAGATAAATGTTCAAATAAATGCATGTATGAATACAGATATCCATATGGCTCTCTCTCTTGCTCTCTTCTTTCTCCTTATTACCACCATCCCTACATGCACCCTTCCGAAGGGATGCTTGTTTCCTGCCACAGCTGTCTCCTCAAGACATTTTAGCTTCACCAAAACAGAGACCACATCCACCATGTTCCACTTTGATTCCAGCACTTAATACAGAGCCCAGTATTAAGATACCTGTAAATGATAGAAAACTGATTCCCAGTGGTCACGTGGAACAAGAAGGTAGGACAGAAGGAGACAATCTGGAGTGTCACTAGGGAAGGGTGGGGGCATCAAACAGCCCAGGTGTCTTGGGGTGCAGGGTTGGACCAGGGAGGAATTGGTCTTGATCTCTATTACAACCTGAACTCCAAGGCTACCCCAACCTCAGTCCTGCCATAACTCTCTCTCAGTTTCCTCACATTGTCATCAAGAGTCTCCTGAGACCTGACTAACCATGAGGCTCAGAAAAGATGGTCCCTGCATCCAGCACTTCATCCCATGCTGGGCTCCTCCCCTGCTACAAGAGCCCCATCCCACCCATCAGGGAGCCCACCTTTGAAGGCCTCGTCCAGGTCTTCCTTCCCAAAGACAACCCCCAAGTCATGGATGGCACAGGTGTGGAATTGCACCCGGAAGATGACATCCCGAGCCGGGCTCCGGAACTTCTTGTGATAACATTTCAGCTGCATGGGAAGGGGGACAAAAGGTGAAAGGTGAAAGGTCAGGTCACAAGGATCCTCCTAACTCCCTCTATTAGCTGAGCCCCAAGGCTTATCCCAAACTCAGGAGAGAGAGGTCACTAATACCAAACAAGATCTCAAAGTTCTTTGGGAAAGTTCTAGAATGGAAGAGAAGGGAAACAGTTTGGAGTTGTGGAGAATTGTCCTCCCAGATGCTCCTGCATTTAAGTGTGCATGGAAAAGGAAATGTGGCCTTAACCTGCAGCAAGCTGGTCCTGAGTTTAGAATTGGGAGTGCCTTGTTACCAGTCTAGAGCTAGAAGGTCACAGTTCACAATAAGTAACAGTTCCCTGAAGCTGCCCCAGAACAAAAGATAAAGCTAGAAAAAGAATGTCCACTCCAAGAGAAGGTGGACCAAGGCAGTTTGCATCTTAGACGGAAACCCACAGTTCCTAAATCAGTATCTCCCTGGGAGCAGCTGCATGTCCCATGTCCCCATGGCAGGATGGGAGCAGGACCAGAGAAGGGACACTTGAGGAGGAGGGAGGAGCTCACCAGGATGTCTCCCTTCAGGAGCAGCCCGGGTTCAATGGTGATACAGATGCTGGCCTGGCTGTCTCCGGGGATGTTGCTGAGGGAGAGAGGTGATGAACGCTGAGGCAGCAGGCTCCCTTCTCCTGCCTCCTCCCCCACCCCGCCCTCACTTACACAGACTACTTACTAAATGCCAGATGTGTACACGGGTTGCATGGCTTGGTAGATACGGAGAAATGGTCGGCACCCTGTTCAAGAAGGAAGGCGTGAGCTAAGCAGAAATGGTTGAGGAGATGAGAGACATGGGGAGGGAAAAGGGGAAAGAGGAAGGGAGCAGGAACGGGAAGAAAGACTAACTTCATTTCTAAGGCATGTGAAGTAGACAAAAACCGCCTTTCCCAGCATCTCCGGCCACTAGGCATGGCCAGGCGTCAGCCCCATGTTGCTGAGGAGTAGCGTGGAGCCTCTGCTGAGAGCCCCACAGGAGCCCAGATGAGCCACAGCATAGCATACGGCTTACCACCCAAGGCCACTGAGAAGGAAACAGGCTGGAGGGAGGGGATGGGACAGGTACCTCCTTTAGACTCAAAGTTGGGGATGCCGTGCATGATCACATGATGCAGAAACAAGGGCTTGTTGTTCATTTTGATGGAGCCAGAGAGCAGGCCACTGAAGTAGTGCACATACCTGCATAGGGACAGGGTAGCATCAGGGCAGGGCCTGGGGAGTCCTTTATCCACTCACCCACTCATCCATCTATCCACTTACTAACCCACGCACCCACCAATCCACACATTCATTCACCCACCCACTCACCTAACCCATCCATCCATGCTATTTATCTACCCTTCTATACATTCTTTCTTCAAGAACACTACCCTAGGCTTCCGTCTAGCCCCACCCCCATGGCACATGCATCCACCCAGCCCACACAGCAGCTGTATTTCCCCAGCCACTGCAGGCCTCCAGACTTACTGAGCCTCAGGAAGAAAAAACCATGAGACCAGAAAAATTGCAGAGCCTAGAGCCCACTTGGCATTCTCTAGCGCCCCCTGGTGGTGAACATGAGCATCACTTTCCTTCCTCACTCCCAACCAAGGCATCACACCATCATCCTTGGCAGGGACAATTTAGCAGCTTAGGACTGCACAATGTAAGCTGCCAACCCTCTAACAGTCAGACTGGACCAAACCCATGACTATTGTCACTACAGACTTAGGCTAGGCCCTGGTTCTGTCACACACACCCAGCCACAGGGCAGACAGGAAACACTTAATAATTACAGTGTTTCTTTTGTTTCCTGCTGAATGTATGGCGTTTTCTATATTAACTTCTTTACTTAGGATCTGAGATAATTAACTTCCAATAAGTATCCTATCTCTAGGCTGGTTTATAGTTGGGTTTTTAGTTTGTTTCTTTGGGGATTTTGTTTATGTTTCTCTCTCTCTCCTCTCTCTCTCTCTCTCTCTCTCTCTCTCTCTCTCTCTCTCTCTGTGTGTGTGTGTGTGTGTGTGTGTGTGTGTGTGTGTGTGTGTGTGTGTTGTACTTAGGGACTAAACCCAGGGTCTCCTGCATGTTACACACTTAACACACTAAGCTACATCACCAGCCCCAGCAACCTGCAGTTCTTTTAACAAAAATCTTGCTGGTAGAATAGGAGGATTCCTTTTATGGCTCCTTTTATTCCTGAACAGAGAGGGGAAATCAGGTCCAGAAAGGGTTGTGACACACAGCAAGGTCACACAAAGCAGGGATGGGAGACAGAAGGAGAGAAGCCTGAGCTCCAAAGCATCTCCCAAACCACATCAGTCCTCTGGTGCTGAGTGGGTGACACTTCCTGTTTTCTGATTTGCTCGAGAACCAGGTTGAATGAGACAAACCAATCAAATGCAATCTGTCACTCTATGCGAGCCAATAGCGCCACAAGAGGGTGAGACTCCAATTATGACACCAGGACAAGCCCCTCCCCCCATCTCTTTGGCCCCTTGGCCCTCCTCCAGGCCCGGCCCCTGAGCCTGGGTGGGGCCATTTCGGCCACCCCTAGCAAGATAATCTGATGGGCATCGCCAGCTCCTATTCAGGGCGCTGCCCGGCCCCCCTTGGCCTGTTACTCAAACCGGAAACCTGGAATGGCAGATTCCCATCAGATCTCCTGACCAGGCCAACAGGATGTGTCTGTGTTCTGGGGACAATGAGTCCAGGGCGGGTGACAATGAATGGGTGAGCTACAGGCAAAGCCCCTCCCGCTCATTCCCTGCTCTTCCCTCTCCAACTGGCAGGTTCCCTGTAAGCAACACTGACAAGAAAGCAGAGGGAAAGTAGCAGAGAATGTTCCGGAAGCCTGAAGCCAACAGCTGCACTTTCTCATGTGTGTAGAGAGTGTGGCCTGGCCCCACCCAACAAACCCAGTGGCCCATGGGAACTGTGGGCAGACACAGATAACACACGCAGACAGATTCCCACAACAACTGCATGGCATGTAGGCATATGAGAAATCCCTTGGATGTCTTCTTTTTCTGACTAGGGGAACCCAGGTTTTCACAGCTCAGCATCACAGTGACTGCTCAGCCCACCTTCTCCAAGCCACAGTGGGATACAGTAATGGTCCACAGCCCTATTAGTAAGTAGATTGAAACCTTCAGGGCCAGAGGTGACTGAGACTGCGTTGCCGCGTATGCATGCCAGAACCCACCCCAGGAGCTGGTGCCTGGCTTGAGTCCTTCCTCCTGAGCAGCAGGCTGAGGCCTTCTAGGGTGCTGAAAGTGCTGGGCTCCTGGGTACCTGGTGAGTCCTCATGAACTTTAATCCGGGCCTTTCAACTACAAAGGCAGTAGTAACAATCCCCAGCAGTGACTACAGATCCTGTCTAGATAAGCAAGGTGGGGATATAGGGATGTGCGTGTGCGTGTGCGTGTGTGTGTGCGTGTGTGTGTGTGTGTGTGTGTGTGTGTGATCTGCAATATGAAGAGGCAGGAAAGGCCCTGGAATCTACAGCTAAGTTCTCAGGAGCTGCAGAAGCATGAAGGGCTTTAGAGTGCGGCCTTCCTGCCTGTTACATCCTAACCCCTACCCTTGGCTTGGCCTCCCCACTTCTCCTTGCTCACCCAGACCTTCCCCGGGCATGTTTCACTTTGAACTAGCCCTGTGCCCACCCATCTCTATAGCAGCAATGGTTTGAACTTTCTTCGGAAACACCTGTTAGCAATTGCAGCAACAGTCTGTCTGTAAGCAAGCAGTTGTTCACAAGAAGCTTGTTGGCACATGCCCTCGTGTGACAGATTTAGTGCTGTCCTCGGTGTGAGTATGGGGCTGAGCCATCACAGAGGGGTAGCAAGCCATCAAGACACATCAGGATTCCTGCTCTCTAGGTCCCCAGCCTAGGCTACTATGGCGGCAGCGTCCCCATGACCAGCTGACCTTGACATTGCCCTTCACACACACACACACACACACACACACACACACACACACCGAGGATCGGACATCATTGAATCAAGTGTCATCCCTGGGCAGACCCTGCAAGGCAGCAGGCAGCACTTTCAGACACCACTCTGGCCCCCAGGTTCCTAGCCCTGCACTTATATTCCAGCTCAGCCACCACTCACTGTGGCTCACTGGCCCCGTCCCCATCCTGACATCATGCTTCTCATCTGTAAAAGAAGGGTGTCCCTCGTCATCATCACTGTCCCAGTTAGGGCTTCAAAATCACCTCTCCCCAGAGACTCTGGGCCGTCTCCATGGAAAAAGCCAGTTCCCTATGTAACGCTCAGTATTGTATTGTTCCTTCCCTAACTTGGGTCTTCTCTCTCTCTCTCTCTCTCTCTCTCTCTCCTTTTTCTCTTTTACCTCCTGTATTCCCTCTCTCTTCTCTATCCCCCTCTCTCTATCCCTTTTCCTGTCTCTCTGCCCCTCTTCACGCTTCCCATCTGGTACTGTCTGTCCTGGATGGTCACGTGTTTAATGCCCATCCCTCTCAGAGGGGAGGGACTCTGCTCTGTCAGCCTGGATGTCCCAGTGCCCACAGCTACAGCAGAGTTTCTCAGCTTTGGTGATGAATGACGCCATCCGGTCCTGCTTCCTGTCTTGGCTATTATTATACACTCCAGTGAGAACTCAGGCTGGGGCCCTTAGCAAACTATTTTAAATTCTCCTAAGAGAAGGTGCCCCCTTATAATGCTATCTATGACCTCCAAGAACAGGCATTAGGAATATCAATGTCAAGTGTACCCTGCTTCCATGGCCAAGAATGGTATGTGTCTTCTTATATAGGCACCTGCTCCTCCAGAGCCATGCCACAGCACACTGTCTTCTGCTAGAGACCTCAGAAGCCACCTGACACCCCAGCCTGTGGGCACCACCATGCCCATGCCACTAGTCTTAATGCCTTGCTTAGCACACCTTCATTTAGCAGATGTCCATCCCCTGAAAGTGTGCAAGGCCAGTACTCACCACAGGGATTACACACACTAAGTCTGGAGTCCAGGCACTCACCTCCTCTGTGATGGCTGGCCAATAGGTACAATCTTATCTTCATAGAATCTCTTCATTGCAAACCGGTCCAGAGCCTGGTCAGCACTGTGGGGAGATGCACATGATCAGAGAAGCCCATTCCCACATCCAAGGACCCCTGTCCCTTCACTCAGGTATGGTGGAATACTCATTTACACTGTGTGAAGATATTTCCCTGTGACTGGTTTAAATAAAAGCTAAATAGCCAATAGCTGGATAGAACTTTCAGGGCAGAGGGAACATTTGGAAGAAGGGTGGAGTTGTGAACAATCACAAGCCAGACGTGGAGGAAGCAGGAAGCAACATGAGAAGAAGAAAGGTAATAAAGCCAAGCAGCAGAAAGTAAATTAATGGAAATGGGTTGATTTAAGTTATAAGAGCCAGTTAGAAACAAGCCTAAGCTATCTGCAAGGCTTTCATAATTAATAAAAAGTCTCCATGCGGTTATTTGGGAGTTGGCTGGCAGAACAGAAAAGTCTGATTACACTCAGTCTCCCCTAGGCTTTCACAGTCCCCCAGACAACACTGGTTGCTGTAGAAGGACAAATCCCTTCTCCAACCATGCTGCACTGATATGCCTTTAGGAAAAAGCATGCTCAGTGTTGCAGTTTGAATGTAATTGCCACCCCATAAGTTCATAGGGAGTGGCACTATTAGGAGTTGTGGCATTGTTGAAGTAGGTGTGGCTTTGTTGTGTGTCACTGTGGGGACAGGCTTTGAGGTTTCCTATGCTCAAGATACACCCAGTGTCTCAGTTCACTTCCTGTTACCTGTAGATCAAAGATGTAGAATTCTCAGTTCTCTCTCCAGCACTATGTCTTCCTGCATGCCACCATGTGCCACCACAATGATAAAGGGCTAAATCTTTGAACTATAAGCTATCCAGTTAAATGCTTTCTTTATAAGAGTTGCTGTGGTCATGGTATCTTCACAGCAACAGAAATCCTAACAAGACATTCAAGCATCTCCAATCCATGGTGTGCACTCAGCCAGGGGCTCTACAGTCAAGCCACTTGGACAATCATCACTAGACACTACTAATTGCTCCTAATACATAATCCTTTCTGTAAAACCTCATTCCCCTCACCAGATGAGGTTTAAAGGAGATTAGATGAGGTGATACCCATTAAGAGCTTGGCAGCTATGGGGTTGGCCCACTCAGCAGACACAAGGCTGGGCTTGTTTCTGACACCCTTCACATAACACACCACCCATCCTCTGGTGTTCTCTGCTATCCTGACTGCCCCAATCCTTCTCTGACTCCTTACTTGCCAGACCCTTTGTTTATACTCTACTCCACAACCTACAGAAATCCTTTAGGTCCCTATAGCCACACGTACCTGACACAGACCCCCAGTCACTTCTGGCCTCTATGTTTTTAACGTCACAAACATGGATACTGCTGACAAACCTGTTTATTATTTAAAGCCCTCAAGGGCAGGACTTGGGCTGTGCCCTCTGTATCCTTCCAAGCACCATTATAACATGGTCCTGAACATAGCGACATTCACGTCTCTGTACTGAGTTGGGTCAGGACAGGTTCTGCCCATGGGCTGGTTCCTATTTGTTCTCCCAAACACCAAAGAAAACCCTGCCAGCTTGAGATAAGTTCTGATGCAACATCTTTCTGACTTCTTCCTGACTCATCAAAGGAAACAGAAGGTGAGTGAGGAAAGGTATGTGGTCCCCAAAGCTGCTGGGTGGGTGTCTCCACACAGGGGAAGGTTCTCCCCGTGCTGCTAGTTGTTTTCATCCTGCCTCAGAGCTGAGGGCACTTTCTGTAGCTCTCAAGGCTCCTGCTCCTCTGAGGGCACTTCCTGGCCCCAAGAAGGCATGTGGATGGAAAATGGATGTCCCCAAATCAATGCCCAGAGGACAGAAGCTGGGATAGAAGACAACCAACCTCTCACCTGGCTGAAATGTTGCTGTAGTGCATATATGCTGCGATGACAACCCCAATCCTGCCTCGGTTTCCCTGAAAGAGGCAAAAAGTAATCATTGTTCAAACAGGCTGTACAAAGTCCATCCAGAAGCCTAGGGACCCAGGGGAGGAGAGAGGAGGAAAGTTCCAGAGAAACAGGAACTCTGGGAAGGAAGGCAGGAGGGGAGAAGTCAGAAAAGGTAGCCCACTCTCCACTAGACATATAAACTGCTGCCTGGCCCCCATTTATTGGAGGAGGTATAATCTTGGGCAGAATCTATAATGTTCTAGAATGGAAAACATGAATGGGTAGGTGCGTACAATCCCACAGTCTTAAGACCCAGGCAGATTGCATACAGACACACACAGGTATGTGCACACATGCACAGCCCACCCTCTGACCTTGTTGTGCAGAACAACAACATTGTGAGGGTCTGCATTGAGCCAGGTGTCCATGGCCTTGCAGATGCTGCAGATCTTCTCCAGGGCCGGTGTGTGCAGATCAGGCCAGCCAAATTCCAGGACCTATGGTTGAGACGTAAGTAAGAAAAGGAAAGCCTGGGGACTCCATCAAGTCAGCTGGCACAGCAAGGGAGTAGCCACCAGCAGCCAGGCCCCTGTCCTGCCCTGCTCACCAGTCCTGCTGAAAGGCAAGGTGTAATGAGCAAAGGCCATGACCTGGGACCCAGGCTCACAGTAGGGTCTTAGGCAAACCATTTCCCTCTACCAGAGATATTGTCCTCATGGATGTGTGCCCAAGTATGCAATGTAAAATTGTGATCTCAAAGCTTCCAGAAGGACCTGAGCCCAATCCTCCAGTTCCCCCTCGAAGGCTAGTTCAAGGCTGATTCAGGATGACAGAGGAAGGTTGTTCACACCACCCTGGATATATAGACTGTCCATTTTCAGGCCTCTGAGAGAAGTCTAAAGTGTGCAGAAACAGGGCTTCCCAGTAGCCTTCAGTCCTCAAGGCCTCAAGGCCTCTTCAGGCCCTCTCTAATTTCACAAAACACTAAATAAAAAGAGCCGCTATTGGGCACGATCCACAAAACATGCCTAAGCCAGCTGTCGACTTTCAGAGACATGGTCTGAAGCCCAGAAAAGTCTGTCATCTGCCTGAGGTCCCACACTGACAAGCACCAGAATCCAGGATAAAAGCTAAAGTCCCTAGCAAAGTCTCTAACAATCGACTTAGTATACAGAGTAAACCCTAGGACAGGAGCCTATATAGAAAAGACAGAGCCACAGCCCTAATCCCAGAAACTTTGTGTACTTCCTCCCCAGGGGTAGATGAGGCCAGAAACCACTGTGCAGAATTTCAGTAGTTGGTACTATAGTCCATTTTGCAGATCTGAGATGCCCTTGAACTTGGAACTGTCATGGAACTACACAAGAAGGGGATGTGTTCTCTCTCCTGCTAACCCAGGCTAGCCCAGGCCATGTCATCCTAAACCAGCCATAGACTCACCTTAGCATGGAGCTTCGTGACATCGGGCCTCTGCTCAGAAAGGTTGAATAGCTAGAAAGAGACACAGGAAAAGTGAGGATAAGAAAGGAGGTGGCAATTTGTCCCTGCTTGTCAGGAAGGAGACTGGCCACCAGCAAACCATGATCTCTTACACTCCTACATCTACTGTCATGCTGGCCTAATGGAAATTTTTCCACCATGAACACATGCAGGCCAACAGGATCAGCAATAAGTTCTCAGGAAAGGTGGAGGCTACAACACTCAGCCAGGCCCCTTACAAGGGAGCATCCTGAATTGCAGATGAGAAGTGATACAGCTCAGCCTATTGGTGCTGAGTGACAGTTGGTGGCCACCTTTGGCTTTAGGACCAAATCCCACAATACTACTTCTCTGTCTTGCAGCCTCTTTCTACCATAAAGTGCAAGGTGTCCTGGTGGCCCCCTCAAACACATGGAGTCCTACTCACATCCCACAGCCTACTCTGTCTCCCAAGGTCCTTGACCCCGAGGGTCTGTGAAGGATTTCCCTCCTCTATCTTGCCACCACATGTTTGAGAGTAGCTATGTCACCTCCTAGGAGCAGAGGAGACAGACCCTGGAATAGGCAGGGAGGATGAGGCTGCAACAGAGCACAGGCATCCTAGAACTCTGTATTCCTGGGGCCAGAGAACTCCAGACACTCCCAGTCCTGTTAAGAAATGCACTTAATGACATTAACAATGTCACAGATCTGGCTTCATAACTAATGGCCATACATCCAGCTATCACAGAGCCAGAATGATAACCCAGGACTTTCCGCTATTTTAAGCCAGGCACTTCACTCAGTACAAATGATGGATGGATTGCTACAGAGGCCTTCAAAATGTGTTTCCACTCAGAACTGGGACCTTTGGAAGTAGTTAGGAATCTTGCTAGGAGATATTCTTGGGTTTGGGCTGATCCTAAGACCAACAACTGATGTCCTTATAACTAGAGAAGAGACAGAAAGGGAAGGCCAAGAAAAGGTGGAGGCAGAGAACGGAGCAATGTGGCCACAGGCCAGGGAATGCCTGGGAGTGCTGGGAGCGGCCAGAAGTGGGGTAGAGGCGAAGAAGGCAGTTTCCTCCAGGATTCAAGGGAGCATGGCCTCACCGTCAACCAGATGCCGGGCCTCCAGAACACATTCCTGTCATTTTAAGTCAAATAGTGTGTGTGGCAATTTGTTCCAGCAACCCCAGCACCCTTGTGTAACTGCTCAGCCCAGCTCTGGTAAACATGACAAACAGTACCCAAGGGCCCAGGGCCAGCAATACAGCCCCCACTACTGCCCTAGAGCATAGACCTGAGTCTCCCTCTAGAAATGATCGCCCTCCTGCCATAAAGGCTATCTCTGCTACTACCTCCCTGACATCTGGTGACTTATCCAGCCATGGGGGTACCCCAAAAGTGTACATGGCCTGTACAGGGCTTCCACTTGGAGTAGTTTCATTAGCCAGACCTCAGCTCTCTCTAGGGTCTGTTCAGAGGTGAAGAGGTTATCCGAGGGCCTGACTTGTAGTACAGGGTCAGCAACATGAAACTCTGTCCTTATTCTCTTCTCCTAGTCTACTCACTGACACGTTCACACATTCTCACCCCCACACACACATACACAGTTACACACATGTACTCACAGGTACTCACACATTCTCACACTCAATACACACTTGGTTCCAGAAGCCACACATGCTCTGAGAATCAACTCTCTCTGGGATAAAGCGAAGACCTGGGCCTTGCAAGATGCCAAGGGTAACGGGACGGGGGGGGGGGGCCATAGGGAATGAATAGAGACTCTTGGTATAAAGGCGGTGAGCAAGATAAAGGGTGAGGCCACCCACCAGGTAGTTGCCGCCATGTTTGGACTTCAGCATCTGAGCCACTTCACGGAGGTTGCTGCGGAAGTTCTCCTCATTGGCTGTGCTGGGGAAGGACACAGCGATGATGCGCTCGGTGACATACACCAGGTCCAGCTCACAACTGTCCTCCATGGCCCGGCTCACACTCATGTTTCTAGAGAGACTGAGTAGAAGACAGGTCCAGGTCAGAACCCAGGAATCCAACCCTGCCTCTAACACACTATGGAAGTTTCTAGAAGGATCTAGAAGGGAAAGAGTGGCTGAGATGGTGCTTCCCAGAATCCTGGAGCAGAGCCCTGGCCAGCTCCATGCACTCAAACTGAGAAGACGGGAGGCCTCCCTGGGGAAGGGGGTTAGCTCAGGTAATATGCTCACATGGGCTCAAGCTGAGCCAGAAGCCAGGCACATTCCAGCCTTCCTAAGGTAGTCTGACCCCTGCACTGTGTCCCCAGCTCTCCCTGCAGAGAACATTCTTGTCCTGTACCCCTCTCATTCCTAAAGGCCAGAGAAGTGTGAGGGTGTTATATGTTTGCTGCTATGGTTTCAGGGGTCCTAGAAACAGTGGGAGCCCCTGGGCTAGCAACTGTCTCTTGCTTGGACACAAGGTGGGGGAAGCACGGAACTTTCCACCATCTGCTTTTCTTCCAGAGGAGGGGTGCATGTTGCTGACTGAGGTACCTCCTCCCCATCCTCCTTCCCATGTTGCCTATTACCACACCCTTCCTCTCCGGTAAAGGTGGACAACACTCCTTATTTCACTAACCTTCACTATACTACAGCATTATGAGATTGAGGTTGGAGGGGGTTAAAAGTAGCAGATCCTCTGGCCTCGATGACAAAAAAAAAAAAATCCCCAGGACATCAAAAAGCCTAGAAATATCCAGATTCTACCAGGGTTGACAGGAATCCAGATGTCTGTAGACAGAGGGCAGCCAAGGACAACTCTCTCTGATGAAATGACAGGAGAAGCTGGACTTGAACCCCAGGCACTCCTTGTCCCTACTGTATCTCAGCAGCCACTGGACGAGAGCTCTGACAACTACCCAGGGGCCAGATAGCATCTTCACACATACCCCAAATGTTGATACAGAGCAACCTGAAAACCCTCCACTCTCTACAGTCCTTTGGTCCTGGCTCTAAAGGAGGGACTGCATCCTCCCCAGAAAATCATAAACCCAGCCATTTCTTTCTAGCCTTTCCCTCTGAGAGGGAGAGGGAGAGAGAGAGAAGCCAAGATAGCAACAGGCAGCTATCCTGGGGTAGTGGACAGGACCAACCTACCAACCAGTTCCACTATCAGGCTGAACAGCGCCACCAGCTGGACAAGGTTGGCATCACAGCTCTAAGTGTACCAAGCAGTGGAAGGAATAGAGGGTGGGGGTGGTTCCCCAAGGGCCACCTTGGTCTTTAGGAGCTCTAGGCAGAAACTAGGGAGCCTCAGAAGGAAGTGGAGAAAGACAGGGTGTAGGCAAAGCTTGGAGTCTTCCCGTGTGTTCTCTTCCCTATATGGAAAACAGTCTCTCTACAAAGACCTCCCCATGATCAGAGACCTCATCCTCAGAGTCAGAACCAGCATGGACTTTGATGGTGATCAGCTCTGAGTGCAGCTTCTGGCTAGTGGGTGACCTTGAACAAGTCACCGCAGACACTCAGCATCTCATTTGCCAGTACACAGACCTGCAGTGCCATGACAAGGACCAATGAGCTCACGCGGGGAAATAAAGAGTCCATGTCAAGGTCTGTCTGTTCTGGAACTGAAAATGATGATGGTCAAGGGCCACCTACTCCAGACGTCTCCTAGGGCTATAGAGTCTCGGTCTCAAGACTCAGGATGGAACGCAAGAATGCCCAGATCCCATATCCTCCCTGGGTGCCAAGTGTACCTGACAGACTGTGGCTGCGGCTGGATGCTTGGAGAAATTCTCATGGAGTCCTGGAAAAGAGAGAAGACACAGAATTACAAGAGGAGGGAAGAAAAGAAAGGAGCCCAGGGCATAGCCACACATAGATCCTTACCTCCTGCCACCCCAACATCCTTGCCACCCTAACACCCCACCATCCCAGCCACAAAAAGTACCTGCTGTGGGAGAGACCCAGTTAGATGGAAAGAGGAAATCACTGATATAAAGACACACAGCCACCTTGCTGGCTCCCCTGATCTGGGGACACACCTAATAACAATGACTGGATTGGCGAAACCCACCTTGCCCTAACTTACCAGGCATCATAAACCTAAACAGACAGCAACCACCAATGCTCTATGGAGGCGAAGAGTGTCTACGCTCAGGCTAGCTCTGAACCTGTGTCCTCTATCACTGCCAGCCCCCCTAAACAAAGCCATAACACTAAGTCACTGAACCAATAAAAAACTTTAAGACAGAGCAGCAGGTGTGTAATTTATAATGGGCATCCAGAGCCCCGCATGTCTAAGGTTCCGTGTCTCTTATCCTGTCCCACCTGCCCCACATCCAGAGAACTGATTGTACTAAATTAAGCAAACAGATCCAAGTTGGTGACCCAAGCTTTTCAGGTCAGCAGAGTGACATCCAGTGAAAGCATGGGGTCAAGCACACAGACTGAAGCTCTAGGCTCCAGCTGCATGGGAGACAGCCCACTGAACCTGGTAAAATGGCACCAGAATGTCACAGACAAGCAAACAAAAACATGCAGATGGGCCTCGTCACTCAGTGCCAGGCACTTGGGCAAAGGCACTGTCGCTTTAACTATCAATGTCTTATTAACAAGAACTGTAAGTTTCCTGGAAGGGAAGGGACGACCATCCATCCTCATGAAAGAACAAGTCCTGCCTTCCTCTTCCTCAGCAGCCACCATCTATTCCAACCCACAAAGAATAGGGAACCCCAGGTCAGAATTCCTGGGCTCCACCGAGCCATCTTTCCTGACCATCAAATGGCAGCCTCTCCTTGGAGGCAGCAAGACCATAGTCTACAAAGAGCAGGGACATTAAGATATTCGGTGACTCACCCCTGAATCCCTGAGAAATTGATGATGGAGTAGGATTCGAACTCTGACCTGGGCTTGGCCACAGAGCCCAAGTGGAGGGTATTGAACCCAATATGAAGAGTGTTGGGTTCTGAGGTCCAGCTCCCCATGGAGTTAGAGCCGCTGGCTGCAGTAGTGCTGACCACCCTGCCACAGTGGGGCTGCTCAGAGCTCAGCAGAACTCGGTGTACGGAGCCAAACAGCCCTGTAAGAAGGCACGATTCTCCGTCTCTCAGCATTTCCTGCCCTAGGACTTGGGGTGAGTCAGGCTAGGGCAGGAGAGGCGGGGACCAGGGTGTTTGGTTTTCAAACTCTAAACCAGACTGTTCCAAAACTCCCCACCCCAAAGCACGCAGAAAGCCAACACTTCATCTATCCCATTGCACTGGTCTCTGATGAGGAGGCCCTGACTTTCCTCAGGCCCTGGGCCTTGCTCCAGGCTCTAGGGCCACCCTGCTATAAATAGCCCCTAGGGTTTCATCTGCTATGGATCCACAGCCACTCTTGAAGGAAGCCACCACAGCTGCTTTGAACAACTGGAAGCCACAACTTAGCCAAGGCTAACAGTGAAGCCAAGATCAGGGCCAGGCACAAGGCAAGGAGCTGCTGAAGGAAGACAATGGACCAACTGATTGGCGAAGGAACTAGAGAGCCGCACAGATCTGGGAGCCTCCAAAGGCACTGGGCAAAGATGCACAGGACCCAGAGACCAGGCTCCCAGTCCAATTCTCCACCACCCTCTGACCAAGGTTATAACACTCCACATTCCTGACTCCCGCCTGGAAGATAAATACTTGGCCCAAACAGAGTCTGGCCCTGCCGCCTACAGAGGTGATAAGAAAGGTCCAGGCACTCTGCATCAGGGTGGCTAGGGAAGAAATGCACAGGGGAAGTTGTCCTGGGCAGGGGATAGGGACCAACAGCTGGACTGTCACCCCCTGATGAATCACAGGGCTCGGCTGCACTCTTACCAACAGGGCTTCCTGTTTTCTGCAAGGTTTGGGGACACATGACCCTTGCTCGCAGAAAGCAGACTTGCACAGGGACTGTAGATGCATCATGAGCACAGGAGAACAGAAAAGGGCATCCAGGAACAAACACTGCCCTCCCAGTTCTCCAGCCAGCCCAGATGACTCCCTATGAGGCAACAGGGTAAGTTGAGGCCTGCAGTTCTGTGCCTCCCTCATGGTAGACATTCCCTCCCCCGAGAGTTAAACATTCACTGTGTTCTAGGCACCTGAAAGCAGAAGTGAAGAATCCAAGCTCATCCTCATTCTGTGCAGAGATAATTGTCAAGCCACTAGGAAGCATAGGGGTTTAGTCTCATATACTCTGGTAAAATGGGTACAATACAGGGCTCGGCAATTTTTTACCTGTCCTACTTAGAGTCCCCAGGGAAGGTTTATTTTAAAAAGGAAAATAAATTCTCTGCTTGCTTGGAATCTCATTCTTTTCCCCTCTAGGGAATCTCAAGACTCTTGACTTCCTACCAAAACAGACCAATAATAGAACTTTTGATCCAATTCCCAAGAACCAAACAGCCTCCCTTAGCCTCAACCCTCAAATGTGTCTCTCCTTTGCAGAAAGGCCTCCGTGAAAGGGGGTTCCATAGCCTCCCCAAACAGTTTCTTTCCTCACTAGCAGAAAGTTCCTCCTCATATCTAATCCTCATCCTTCCTGCTTTAGGCACCAACTCTTTTTCCTACAGGCAGGAGCTCCAGGTCTGCAGCCTGGGGCTGTGCTATTTGGACACCTTCTTGCTCCCCAGCATATCCAAGCAGCAAGAGCTGTGGAAACCTTGGGTCTCTGGTGGGGCTTGTTTGCAGCTAGAAGCTGGGAGACTTTCCCTTCAGGCCCATGGAGCAAACAAAACACCTCTGGACAGAGGGGAAAGAAATCTGTTTCCTGAACCTAGGTCCCCAGGGTCCCAGGTGAGAGGAGGGTCTGCCAGTGAACACCAGGGGTCGAGCGAGCAGAGCCCAGCCCTTCATTCCTGCATCTCCTCGGGTTGAGGCCCCCACACAGGCCCCTGCAGCCACACCCCTTCCTCCCCCTCTTCCTGCCCACCACTTGGATTTTTCCAAAACAAAGTGCGACACAGCACACGTCTGCAGCCTTCACTGCACACCAGCTCCATCAGAGGAAGCTGCCTGGAGAAGCCAAAGCAGTAAACACCCCACAAACAAGCTAGTGCCCTAAGCTAGTCCTCCCTTTCTCCTGTCCAGAGCACAGTGGAGCCCCAGAGGGGACCAGCACTGCAGCCCTGGGTCACTTGGCCTATGACAGGTGTCTGGAAGCCTGGGAGAAGGTTTCTACTCCCCTGCAGCAGGAAGGCCCTGTGGAATCTGCTCTCCTACTCACCCCTCTTAGACTCCTTCAGTGAGATTCATTTTGTCTGCCCATCTACCTCCTGACCCACCCTAATATACAACCACTTTCAGACGCACTGATCCCACGCAAACAAATGCTTTTCCAGGAAACTAAAACAAGATACCATCAACCACAACTAAGTGGCTACCACTTTCTTCCCTGTGACCAAGGTTAAGTATGTCCTCGGGGTCCATAGCTCTTCTAGCTGGCTAACCTTACTGTTGGCTTGGCTCTAGTTTACGGACTCCATATGGCCCAGGCTAGGGATGCAGGGTCAGAAGTCCTAGGATATAACTTCTAAACACACCCAGAACATCAACTAAAAGTAATAATTCAGAGGCTACCACCACCCTTTGGCCAGGGGTCAAGAGTCCTAGATGACATGTATCCAAGGACATTCAAGGGTTACCGCAAGTTTCTGCTTCCCCATCCATAATATGGTGCCACATCATCTGTCGCATACTTTGTCATGAAGGCATACGACCTCCCAGCTTAGCTCCTGGCCCCCCAAAATAATGGCAGTACAATCAGATAATATTTACTGAGCACCCATCATAGTTGAGAGGGCCTCAAGCTGGTTCGTCCTTTGCAATAACACACACAAAACTAAATTCTCAAAAGCATCCTGAGTATACCAGTGAATAGAAATCCTCACATACCTCCGTGGAGCCTTCCCCAACCTAGAAGTCCATGTGGCCCCTAGATAGCTCGACTCCTTATTGCTGGGTCTATGGCGCCCGGGATGGTGCAGCAGTATCGGTGGGCCACCCTCGGGAGCTGCTACAGCTCAGCCCCTCCCTGCGGGGCCCTCCCTACCAGAGGCCAGGCAGCTGTCAGATGATAGGGCCTTGTGCCATCAACAGCTCCCCCTGTGCCAACCGCCAAAACCACTCCCTGTTCCTGGTCTTCAGTGGACGGAGGGGCCAGCATGGGGCACAGGGCATGAAGGACCCGAGGAAGGTCAAATGTCTTCAGTGGGGCCTGCCAGGGGTGTGGAGACAAGCCAGCCCCACCAGAGATCAGGGGCTCCTGTGCCCTAGCTTGAGTTCCATCTAAGTAAAAACCTTGTCCTTTGACACCCACCCCTCATGAAACAGAAGACTAAATGAACCAGGACCAAGTAAGCCTCTTCCAGAATCCTGAATCAGAAGCAGAAAAGCCACACAGTACTCACCATTTCCCGAGACTCCTGGATCCAGGCAAGCACCCTAAAGTGCTTCCAGCATCTAGGGACACCTTAAGAGCCCAGGGGCCCTCTCCAAGCCTACCTTCCAAAAGCCTAGCTCTTACCACACCCAGAACTGCCAAGGCATAGTCATGAAGGTCAAGGCGAAGCCTGAGCCCAGCAAGTGACTTCATGGGCCTTCTCTTTCTCTGACATTACAGCCAAGTCAGCCAGGCCCCCTTCAAGAGAGTTGCTAAGGTCTAAGGGTAAGACTCCACACACCCCCAACACACACACACACACACACACACACACACACACACACACACACACACACACCCCGCCCTCTGCCCCTGCTCTCCTTATACTCACACTCTCCTGGAGGCTTTTCAGAGAGCTTCCGCCTCTGCAGTCTCCTTCACCCTGTAGGCAGACGAGAAGCTGTCAGAGAAAAGGACGAGGTTCCAGAATTCCTACCTGCTGGGGTCAAGGTGGAGGGGGAAAGGGTCGAAGGAGGTCCAGGCTGGTAGGGGGGGCTTGTGTTACTTGTGTTTCTCAAAGAAAGACTCCATCAGAGACAGGTAACCCGTCTCCTGTGGACACCCCTGTGGGACACTATTATTCCATTTTGAAGATGAGAAAGCCAAGGACCAGAAACGCTCTCCCTCATCTCAAGTCCCACAGGTAGGGTATTACCTCCAGCCCATGGTTTCAAGCTGGAGGTCTTTCCCATCCAACAACTCTTCTAGCCTCAGTTTCCCCCACATTCTTTCTCATCTTCTTCCATCCAGTCTGGAGAAAACGCTCCTCGTGTGGTTCAAAAGATTGGAGAAATGTCTGTCCAGCTTTCTCATATTCAGCCCCTTCTATGTCTGTCCAGCTTTCTCATATTCAGCCCCTTCAATGCCCGCATTGCGTGTGCGTGTGTCGATGTACACATGTGCAGATCACCTTCGCTAACCTGTATTACTGAAGCAGACAGACCCTGCCCCCTTCTGACCCTCTCAAGCAAGTTTGCCATCTGAGACAGGGACTCCCACTAACTTGGGACTTGTCAACAGGCTAGGCTAGCCAGCAAGACCCAATGGTCCCTTGGGTCCCTTGCCCTGTAGTTACAAACATGTGCTACTACACTGAGCTTTTTTTCCCAGGTGGTTTCTGGGGATTGAACTTAGATGTTCATGTTTACACAGGCACTTTCCTGATTGAGGGTTACCCCAGGCCTCATTTGCTTGTTTGTTTGTTTGTTTGTTTAAAAGAGGTCTCACCACATAGCCCAAGCTGACCTAAACCTGAGGGTAACCCTCCTGCCTCAGCCTTCTAGATGCTAGGTTTACAGGCCTGGGACATTTAGCATATTTCTCCATACGCCTGCAGACAGGCTTAATGATTAATCCCTTCACAGCCCCTCGCTGCTCCCTCTCTGTCACACAGCCCATGGCTGGACACAGGTCCCAAGAGCACCAGCACCCCTTCCTCTAGGCTCCAGCCCCCCACACACACCTACACTCACCTCCCTGGACCCTTCTGGCACTGGCTGCCCCATTCTGCCCCTATGGTCACTCACCACATCCACTACATTCTTGGGTACGTTCTCTGTGGCGATGGGCTAGGGACAAGAGCAGAAAATAGCATTAGCTGCACAGAAATATTGACACTGCTGCCTTCTAGGCTAGCAGTCAGGATGGTGACAAGGACACAGTCTCAATTTGCAAGACATCATTTGGCTAGTCCCAAGCTGAGGAAGCAGTATTTGCAAACTGACACACAATCTTACTAGTCATGGAGCCATCCAGTTCCACCCTTGCCAAGGGCCCACACTAGGTGCTCATGCAAGCCTCAGATCACTCAATCAGTAAGGGCAACAAGGCAAAGCACTCTTGCTCTAGCTAGCCAGGGCTTCTGCCTCCACTGTGTCTATCCAGGACAAGAATCTACAGGCAGGCACCACCAAGGCCCATTAGCCCCAACAAAGAGAAGTTATAAGCGATACCTAAGAGTATGGGCTCCTGGGGTCAGAGCCTGCCTGTCAAATACTGCCCAAGTCCCAGCTCCCCAGTGACCTGCTGGCCCCACCCTTGGTCCCTATGGTACACACACACACACACACACACACACATACACACACACACACACACACACACACAACCCACTCCCATACTCACTCCACACTGTGCCTTCTCCTCATTGGTGGTCTCTCTCCTGTAGGATGCTCTGATTATAACCCATGTGCTATTCTATTGGCCTCCCCATCTGTACCTTCCTAAAGGAGTGGTCTTATCTGGCCCTATACACTGCATTCTTCCAACCACAATGAATTTTGAAATTTAAGGTTTGTTTTTATTATTGTAATTATGTACATGTGTGTATTACCCATGTGTGGATTGTTCACAAGGGTGCAGGTGACCATACAGGCCAGCAGCGTCAGAGCTCTGGAACTGATTTACAGGTGGTTGGAAGCCAGTCCACAGAAATGCTGGGAACTGAACTGGGGGTCTCCTGCATGAGCAAGACATGTTCTTAACTTCTAAGGCATCTCTCCGGCCCTGATTTTGGATTCTGGGTCTACCTTCATCCAAAGTAATCATAGTGACATTCTGATGAACTCACTAAAAACCCTCTCATGCCAGAAACCAGGGGGACCGGAAGTGTGCCACCAATAAACATGCACGGATGGACCATCCCAGTCATCCTCCCTCCACCCCAATCACCACAAGAGCTTCATCCTAAAAAGTGTCGTGAAGAGTGCATGGGGTAGAGGGAGATCAGAGCTTCTTAGGCCAAGTTCACCTCCTCACCATCCCTAGAGTTCTGTCACACCAAGAGGGGACTGACCATCTGAAAGGCTATAGGGACTGGGCGTCCCACCTGTCTGGAACTTCTAAGTCATCACACACAGTAGGAACCAGAAAAGAGCATCTCCAACAGGGTCCTGGATGGCTCTAAATGCAGGGAGCCCAGCCTACACTCTGACTCTGCTGTCAGCAGGGTGTTTTAAATTACCCGTCCTTAAGGTAAATTAGGCAAAAGTTACCTGTCCTTGCAGCCCACCTGCACAGCTGCCTGGAGCAACTCCATGTGGATCAAATGTAATAAAGTTTCCCTATGAAGAAGGCCTGGCTCCTAGCACAGGCTATCCCTCACTGCTACTCTCTCACTCTGGAGTTCCTCCATGACAAGGAAGCCTGCCCCACCCTGCCCTACTCAGACCCTTGCCTAGCCTTCTCCAGCCCATAAACTACAGGCCTCAGCAGAGTGGGAGAAAACACACCCTTCCTGCCAGGGATCATCTGAGCACTGGCCCCTCAGCCCCCATCCCTTTCCCTTGCCAGCTGGAGGCCAGCCACAGGCAAGAATCACCAGCAGTCAGATGCCTTCAACACACTGTCCCACATGTCTCCTGAGGAGCTAAAAATTTCCAAACACCCAGATTGCCCTGAAGAGTTCATAACCCCAGCCCAGCATGCATGCATCCCTTCTACCCTAGTTCTCCAGGACTAACTACGAGCCCTAAACTACCTGAGAACTGAAAAGTGACTGGTCCCAGCTGGGCAGAGTCAGCTAAGGCTGCCCAAGCTTGCATGGCACAGTGAGGAAGCTCTCAGGGATGCTCCAGGACAGCTGAGGACTCAGAAGAAACAGCCTCAGAGAATGGTGGAGTCCCGATTAGACCTCAAGCTCAAGCCCACATGCAAGCAGGCACACATGCGCATGCACGATAACCCTCCCGCATTGATTTTTAGTCTTAGTGCTTATTTCTTTTCTATGTATGTGTATGGCCTGAGTGTACATATGTGCACCACGTGTGTGCAAGTGCCTGTAGAGGCCAAAAGAGGGCATCAGTAATCACCTAGAACTGGGGCTACTGATCACCTAACGTGGGTACTGGGAACTGGAGTCAGATCCTCTGCAAGACCAGCAAGTGCTCTTAACTGTTTCTCTGTCTCTCTAATCCCTGACTTTTCTTCTTAGGGCACATTTCTCTCTAACAAACACTCTATTTTATATTTACTAACATCCTTTAGAGCCTGTCTCTCACTGAAATATGAGCTATATCCACACCAAGCACAGAACAATGCCTGGCGCACGGTGGGCTCTTGGGAAATACCTGTGGAATGGACAGTCTCCTTACTGTATTCTCTGATGCCCTAATCACACTCAGAATTGACTGGCAATACTACAGCATCCCAGGTCCCCTGGACATATGAAAGCCTTCACCTTCATCTTTGCTTAGTTTTAGGTCAGGACCTCTCTAAACCACATGCACGCATGCACACACATGCACACTACATCCTCACAGGCCATTCTCAAGACGAGGGACTAGAAACATCACCTCCTCCTGCCTCCTGATCCACAGACAGGAACTGAGATATAGATGGAAGACCTGCCACTCTCTTGAATAAAATCCAAGGCAGGACCAAGTTGCCCCAGGCCTGCAGAGCCCAATGCCAAATTCATTTCTCTGCCCTTCTCCTGGGGGGGTCAGTTGGCATGTTAAGGTCAGCTACATAATGGAGTAAGTCTGAAGAAGGACAATGCTGGGCTCACCTAGGAGTCCCTAACCCCTGCCATCCCAAGTCTAGAAAGTGAAGGTGGTGCCCCCCACACCTGCCTTGCATTCTCTGTCCCAGAGAGCCACGCCCCCTCACATTTTGCACCGTACCTGCCTCCACTGCCTCCCCTACTGCCAGTCATAATCTAGAGACACATTTTCCCAAGGCTAAGCAATAACAACAGCTTGATGTGCAACAGACCAGGAACCAGGCTCTAATGTTCCCATCACAGCATCCTGGAAGTGAGTGGTACCCATCTCACAGATGAGGCAAGTGGACAGGGAAAGACTCTGCAGTACCCAGAGGAAGAGAGCTGGCATCTGAACTTCCTTCATGTCCTCACAAGGTCTCTCAGTCTCTTACTCATTTTGTGTGTGCACAGGCATGCATGCACTTGAGCGCACATATATGGAGAGCAGAGATCGACACCATGTATCTTCCTGTATCACTTTCCATTTCCCTGATTTGGCTACTCTAAAAGACCAGCAAGCCCCAGGGCTCTTCCTGTTACCGCCCAGTGCCATCACTGTGCCTGGTTTTACATGGTGCTGGCATTAAACTCACATCTGCAATGCTTGCACAGCCAAGCTCGACCAATGAGCTGTCTTCCTAGCCCCATTCAGCAGAGACTACTCTTCTGGGGTCCTACAGCAGACCCTCACCTAGGGTTCCCAATAGGAACACACTACTCCCCTTCACTTTCCTAGGAAGGCTGGGAAATCGAAGAGACTGCAGTGAGAGAGATGGCAGAAAACTTCCTGAATTTGCTGTGAACCACAGGGTGAGTAAGGAAGCTGCACATCCTTTCTTCAATCCCCCCCAACAGACACATATTCCTTCTCCCTTCTTGTGCACATGCTGAGTGATCAAGGGTGAGCATGTGCTGGAAGACTGGAAGGCTGGGACACCTGCCTGGGGATCATGTGGAATGCATTGGTGACCTGCAGGAAGGCTGCATTGGGAGAAAAAAAAATGTATCTGTGGGCTGCTATTTAGAGGAAGGAAATGCTGGGGCTTGGGGATGCCCTAGCATGAGTCCAGGGCTAGAGGGAGGGTACAGAATGCAGACTCAGCCTCCAGTGGAACATTCTGTCCAGAACCTTCAAGCCCTCAGCTTTAGCCTGCCAGCTCTCTCTGCTCTTGTCCCAAGGGAAGTCTGGAATCTGGGTAGTTTGGGAGCCAACAAGACCCCGTGACATCACATCTGACACCATGCTGATGATCTGAGCTCCCCCAGCACTACCTATCTTGGGAGGGGAAGGACGTAGGAGCTAGTGGGGGCAGCCAGAAGAGGCTGGAAATGTTCAGATCTAGGGCCCAGGGGAAACTATTCTGGGCCCACTACTTCCCAAAATAGAACCTTAAGTAGATATGGGGTCGGGTGCAGGAAGGTGGGGGCCAGCGCATGGCATATGGAGACATTTAACAGAGCATGGCAATGGCGATTGGGCTGCATACTGGAGACACAGCCTCATAAGGCCCCATAAGGGCATTTTCTCAACAGTAATAATAACAACATCAACCTATAGGCAGCAGAACGGGCAGGGAAAGCCAGAGTCTCCTGCTTTAAAAGCCTGCTTTGGGTCAATTGCTTACCCAGGCCTCCTGTGCCATCATTCCACTGCATGGTCACAAGGGTTGGAGAAGGAGCATTTGGCTCCTCTTCTGGCGATGGAGGAAACTCAGTTCTACAGGATCCCAGTTCTGCCCTCCAAATCTGTCTCCCTGTTCTGCTCCACCCCGAAGCACCGAGAGGCAATGGGGTGGGCACGGGAACAGCTGGGGCTAACGCAGGACCCTGGACAGGCAAGAGGCTCAGGTGGCAGGGATGCTGACCTAAATGTTCAGGTTAGGTTGCTGCCAAGGCCACAGCCTCTCTTAGACACTCGGGCCGTCAAGGGGAGAGAACCAGACTCTCAGTGATTAAGTGGAACGCTATGCCTGACTTCCGCACCCCCAGAGGAGCACCAAGCAAGTCTGTTCCTGTCCTTAACCCCTCCTCCAAGCCAACCCCGAGGGGCCTGGCACTATAACATGGGCTGAGGACATCCTCACCAGCCCCACCTCAGGGCTAGGCAAGAATACTGAGTTCTTCTGAGCATAGTTCTCCTCATCCGGGGTGGGGGGCAGAGCTAGCATAAGGCTATGCCTCCTCCACATTTTTCGGCTAATCTGGCCCCTGATGTCTACCCCAGTCCCTTCCACCTGCCATCCATGGCCGCCCCTTCCTGCCAAGCCACTCACAGCTGGCAGCACACTCCCACTCTGAAAGCCTGCTTTGGGTCAATTGCCTGCTCAAGGACCCATAATGGCCCTTAGTGCTTACCACTCAAGACCCTGTTCTCCACCCAGGCCATGAACACTCCTCCAAGCCTGCTCCCTCCTTCTCTAACCCCAGAGTCAAAAGCTGGCCCTCTTCCCCCAGACTGCTCCTCCTCTCCAGTAAAGTACATTCCTCCCTCCGTCTTATAACACTCCCCACCCGCCAGCCAGGACCACCAAGTGGGTGTCCAGACTCAGGTAAGACACAAGGTCATAGAGTGTCCTCTTCCCTGCAGCAAGAGCAGGCCGGCCAACATTAATACCATATTTGGTTGTCTGCTTCTGCAGTTTGTACCAAGGCTTGTGTTCCAGTCTGACCACCTTTTTGAGCCCTTGCTAATCCTTCCTCCAAACCGACTCTACCCAAAGAGGCAAGCTTTCCAAAGCATTGTGCAAGTGGGTTCACTTATTGCCTGGAACCCCAAGGCCCCCACTAGTGAGAGCCTGAGTTGAGTACTGATGCATTCCATGATATGGTTTCCCTCCTTCCTCCTGACCTAGCAACCCTGTGTACCCTGCCCTGGCAGCCCATCCCAGGCTTATACCTGTAGATTGAAGCTTTTTCTGTCTCACTTCTGGGCACAGCTCTGCTCTAAACATCAGGCTGCTTAGAGCAGGAATTCGCATCTTATTAAGCCTCTCCCAGTGGTGGTCAAAAGAGGCTTTGACCTATGACCTCTAGAACCATGTCCTTTGCTTGCCCTGAGTAAAGACAGAATCTGAAGGGGTTCATAGCTGGCACTCCACACCCAATAGATGTTAGTGATTAGTGAGGGGTTCCAGCAGCAGACATCAATCCCCACCCACAAGACAGCTCTGATGGGCCATGTCTGATGTCTTCCTGACTCCCAAACCCACCCTCCCATGGACAATCTCTACCTCCTAAGTGCTGCTTTTGGGAGCAATAGAAAGCAAGCCCAAGTCTGAGCATGGCCTCATCCACTTGGTGCTTCTGGACTATACAACCTTCTGCTGTGCGTGAGCGAGCTACACAATCCCCTCCCCACTTGGGGTCTTCTGGAAGCGCTGCCCCACAGGATCCCTCTCTTCGGAAGTCAGCCTCAGATTAAGCTTGCCTCCTGGCATGGCTCCATTTTCCAGAATTTTCTAAAGATGGCCACCCACGCCCCTCTCAGCACCCTGGGATTAAATTCATTAGACCCACAAACCATTTCTGTCACAGTCCTTGGTGGAGGAGATAAAATATGCGAGCTAGTCCAGTTTTCCCATGCCAGCTCCTCCTCCTCTTCTTCCTCCTCTTCATCTTCATCCTCATCCTCCTTTTCTTTTCTGGTGATTGTGTTTGTGTTTGTTTGTTTGTTTAAAAAGCAAAACACAGGATCTCACATAGACCAGGCTGGCTTCAAACTCTATGTAGCTGAGGATGACCTTGAAACTCAGTCTTCTTGCTTCTACCTCTCGAGTACTGGCATTATAGGCATGTATCACCATGGCCAGTTTCATGCTATTCTCTTCTAACAGGAGACAGCTAGATACCTGCTGCTCTCAACCTTATGATGGGGGTCCTTTGTATGGCACTTTAAAAATCTTAGGGTCCAAGCTGGACAGATGACTCAGAAGTGAAGAGCCCTCGCTGCTTGTGGTGTCTGAATAAATGAGAACGGTACCCATAGGCACATATGTTTGAATGCTTGTTATACATTGGTGAACTGTTTGGGAAAGGTTAAGACATGTGACCTCTTTGGAGAAGGTGTATGACTTCTGGGGTGGACTCAGAGGTTTCAAAAGTCAAGTCATGGGCTGGAGAAATGGCTCAGAGGTTAAGAGCACTGACTGCTCTTCCAGAGGTCCTGAGTTTCAATTCCCAGCAACCACATGGTGGCTCACAACCATCTATCTTGAGATCTGGTGTCCTCTTCTGGCACACAGGCATAGTGGAGGCAGAATATTGTATGCATAACAAATAAATAAAATTTAAAAAAAGTCAAGTCATTACTAGTCAGCCTCCCTCCCTCCTCTTCTTCTTCCTCCTCCTCTTCCTCCTCCTCCTCCTTCTTCCTCCTGGCTCCATCCCTCCCCTCCTGCTTGTAGAACAGACATAAGCTCTGAGCTACTACCCCAATGCTGGACCTTTCTATCTCCCACTATGCTTCCTGCCTTGATGACCATGTACTCTAGACCTCTGGAACCATAGCCCCAATTAAACCCTCTCTTTAATAAGTTGCCTTGGTTATGGTATTTTGTCTGGGGCAGTAGAAAAACAACAAAGGCACGGATGGCAATTCAGCTCCCAACATCCACATCAAGCAGCTCAAAATCACCTGCAACCCTAAGGGATCTAAGGGATCAAGCGCCCTCTTCTGGCCTGTCAGACAACTGCACACATGTGTGTACGTATACATGAAGACACATGTACATAAATACATACAAATAAATAAAAGTGGTCTTTTTAAAAAAAAAAAAAATTAAGATCTTTTTAAGTCCTGGAAACTCCAGCAGAGGAGGACACCACTGGGCTAGAAGTATGGCTTAGTAGCGTTTGCCCTGTATGCACAAGACTCTGGGTTCCCCAACATGCATAAAAGAAAGTAAACCAACTTAGGAAAGAACTCTGCATGTAAGTACAGTGGCTGTCACAGGCCTTGTGTGCACAGCCATGGAATGGTGCGATCAAGGAATGGTTAAACAGACGACAGATTCTCTCTCAGTGTCCTAGCCCACTGGCCAACAGAGACATTAGGGACCACGAAAAGCCCAAATCGGGTACCTGGATAGCTTCCAAGGAATCAGGAAGAGGTATCTTTCTAAGCCTATTCTGCTAGTACCAGTTTTGTGCCTATAAGCAAGGTAGTCAGCTTTCCTGAGCCCTGACCTCACTACTATACACGGCCCCACTTGCCTCACCAGGATGGACACAGGCTGCCCAGGTGCCCATATGGGTCACAAGCCTTCCAATTCCCCGAGCCATGGGAAAGACTTTGAAAATTGCAGGTGCTATGCAGGTGGCATTTGTTACTATTAGTGGCTGGGAGGATAGCTGTGGTGTAAGCTGATGGATGGAAAGTTCACTCTTACTCTGATCCATCTTGTGGCCGCAACTCAGTCCCACATCAGCCACACTGATTAAGACACAGTATCTCTTTCCTGTATCCACATCCAAAACTACACAAAGTGCAAGCATTTCATTGTGGCCATTGCACCGGCCCCTCCCGCTCAGGGCAGTCCCAAGATTCCAGCTGATGCTCAATACAGCTATAATAAAATCCTATACATACACAGAGAGCTGTCTTCTCCTATAAAGGAAGCACTTCATGGCTTCCCTTAGCCCAGCCCAATTGGCCAGCTTTGAAATTCTTGTACTGTGGAGACATTATTCAGTAAAATAACAGTGACTTTGAGTCTAGCACTATGACACCATGATAGTCCCTCTGGCAGAGGCAGCTGATGACTCCCAGGCAAAAAGCACATTCAGGATGCACTCACTGAACATGAGTGGACAGACATGGTCAGGTTTCATCACACTCCTCAAATCAGCACACAATTTAAAGTGGATGGATTGTTTATTTCTGTAATTTTCCACTTAATGTTTTTGGACCTCAGTTGACATCAGGTAACTGAAACCCAGGAAAGTAAAACCTCCAATTGGGAGGGGAGAAACTGCTGTTATTATTGCAGTGAAACCACATGCCCTAGAGTATTCAGACTCCCCTGCTCCCCAACTCTCACCCCAACCTGACCTCAAGGTCACTCTAGTGGACATTCCAACCCCCTGCTGTGAGGCTAACAATGGCAGGGGAAGCTATGTCTCCAGTTACCCAGGTGTCCAGGGTGCTAGCCCTTGTGTGCAGACAGCCCAGCCTCAGATGCCTTGATGGCCATCCCACCCAGATCTCACATACAAAGGTCCTGACATGAGGTGCCTTAGTGAGCAATCCATTCGGCAATCATCATCTGGAAAGTCCTCAATCTCTCTTCTTCAGGACTTTGAGGTCAGCTGCTTCAGCTCTTCGCAAAGATCAGGAGTGTCTAGGGCAGGCATCCTAACTCTGTCCTGCCCCCTAGAGCTCCATGGGAGGGAACAACAACACTGTACCCACCCAAGACTGACTATTCTACCCAATCCCTTGGGCAACATCTGTTGAGTAAGAGGAAAACACGAGTTGAAGATTAAACCACTCTGCCCTAGCTGGTTTGGGCACAGGCTGGAAAATATGTTTGGCCAGCAGGGCCTAAAGCTGGGTCTGAATCAAGGGAAGGGTGGTTAAGATTCATCCAAGGTCAGAAAAAAAGAAAGCTAGCGGAAGCAGAGACAAACCAAGCCAGAACATGCCACAGACAGACAGACAGACAGATGAATGGGACACACCAAATAGGGAAGCAGGGATAAGGTAGGCCAGGCAGCAGCCTGTGGAGGCTAGAAGGCAGCAGCGAGAAAAGGAAGGAAAACCCGGAACCCACCCTTTCCTCCCTCTTAGGAGCTTACTCAAAGCACTTGCCTCACACACAGTGAGGAAGCAGGTGCTGACGACGCTGTGGAGCCAAACTTTCTCCTTGTTTCTCCTGAGCCATTTTCTGTGACTGGCAGGGCAGCACAGGGCCTCCCATCCAATGCAGTGGCTTGTCCTGGACCCCCATGTATAGAACTCACCACAGGCATCAGGGAACACAGGGCCTCAGCAGTACCCACCTACCCCACCCCCAAGTTTTCACATCCCTAAATTATGCCCAGAACATAATTTATAGTGTGTGAATGCTTACTGAATTCAAGAAAGATAAAAGGCCCTGTCCTGGAATTCACATGCTGCTATGAGTAGAACCCCTCAGCCAAGATAAAGATAAATAAGCAAGGTGCAGAGTGTCTGAGAAGCCACAAGCATCACGGAGCAAGGAAAGAAGGAAGGGAGGAGATTCCTGTGGGAAGGGAAATAAATGCTGGCATGTGATGAGAGGAAGAACCTAGTTGGTGTGTCTGAGGGAAGAAAATTGGAGGTGGAGGAAGCAGGAGGAGCTATGTCCCGGAGGTAGCATGGTGTCTGACATGTTTAAGGATCAGCAAGACAAAGACTGGGAACTACAACAGAGTGAGGGGAAAAAAAAGAGCTAAGCCGGGAGAGAAAGGGTTCTGTGGAAGAACCTAAGGGTTTGCAAGTGATGCACCAGGCCTCTGTGCCTTGGGAATATATATTAGGTGGATTAGTTGGATGTTTTACTCCTTTGACAACTTCATCAAGTAGGTACCATTACTAGCTCCCATTCTGGAGAAGGGTAACTAAAGGGGGCGGGGTTAGATGATATGTTCAGGGTCACTCAGTTAAAGCTAAGATGTTGGGGAACAAAGAAGAGGAGGATAGGGGCTAGAGAGCTGGCTCAGCGGTTAAGAGCACCGTCTGCTCTTCCAGAGGACCCGGGTTCGATTCCCAGCACCCACATGGCAGCTAACAACTGTCTGTAGTTCCAGTTCCAGGCAAACACCAAGGCAAATAAATAAATAAAGTTTAAAAAAAAAAAAAAGAAGAAGAGGGGGATAAAGATCTGGAAATGCAGTACAGGGACCCAGGGCAGGGAGTGCAACTCCCTGATTCTTTCTTACTGCTGGGAAGGTGGGTTCTACGGGGCATCATCACCTCCAGGCCCCAGCCTCACCGGGAGATGGCGCATCAGAAGTCCTCCAAGGCTACTACCACTGTGCGGGTGGGTACAAGAGGGAGTGAGGAAGAAGTCCTGCCTGGTACCCTGCCCTTCAAAGGCAAGCAGGCCTTCCAGCTTGCAACCCCAGGCCTCCAGCCAGAGCACCATCCTATGCAATCCTGTCCTGACCTTGGACCTTGCCTCTGTAAACAAAGCTCACAGACCAGACGCTGGCCCCTGCCTTGGGGGCCCCTAAATCCTGGACCCTCAGCCTTCCTGGCCAGCCAAGGACATTCTGTTCTTAGCCCTAAGATGGTAGCAGATGACGAGTCATCGAGTCATCAGTATTCTCTCCCCACCACCCTCCTCCAGTACATGGAATGCCTCTGTGACCCTGGAGGGGTTTCTGTCAGATGACTCCGCCTCATTCACAGCCCCACCCCTACCCTGCTGTTGCTACAGAGCTCTGTGAAAGTACCACTCCCCATCTGGAAGGCTGTGGGGCAGCTTAAGTCCAGGAGAGTCTGACCTAGGATCCAGGTCTCTGTAGCTGGTCCCGCCATGGTCTGAGTATAGAGCAGAGTGCCATGACCCTGAGGCGGCCAGGAATCTGAGAGCCCAAGTGTACCAGTCAGAAACCCAAGGTACAGAGAGAAAGTGACCAGACTACCGCTACAGGCAAGTTCAAATTGGATCAAAAGAAAACTAGATGGTCTAGCTGTGTGTCCCACACTGAGACAGAACAGTGACCATACTTTTGTAAAGGATATCACAACCAGATCCAGACTCCCCCCAACACTGGCTCCACCACTGGTGTTCCTCACCAGCCCAGCAGATGTGACATATATCAAGCCCTTCTGCATGTTCCTTTCTGTCTGTCTCAACTCTATCTGTCCATCTCTCTCTCACACACACACACATACACACACACAAATAGAGCCCTTCTGCAGTCCCTAGACCCAGCCTGCCCCCAGAACACAGTGGATTGGGACCTGGAGAAGCTAAGGAAGCAGGAAGCCCGGGCAACACATCAGCCCAGCTGGAATCAGTCTGCAGCGGGCCAGCGCCACAGCCCGCAACTCACAGAGGTCCTGCCCCTGTCCGAACTGTTCTGGAAACGTGACAGGGATGAGGGGGATGAGGGCCATAAAAGCAGAAAAACAGAGTCATGGGGACATAGCAAAGCTGAGGAGAGGAGCAGAGGCCACCACCTCGTAGATGGACTCTGGGAAACACCAACGATCCCCCTGCCTCCAGCTGAAGGGTACAAAACCTTCCATCAGGAGGCTGTGAGGAGGTACCACAGTCCTCCCAGCCCTAGAACAACGGTAACCTAGCCAGGCCTGAGGACATACAAGATGGCCTTTTATGGGTTTTCTCGAGGACCTCAAATCTCCAGACACACAGAGCAGGCCCTGCAGGATGTCAGAAGGGACCTCATGACTCATTTCCTCCCACCAGCCTCAGCCCAAAGCCCTCAACTGTCTCTCCCCCCACAAACCCAGCTCCCAACATGCCGGAGAGACTGGAAGGGGAAAGAAAGGCTGTCACTCACCACCAGTTCATGGCTGGATGGAGGAACACAAGGGGCAGCCACCTGTGAGAGAGGTAAACAAAGTCCATTAGTATCTGTCCCAGCTCAGCCTCCTGAGCCCACCCTTACCCAAGGGGAAAGCCTTCCCTGGGGCACAGAGAGAGCTTTCCAGAAGGATACCCACAGAGGCTTAGACCAGTGACAAACATGAAATACCCCTGACAGGTCAAATCCTGTAAAACATAACACACCCGCCTGTTGGACATCAGCAGAGCAGCTATAGTCTGGATCCAGCAGTAACCATAAAGTGCTCTCTCTCTCTCTCTCTCTCTCTCTCTCTCTCTCTCTCTCTCTCTCTCCTTCCCTCCCTTCTTTTCTCTCTCTCCTGATTCCTCTACAGTATAAAAAGATGAAATTAAAATAATTTAAAAACATGATTTAGACCTGCAGGAAAGTAAAATCCCATCTCCCAATGGCTCACCCCAAGTCAGAGCTGGGGGAGGTTCCTGCAGGCTGGGAACAGCCAGATCTTCCAGGGATAGCACAGAGCACTTTTGGGGGGAGACAGCACCCACTAGGAAAAGGACCGTCATTATCAGTTCATCCTCATCCTTCTCTGAGCCAAGGTCATGGCAACTTGGGTCTCTAGGAGGGGGAAAGCCGGGAAAACTCAGCAGCCACGCCACCCTGACAATTAGCAGGACACATGTCAGAGGCCAGCGCGTTCCTTTCTCCAGCCAACACATTTTTCTTGGATCTCTGTACTCAATCTTGGCTCTGACTCCTCACCCAAGCACCAGGCCAGAGGTCCACAGAGAGGCAGAGAGTGGCTGAAAAGGCAGCTGCCTCTCTAGACGGTAGACAACCCCATCTCACATGCAATAGCAACACTTGCAGAGCTGACACGGTCTAGCGGGCATGCTACTAAGTAAAGTGCCTCGTCTTTCAGCAACCAGAAAGATAGCCTCTACCAATCCCTCCCCCCGGAGGTGTGGAGGCACAGACAGGGCAAGCAATTTACCCAACGTCACACAGCAGCTGTGAGGCTGGGAACTGTAACCAGACAATCTGGGTCCCAAGATTTGGGGTGAAGTCTGGTGACTCATGGTCCTCCCTGAAGGAGAATGAGGGGTACAGGAAGAACCCAAAGCACAGTTACTGGTTCATATGACCATAGAACCAGCAGTGAACATCTTAGAAAAGGTATCTGGGGGGAGCCAGGCCCAGAGTGGGAGCTATAAGATGAGGAAGAACTCTCCAGAGCTGCCTCTGGTCATCCTGATCAATAGCTATGGCTCAGCCACAGGTTACACTGTCTGCCCTTTACAGCTGCAAGCTGACCCAACCACTCCGGACAGGGACGTGAAGATTCAAAACGCAGACCCAGGTCTCAGAGCACACACACACACACACACACACACATACACACACACACACACACACACACACACACACACACACACACATACCTCATCAGATCACCACAGCCTTGGCTTCCGGAACCCAAACTGACCTCCACTACATAAAGATGGGCAGTGACTTTGGGACGTATAGATCTTTCTCCCAAGCTCATCCTACCCATGAACCCTTTCCTCATCCTCAACTCCCCAGGCAGATGTACCCACTCAGAACTATCACCTAAGGAGGTATAGTCATAATCCCACAGGCCGTATCCCAGGGGCCTTTCCACCTCAGGCCCATACTGGACCATGGCTACTGGCCCACGGACTTATGTGTCTCAGAGCTTCTGGTCTCATTCTTGTTCTCTCTCTTTTTTTTTTTTTTCTGAGGCACAGAAATGTTTCCTTAAAAGGCCATCAGTCTCTCCTTCTCTCCAGCACCCTGGCCCCCAGCCACCCTCTCAGGAGCCCAGAATGTGCCAGGGGCCCTGCCACTCTGTGGTCTGTGCTCAACAACCCCACACTCCTATCAGCAGTAGCCGAGTTCACTGACTATAGGGGACTTAGGTAGCCCTGGGCTGTCTTCAAGGGCTCTGCTGACAGTCCTGTTGTGACCTCACCTCCAAGCCGGGCACGCAGGGCTGAGACACAGGTGGGACCCTCAGGTGAGTTGCTCCCCCTGGCAGCTCAGCTTATTACTTCATGTCCCCAAATGAACAAAGGACAACCAAGTCACAACAACAGCCACCACATTCACTTTCCAGAAGCCATGGCTCTGTGAAGTGTGACCATTCACCCAGGGCTTGCAAAGGCCTAGGCTCTCTAATTACTATGCCTGCTTTGCAGACAGGAGACTGAGCCACAACTGGGCAGAGGCAAGATCCTGTACTGCTCTGCATAGGACAAGGATGACTCGGACATCTTGAGTACCTCTCTTCATTACCTCACTACCCTGTAAGGAGGGGACCTGAACCCTAGTTGGGTAGCACCCCTACTCCCAAAACCCCCAATAAAAACCTAAATTCTCAGCCTCGCTTACATCAAACTCCAGATTCCTAAACTGACCAGGTCCTGCAGAAGAGACCCCATGCTTATTCTGTGCCCTGACCCAAGAAGCTGTACAGGAAGCCTCAGACTTCCAGCTATAACCTCATCAGTCGGGAGGTCCAGCATTCACAGTATTCGGAGTAGAAACACTATCTTGGGTTTCCTTCCTAACACTTGCTGGGCCTATGTTTTTTCTTGTTTTATTTGATGGTGGTAGTGGCAGCTTTTTTTTTTTTTTTTTTTTTTGAGGCAGGGCCTTACTATATAGCCAACTCAAACCCAGTCCCCCTCTTCCCCTTCCTACCCCCTAAAATTTCAATTTCTGCCTCCGTGAATGTACCCTCCCCAAAGACCTCTGTGATCCACTGATATATACTGAAGAGGCTTTAGCCACCATTCCTGTTTCTAAACTCACTTCCTAAGGCAGATCCCAGGAACCAAGACTTCTATACCCCAAGGCAGGCCACACAAACTCTAGTCTACCAGAACCCTCTATCCTAGAGCTGGTCACAGAACTTCTTCTGATCCTGGCCTTGTCCCTCAGCAGGACACAGGACCCTCTTTATTACAGAAGAAGAAATAATGGTCTGAGAGGCCAGGAAGAATATGCACAGAAGGCCTTCCTGGGTTTACCACCAGCTATGAGCAACCAGAGCCATGTAATGAGGTCTCACACAAACCCCAAAGGCTGGGCTTTGGGGAACTTACACATACCTCCTGGAGAGAAGTGTGCCCCTCACTCCCCACTGCTCACTGTGTATCCCTCACCATCTGTACCCTTCATCAGAACCTCCCTGATAGAACACAAACCATGCCTCTCAAGTCTATGGGGCCACTAGAGCAAACTAATGATACCCAAGGTAGAACCACAGGAGAAACCTCAATTGATACCCAATTGGTCAGAAGCACAAAGACTCCTGAAGTTTGAAATTGGCACCTACAAGGCAGAAGGCAGCCCTGGGACCAGATACCCAACCTATGTCACTGTGTCTGGTGTGATAATGAGCTAAACTGAGTTGAAGACCACATGTAGGTATCACTACTGCAGAACTGTCTGCTAATGGTGATGAGACCCACATATAGACCCTGTGAAGCCACAGAAAGCCTTGTACTATCTGGTATAACAGAAACCAGGACATTTGTGCTTTACTAACAGACTTATAAAAGATCAATCACATGCTTGTCGCTTTGTGTCTGGTTGATTCCCCTTCACGTTATAGCTGAATAATATCCCCCAAATTGGCATGTGAAAATCCAAACCAGTCCCTTGGAATGTGCTCAGTGGCAGAGGCTTTAGAGAAGAGACTAAGTGAGTCCTGATTCAGTACAACCTATTGTCCTTACAGGAAGTGATCAGGGCCCAGAGCAATGAGGGTGAAGGCAGTGTCCGTGTACCAAGAAGTCAGGCCTCAGGAGACAGTGCTGTGCTGGTCCTAATGGAAGAACCAAGCCTGGAAGCCATGAAAGATAATTTCATAACCTTGAATCCACAATCTACATTTCTAATATCCACCAAGGTTCAAGGTAAAAACTGTCCTACTTTATGTCCCAGCACCATGAGTGGATCCATATGTGATGGACACATGGCTCATTTCTAGAAGTATTAATGGTGTCTCACATCTCTGTCCAACATGCCCAGGTGCCCACATCAATGACACCAACTAGTATATGGAACATAGGAACAATGTGGTTTATAAAGCACCTACTGTATGTCACAGAGTTGGATACTTTACAGTCATTTATGTTTTTACTTTCAGACCAGTTTTTGAAGTAAAAAGGGCTCACAGAAGTTAAACTAGCTATTTTCCCAAAGTCAAACATCTGGCAGAAGGAGCTGGGCAGGTTTCTACGTATCAAGCTCTAGTCTAACATGTGGTCCGTCTTTCCCTAACCCCATTCCCAGCAAGGTGAGCATCAGTATGCTAAGGCTCCCAGAGCCTCAGGCCATCTCCCAACAAACCTGCAGATGAAACCAAACAGTTTCTCAGAGAAACCGTTGCCTGCTCTCGCCTGCCTCAAACACCCGCCTTTCCTACCTGTTCTCTGTCCTATGGCTGGATGAGGCAAGGGTGCTGGATCTGAAGATCACTGAGAGTGTGAGCATCCCAAAGAGGAGTAGTGAGCCAGGCACAGAGGAAGTATCACTTCTGTCCCTCTGCTGTATATCACACTCCCAAATGGATGCTCTGCTCCCCTCCACCCCTCACTCCTACAGCCACAAAGGGAAGTATGCAGGTCAATTGCAGTGTGTGAAGAGGCCCAATGCTCACTTCAGAAGTGAAGTCTGTTTCGAAAGAGAAGGTGGGGAAAGAGTATTTCTATGGCACTAATACATGTGAGAAACATGGCAGTGGAAATGCTTGGCATGTCAAAAGAACTACCAGGACTCCCCGTTAGCTGGGACCCAGACTGGGTGAAGGGACCACACATCGGTAAAGGGGCCACGGAGGTGGGTATAAAGGGGAAGGTGCTGCTCGACACTCTTTCCATACTTGACCTCAGAAAACTATGAACGGCCAAGAAAAGAGATGAGACTTTTAGCTGCTGACACTGAGGAGCCACCAAAGGTTCTCAAGTAGAGGAAGGAGCATCAGAAGCTCTGCTCCAGGCAAAGAACTCCTGGTACAAGGGCCAGAAGAACAGAAGAGTATAGAACTCAAGGCAAGTAGGGAGGTATAGTAACCAAGCCAACAGAAACAGGGAGAGAAAGGGGAGGGAGAAGAGGAGCCTGAAGCCTAGGCCCAGGGAACCATTGGGTACCCCAAGTCCAGGAACCTATAAAACATTCTAGCCCACAGCTTCCATCCTAGCCTCTACTTCTACTCCCAAGCAGAGGCATCATCCACCACTCTCTGTGGTCACCCTTTGTACCAGGAGGCATCCAGCATCTAAGCTCTGGTCACTAAGCAACACCACATGATGAAAAGTCAAGAATCCATGCCTGTAACTGAGAAACCACCAAATGATACCTCCTCTGTGGGTTCATATCATCAATGCACTGGAACAATCAAAGGCCCCTACTAAGTCTCCTATGTTGTCCTGGAAACCTAGGTGCCCTAAAGAGGCCAAGACCACAGGGTTGAAGCCCAGAAACAGGACAAGACTGCCTGAAGATTGGCAGCAGGGATCAAAGTCACTAGCCTCCTGCTATGAGCTGTAGGCCCTAGGCAGGAGAGGTTTCAAGGGTGGAAGAGTGGCCCTTGTCTTGGCTTCATGGCCTCTAGGCCTGTGCAAACCCTACAGGGCACTCACTGTCCCTCTTGAGCTCCCAGACAGTTGCAAGACTCTTTCTTCCCTTATATAGAGTTCAGCTATGACCAGGAAAAAAGTACGCACAGTTCCTTCTTGCCAGGATTCAAAAAGAGGCCTGTTCCCAGGACACCTTGAACCAGAAGGATAGCCTCATGCGGAATGTCTTTCTGTATGCTGTGAATAATAAAGGAACTGTCTTGGCCTATGGCAGGCATCTTAGAAGTAGGCAGGGAAATCAGAGCATAGATAGGGGAAGGAGGAAACAGTCAAAAGGAGACACGGTCCAGCCACCAAAGAATGAACATGTAAAAGTAACACAGGTAAGCCATGGGCCACGTGGTGAGACAGATTAATGGAAATGGGATGAATGAAGATGCAGGAGCTAGCTAGCAATATGCCTGAGCCATAGGCCAAGCAGACTGTAACTAATACAAGCATCTGAGTAATGGGAGGGGCGGGCTAAGCAGCAGTGAGCAGGTCCAGACCATGGGGCTAGTCAGTCTGGGACTGCAGGTCTGTGGGTCTGGACCACCAGCCAGACAGGCCAGAAACCTCCTACTACATTGTAGTAGATATTACATTATAGCCCTTGTCCTGGATCCCATGGTGATGACAGAGATGGACGGGCCTGTCCTCCCTATAACAGCCCTGACTAGACTCAGAACTTGGGGACGACAGGACCCAGTGCTGTCTCAGATCACTGGTTCAGAATACTGTCCCCAGGACCCACAAGGTCCCAGCATTACCCCCACTATGTCCCCAAGTTGCTCCTCCGACTTGGATCTTCTTTTTGAGGCACCTGTCACTGGCTGCCTGGCCCCCTGCCAGGTCCTACACAGTTGTCAGGTGGGCTATTCAGGCTCTGCTGGCTATTCAGACTTCTCCATGTGTCTCCCCACATACAGGAGTGACTCTCACACCCCACACAACACAGCCCACTCATCAAACAGCCTGCCTGTAGGAGGATAAGGTGACTAGGTGTGCCTGAGCCTCTGGAAGCCAACGAATGCAGCAATCAGAGCAATCCTTTGTTGGAAGATCCCCAAGCAGCTAAAAAGGGAGGGTGAAGGTGAGGAAAGGGTACCCAGATATGATCCAAGTAGGCCTCAATACTGAAGCTCATCCCCTTTAGAGGTAGCCTGGAAGATGGTACACACTGGCAACTGGAATCAATAAGATTATTTCATTGCTACTTCATGGATGTAATTTTACTGCTCTTATGAATCATAATGTAAATATCCAATAAATGACCCCCCAGGGGGTCACAACTCACAGGTTGAGAACCACTGCCCTACAGGCTCCATAGGCTGCACAGCAATTCTAAAGATGGGCTGTCTGGATCCTAAGACCCCCAAGGAGCCAACACAATTGCCATGGCTGCTGATCCTCAACATTGCGGAAGATGGGAAAGGAGCTGCACACTGAGATGAGTTTGTGAGCAACAGAATCTGAGCCTCAAGTACCTACTGAGCCCTCTCCCTCCTCCGTCAGGCCTGGAAGTCTCTCTCCCACATATCACCATTGCAGGGCCCTGAGTCAAAGACATGGTGGCATTAACCAACCCTTCCCAGGAATCCTCTCTTGTCCTTGGTGTCTTCTTAGCAAACAGGAAGGCATTTCTAAAATGTCCACTAGCCACGTTACTCCTCAGCTTAAAGGCCTTACTTACTATCTTGAGTAAGAGGATCCATTCTCAATGCCCTAAGCTGTTACTGCCCACAGGGACCTGTGGAATCATCCTGTAGGCCTACTTCTCAACCATCCCTCAAAAGCCCTGTGCTATTTCCTGCTCTTTTATTCCAAATTCTGTCCTGGAACTGGAGAGCTTCACAGTCCATTTCACAGACAAGGAAGAGAGGGACACTGGGAAGCCACAGCCTGAGGCTACACACCAGTCAAGAGTAAGCAAAGAAGGAGGACTCTGCCCCAGGAAGACTCAAGACCGACTCCATTTTGCCCAGGACCTCAAGGCTTTCCCAGTGAAGACCACCAAAGGCCTTCCACAGAAGACATGGCCTCTGAAGAAGAGGACAGCAAACCGAGCTGAGATGTGCAACCTACAGGGCCCAGCTAAAGCAAATGTCCAGGCCCCTGCAGTAGCCTGAGACCTCTAAAGCCAATAAGCATGAGATAAAAGTGGGGCAGAGCCAGGAAGCCATCCTGAAAGGGCAGCCGCACTGAGGTGAGAAAGGCTCTGGAAGGGGAGAGAAGACAGAGTGAAGAGGGTGCTTAGAGGAGACAGAGGGGATACGTAAAGGAAAAGATGGCAGAGGCCGCAGGCCTGTTAGCACAGGCCTGGAATCCCAGCTATGTGGGAGACTGAGGTTCAGGAAACTGAAGTTTCAAGACTGCGTTACTGGCTCAGAATAAAAAGCATTAAGAAGGCTGATGATGTAGCACTGTGGTGGAGTGCCCACCTAACAGGGGTTTGATCTCCATTACTGGGGTTGGGTAACAGGGAGTCCGGTACTCAGCTGGGAATCAGACACCTGACGCATGAACCTCTGTCCTGAGTGCTGGGGCTGACTGTACTTCCAAGTACCCTGTGAAATGCTGAGAACAGGAAATCCCCACTCTTTCTGGGGCTGGGCATTTGTTGCAGGGGGTTGGGTGGGCACAGCCTATGGCATACGGATGACTTCTAGGAAGTTCCTAGAGGAAGCTGGTCCATGGACAGGCTATGGGCTTGGTCAAAGTCCTGGCAGAAGAGGGAACCAGAGGAAGTGACAGGCCCAAGAAACAGAGCCAAGCAGTCACTCAGGCCAAGGTGACAGAGCTCCCAGCTGAGGAGAAAGAGAACAGAGAACTGGACCCAGCCCTGGACGGAATTGTGGCCTAGGAGGAGACAGGCATGTAAACAGACTTATAAATCTTCCTGGAACCGTGACAGTGGAAGTTGGAAGGGGCCATTCTTGCCCAAGGATGACTATCCAGGCTTTTTCCCAAGGTTACACCCAAGAGGAGGCTGTCTTCTCACCCCTGCTATCCACTGAGAGTTTCTGAGGAAACTTTAAGGAACACACAAATCTTTGACCCTAAACCATATTAGAACAAGGAGGCCGGAAGAATGCCTGGGAAGAAAAAGAAAAATTAAGAGCAATGGGAAAATCCACAGAGCCAAAGGTCTCAAGCATTGCTGGGGACTGGATCAGCTGCCACTGGGGTGCATCAGGGAAGGCTGGGGGAAGCGGGGGTACAGGCTAGGTTGAGTCAGGAACTGTAGTAAAGGTCCCACGGGGCATCAACTCCCTGACTTCTAAGCCAGGCCACCAGGATGCCAGGCAGTCTAACAAATGGCATGCAAGCCTCTGCCCTTATACAGCTTCAGGGTTCCTTTTGAAGCATGAGCTCCGCCCTATTCCTACCTTCTAGGAAGTTCTTGATTCACCACCCAGATGATTGGTTGATTTTTTTTTTTTAATCAAAGAATGACCTTGAACTTCTGACCCCCCTCCCAGTCCCCCAACCATCCCAGCCTGTACCTTCCAAGTACTGTGATTACAGATATGCAACACTATTTCCAGGTTTGAGCATTACGGAGGTCTAAAACTAGGATGTCATGCGTGCCAGGCAAGTTCTGTATCAACTGAGCCTCACCCCCAGCCTCAGGATAACAGCCTTGACGAGAGAAATGCTAAGTACATTCACTGCACCCTTCCAGCCTCAGAATGACTATAATTTCAGCAACATGAAAATGTCAAAAAGGTCATCTCAAATTCAAAGAAAAGTCTTAAATTTCTGTTGATTCTCTGGACTCCCTAAATAGCCTAACAGGCTGACAGGAAGTCCTTCCCGATGTCTAGCTACTTCTCTTTTTAAAGGACTTAAAGCTTGCCAAAGCAGGATGAAAACAAAGTCAGCCTCATGCTCGTCAGGGAAATTCCACAACTCAAAGTCTATGCTCGAACTTCATGTCTCCTGGACCCTCGAAGGATCATTTTGTCCTGCTCACAACTCTACAAAGCTCAGCACCAAACTAAACTCGTCACTTGGGACACGCTCTGCTCCACAGGACCTTACCACCTTTTATTATGTACATATGCCCTTTCCAAATTCCTGAACACTTCCAAGAGGCCACAAGTGCCCAACTAAAAAGCAGGGGACTGATTGGATTGCAAGCAGGGTGTGGCCTCAGACACCCTTTAATTCCTTCCCTCTTGGCATCTTACCTGTAAAAGGAAGCAAGGAGAACTACTTTGCAGTCCGGGTGGGAAAAGTTGACACTGCTGTGATCAGGCTGAGGGTGGAGATCAGCTGCAGAGCACATGCCTTACCCACCCACCCTGCAAAGTGTCCAGATAAGCTGACTGAGCTCAGTCAGTATAAACGAAACACTAAGCAACAGGCCTCTGTGATGCTCTCACTGATGGCTCTCTACTCACAGAATCCCCCACCCACCCTGGGATGTCAGTTCCATTGTCAGCCCCCTTTTTGGGAAGAAATCGAGAATCTGGAAGATGGAGGAGGCAATAATTTTAAGGTTCCCACCTAGGTCGGAAGGATGGCTCTGTGGTCAAAAGTACTTGCTGCTCTTGCAGAAACCCTGGATCTGATTTCCAGCACCCACATGGTGGCTCACAACCATCTATAACTCCAGTTCCAGGACAGCTGATAGCTTCTTCTGGCTTCCTCGGGCTCCACCATATGTGCCATATATGTGCACATATACACATGTGGGCAAAATACTCATACACATAAAGCAAAAATAAATAAGCATTTGAAGGTTCTATCTACCATCAATCAAAGACAACTATCCAATAATGATTTTCATCAAAACACTGTCCTTTTTCTAAGGTTTCCACTCTTTATGTATATGTATGTAGTATAAGCTTCAATTACCTGAAAGTCATTCCTACAGAAACATCTGACCCACAGATAGATGGCAGGGACAGTAGTAAGCAGTGGATGAGGCTAGCCCAGAGCCCCAGAAGCAGGAGGTCCCTAGGGCAGGGCAGCCCTGCTTCACGAATCTCCTTTAAGACCATCTGTGGCAAGAGGCAGGAAACTCTTCTTGCTCCCAATTAGCCAGCAACAGAGACTTGAAGCGGGGCCAGCCTCAAGGCCGGAGCAAGCCTGGCTGTAACCAGCATTGTTTAGCTCTGTGTGACGCATATCCACCCCAGTCATGTTTCCTTGTTCCCGGGGAAAAGCTCAGGGATGCACATTGACAGGGAGGTAGGGAAGGAAGGCAGCAATAGACCTGGTTCTTGCTGCCTCAGAGAGCAGACAGGTCAAAGATGGGGAGAGAAAGTGCCCATCAGATAGAGACGTCATGACCCAGAGACACCCATAGACAACACATTGATGACCACACACACAGTTCCCAGTGCCCCAGGCACTACACCCTCCGCACCCAGCACACACACCACACCACTTTGCCAGATGCAAAGTCACTCCCTAGCTTCTGGCCCCACCCCAGAACAGGCTCACAAAGGCACTGCCAATAGATCCAGCTGCCTGTGTGACCCAGAGCACTGAGGAGCCAGAGCCAAGTGCAGTGGGAAGCCAGATGTGGGAAAGCCTGAACAGAGGAAAGTGAACTGGAGGTCTGAGAATCCTCAAAGCACCATCAGGTCTCTGTACCCCCTCCCATCCCCTCATACCTAAAGGAACGGTCCTCTACTGCAGCCTGAGGCAGTACCAGATTATCCTTAAACTTGAACTTGCCGGTTGCCTGAGCCCTGCCTATCCTGGGAGAAGAGAAAGGAGAATGTCCACACATGCACACACAAACACATATGCACAGAGGGCTAGAAGTGTCAAAAGCAGGCATTGCAAGCAGGGGGTGCTCACTGGGGGTTAAACAGCTTCAAAAGTATGCAAGTGCCAAAACAAGAATTTTAGTGTTGGGATCTAATGGACAGATGATCCCTTTTTAATCCACCAGATACAAGTGATTCCCCGTTTTCCACAGGAAGCTACCCAAACTTAAACAAGAGTGAGTTGGCCAAGGTCACGCAGCTGGGAGGGGCTGAGCTGGACACAAATCCAGAGCACCAGACTGTAAACTCTGCCTTTTAGCAAGTCCACTACAAGTCAGATGCAGCTGCTGACCATGTTGAGAAAGGGAGAGAGCCTAGATGGTGGGTAGGACTAATACAGCCGGAATCAGAGGGAGCATGCGTGAGGGCCAAAGCTTGGATCCTGCCAGGACCCCCTACTCAAAAAAAAAAAAAAAAACAGGAGCGAGATGGAGAGTGGAGCTTGGGTTCTGAGATTGTGATTCAGCAACCTCTGGGAACATTCCAGCAGCGCTACAGACCCACTCTGGGACATCTAAAAGCCACCTGCCCTAGAGACAGCAAGTCATTACTCACAAGTTACTCACTTTGCCTTGGCATTCACCCTAGCAAGTTAAACCTCCCACTCTGTTCCCTGAGAGTGACCATGGAGAAGCCAGAAAGAAGATCCATCATTCCCCTTTCTGTAGTCACAGTATCCCCACCTGAGTCACTGGACCGCACTAGACTCTGGCCTGTTCACAGAAACAGCTGCCGCTCTCTGCTCTGTTCCAAGAAACAGATGCCTAAAGGAATTGTCACTGTCCCCAGACACAGAACAGCCCAACCCAGGACCAGAAGGGAGCTTCCCCGCATCTCTGCCAGCATCTCAGCAGATGCTGGAAGATACCAGGGAGCACGGTCTCTGCAAGACAGATCTTCCCAGGCACAAGAACAGGCGCCTGCATTCAGAAAGCTCGTGGCTAGAGGAGAAGAACACTGGCAGACCCAGCCCCTCATTCCACAGATGCTCAGAAAGGAAAATTAAAATGCCCAAAGTTGCACATTGTCAAAGCGGGCGACCAACTGTCTGACCCCCACTCCCAGCACCCTGAGTACCTCCACCACATGCAGAAACATCTCCCCTACCTCAGATAGGTACAGTCTCCCCAAATCTACTCTGTTCCTGACACAGAGCTGCTGTAGTCCTCACAGTGGGGGTGAGGGGGGCAATTCAGAAAGAGAAGAAGAAGCCTGGAGATACTACAGCCAGGTCAGTCACTAAAAGAGTTGGGATTCAAGATGGCACCAGAAGCAGGCATCCGTCCTAAAGGCGGGAGACAGAGGCCAGGACCTCCGGTTAAACATCGGGCCCTCTGGCACAAGACAAGGGGTGGAATTCTTAGGGTAGAATTTCAAGAGTCCTGGCTCCATTCCCACCCCTCCTCGCCCATGACTATCAGGACCCCTCTGCTCCCATATTCTGCTCAGCCACAGAGCTCGGGGACTGTCACTGCCATATATGTGGTCATCAAGAGATAGCTAAGCCATTGAGGAAGGGGTTCACCCAGCTCTTGTGTTCTTTCCTGCATTCAGCCCTAGCCAGAAGCCCCGCTCCCGATCTGCTCCCTTCCCTGGCATCAACAACAGCAGCAGCCACAGTGACAAAGGATACAGAGTGTGGAGCAGGCCAGCCACACTTCTCTGTACCCCTCATTTCACAGCACAAACAGTAAGCTGCCCATGTCTGCTCTGCCTGTCAGATTCCAAGGCAGAGGAGGTGGGCTGCAAAGCCTATGACTGAACACCAAGGCCACACCACCTTAGGATAGACCCCACCCCAAGAAACAAAGGTCCCTGAGAGTCCCTCTCCTCTAACATACAGAACCCTGAGTACTCATAACTGTGATGTGCTGGCCCTTGGCCTTTGAGACACTCAACATTCCTCCTTACTTTAGACAGGCTGCCCTGTCCCCACCCTCACCAGCCACTTATATGGGCACTGCTGACCTCCAGGCTCCTATACCAGACTAAGCAATACTCTGGACCATTCATTCATTTATTCAATCAGCAGACCTACTGTGTTCTGGGACCCACAGTAAAATCTATCCCCTAAAGGCATATACATGCAATCTGGGCACGTGTAATCCATCCTCACCCTACCTCATCACAGCTCATTAAGAAGGCTCTGGTCTCAGGGCACAGGAAAGAAGTCCAGGCACAACCGAGAGGACTTCCCAGTCCCCGGGGTTAAGGACACAGGTGCAGAACACAGGCCCTGGCTGGAGCTCAGCCCCAGACCTCTCAGTCCAATTCCCTACTAAACCACAACTTCATCACGTCTCTCCTACGTAAACGCACCTCCGCTACTCCCTACTTTGATTTGGCCCAAGAAACCACCTACTCGATGCCACCCCAGCAAGACCTCTGCGCTCTCCCCAAAGCCACTCTTTGTCACAAGGTCCCTCTTTAAACCACATTTACTGTGCCAAGCATTCTGCACACAGAATTTTGTTTCAACTCCCCCACAGCACACAAGCCTGTGCTGGAATGTGACGCCCATCTTAAAGGCTCAGACATTGAGACCCGGCCAGTGTCTCACACACAGTGGGTACCAGAGTTGACCAGGACAGAGACTCACTATGTTACCCATCCTTACATGCATGCCTGCTCCATACCTGAACGAGTTCCTCTGCAAAATTCCTTCTCAACTTTCCAAGTCCATCTCAAATGGCTTTTCCTCCCAGAGCCCTCAGCTACTTCAACTTGCTTAAACAGCGTCCTGAGTCCCACTCCTGCAGCATTTTACAGAGGACCTGTTTATCCCCTTTGTCTCCCATTAGAAGGTGTTTCAATGGCCTTTCCAGCCCCATATCTGGCACCCTGCCTGGCACAGAGTAGATGCCCTAAAAGGCTGTTACTGTGCAATCAGGATGGCCCCCCAGGCCAAGCTGGATTGGCCCGGGCTCCTGGCCTCCTCAGCAGACTCATGAGCATTACTGGGCCCAAGGAACCCAAACCCAGCAGCCCATCTCCTCCAGACCCAGATGGCAGGCAGGCAGCCAGGGTCCTGGTCTCATACCCGCCCCCCTCCTTAGCTCAGCCTCTCTGCTTCACCAGCTCTGAGATTCTGGGAGTCTCAGCCGGTGATTAGGGCCCTAATCAGGCAGGACTTCCTGCCAGCCACTGCCAGAAGTGGAGGCGGGGCAGGAGGGAAGCAAGGTCAACCCAAGGTGAAGCTTCACAGCTAGAGACCTAAGGAGCCCCTCAAGCCCCACTGGCAGATGCACTTTAGAGGCCTCCAGCACTACACCTCTCCAGCCTTCTAGCTGCTAAGTAAGGGCATCAAAGCCCAGTGAGGGAAGAGACTCAGCCACCCAGCACAGTCTGTTGGTTGGAAGAGCACCATTCCTGTACTGCTTGGGTCAGGGTGGCCCCAGGGAGAAGACCCTCTGAGCACTTCCGCTGAAGCCTCAGTTAGCCTGTGCCATGCTAGCACCAAGCCCAGCATGGAACCTCAGACCTCTCCCTGAAGAGTGGCTGCCTGGGCTGGTGGAGGATGTGTTCAAGGTGAGGCTCACTTCTCATCTCTTAAGGATCAATGGTCCAGAAGGGCAGAGGAGGGAAGCCAGAGACAGCCCTACCAGCGGCCATCATGATCTGCCTGAGACCATTCTTCCTTCAAAAGAACCCTTGATGCTTTTCACAGCTGCAACTGGGCGGGCCAGGGGTCCGGAAACTGTGCTCACCCCTGACCCAGAGCAACCTCAGCCTCCTGGGTGGGGAATCTCTAGGTAAGAGAGCAGGTCAAGAAGCTGATCCTTGGTAAGGGAATGATAAACAGACCAGGAAATCGTGGACCTCAAAGAGGATAGAGGCTGAGAGTGGCTGGGAGACCTTCTCAACACGCCTCACAACCCTCAGCTCCTGGGGACACACAGGAAAGGCTGGGGTGGTTATCTCCACCCCTTCCCAACAAGGGACCAACTTAGATTATAGCAAGCAACAGGACTGCCTGTCAGACTCTAAAGAGTCCCAGAGGGTCTCAGCCAGTTTGCAGTGGTTACCTGAGACTCTCGCTCTTCTAAAGCATAAAACTTCCTATGACTAAGGTCAAGGATAGCCTTTTAGGAGACAGGCTGGGCCCTTGCCAGGCCTGGGAGGATCTAAAGCAAGCACTGGTTGTCTGAAGGGTGGGAAGGAATCCCAGAGGCACTTTTTTTTTTACTAGGATGACAACTTTCTCAGAATCTTTCATAAACACATAACTGCTCCAGCTCCCTGGGGAGACACGCCTGAGGTCCCCTGGACTCCAGGCCTTCCTCTGAAGGAGGCAAAGTCAGAGAAGGAAAACACCGCTCTGATACTATAGCCCCTTAAGGAAAGCCCATGGAATCCTGACCTGCACTCTCCCCATTGTAGGGGAGAAACCGCTATGATGAGAGAGACCCGTCAAACACAAGGCAGGGTCTGGAATGACTAATGCCCAGTAATAAGAACACTTACCAGTGTTAACTAACAAAGTACTTTGGCTTTTTGTTTTGTTTTGGGTGTTTGTGTTTTGAGGCAGGGTTTTATTTAGCTGACCTTTGAACTGACTTTACAGTCACAGATGATCTTAAACCTCTGATCCCCCTGCCTCTACCTCCCATATTGCCATTACAGGTTTCCACCACCATGCCAAATTGATACATGCAATAGTGCTTGCCAAAGAACCCAGAGTTTCATGCATGCTAGGCAAGCATGCTACCAGCTGACCCGCATCCCATACTTTAAAGCACTTTAAATCAATGAATTCATTCAATCTCTATGCCCATGCCATGAGGTAAATACTACTGTCCCATTTTAGAGAGAACACTGAGGGTCGAGGAGGCCTAATCTCTTGTTGAGACCGCACAGCCAGCAGTAGGAACGGTTGCTGTCGGTAGGTCTCCAGCAGACTGGCGCTGGCCTCCTTCGGCCTTGCTCTACACTTTGGAGGAAAAGCAGGAATAAGTTTGGAGCTTACAGATCTTAAGCAGGACAGTCCCCTGACCTCAGCTGTCACCAAAAGCATCACCTGGGAAGCAAAAGGTATTACACAACCAGGAAGTGACAGTGCAGCCAGGTAACAAGTCTACAGGAGAGAACACAGGACACCTGCAGCAAATGAGGTCCACATTCACCCCAAGAGAATGCTGGGAAGGTCCCTAGAGGAAGCTTCCAGTAGCAGAGGGTTGAAGAGCTCACAGAGGCCCCCCTGGAACCCTCATCTGGTCAGAACCCAGGATCCACCCTTCAGCACCAGGCCCTGGCCTACCCAGTGCTCCGGCCTCAGCTGCAAGCTCAAAGCCCTAAAAGGCAGGGAACACACAGCCGTGTGGATCCCTGCAGGAGGAAGGGCCAAGGACCGATCCAGTCCCCTCCCATGACATGACAGTTCCAACTCCCTCCTAGAAACCAAGGTGAGGACAAGGAGGGAGATGGCCAAGAACCAGCTACCCTAGAGACTCCAGCCGCCTGCACAGGGTGTCCGTGGAAGCAGCCCAGCCTATAATGCTGCCACCCCCCCCCCATTCCTTTCCCAGCTGGCTTATGCCCACACCTCGACATGCCTAATAGCTCTGAGAAGCTAAAAGCCAGCCAGCCAGGGAACCATGGAGCCAGAGGCCCCAGGGGATCATGCTGGGGACAAAGTGGAGGCCTGTCCCTCCCCAGTATCTAAAAACAACCTTTTCCCTCCCCCAAAGTCATGCTCCCTTCTGATATGTTTTGTTTTCTTGGGGGGTAGGAGGCTCTGCCTATCCTCTGGCAAATCTCTGCCCTCCATCCCCAAAACCTCAGTTTCCCTTCCTAGGGTTAACTTAAGAGGAAACTTAAGTGAGAGGCACCAGTGAGCCCACAACTCCATCTATGCCTCACTCAGCCCTCACCTTCTTCCTCATCACTGGGTCCCTTTCAACCAGCAGAGAAAAGGCCCTAGTTAAGAAGCCTCCCCTACCTCCTGACTGTAGACAGGGATAAAAGTTAGACAATGAGAAGGACTTCCCTTCAAAGCCAGCCAGAAGGGTGAGGTATTGCCTTATTTGAAGGCAGAGGACTGTGTACAGTAACCTCAGACTCTGGCTCCATGCTCAGGAGCAAAGGGGCCACAGGCATCCATTGAACGGGCTGTGAGGAGAGGCAAGCTGGGTTAGAAAGACTGAGCTAGTGAACTAGAAAGAGTAGAGCCCAGAGAGGGTCCTACCGCAAGGGAAGTCATCAGGACAACACACACACACACACACACACACACACACACACACACACACACACACCTGCTTCCCTGTAGGAAGCCACACCCCCAGCATTGAGTTGGGGAAGTGTCAATCAACCCCCATAGCTTCTCCTTCCCAGGGAAAACAGGTTTGAAGAGGCCACAGGGAGGTCACCTGTTCCTCTCCTACCCACCCTTCAGAGAGGCTCTTAAGAACAACAAATGCCCTTGGCTTGCTCCCCACCGTCACCTCCACCCACACACACTGGTTCTTACACAAACCACTCAGTGAAGCCTTGACTACTTCAGTAAAGAGAGAAACTGAGGCCTGCCCCTGGGTTCTCCTGACTCAGATTCTGGCGTCACTCATCTGCCCACCATCTCCAACAGCTGAGGAGGTTACTCCTCTGGGCTACTCAGGGCAGGGTCTCAGAATGTCCAACATGGGAATCTCTCCTTGTCCTTAGCCAATAAAGACCTGTGACGGATGCCATCCATTTGCCTTTACCCTGTGTCATACGGCCATAGGCTCCATCCAGCCTTTGAGGAGTTAACCACAGGGCCAGAGTGGCCATGAGGAAGCATCTCACAGCAGCAGTGCAGGAAGCAGCTGGGCAGACCTGGGTGCCAGGGAGAGGCATATGCAAGGGCTCTCTATTCCCCAGTGCAGTCAGAAAGGGTGACCCTGTGAGTCCCCACCCATGACCAAAGCCTGAGGCCAAAACTCTGACCCCCCATTCCAGAGTCAGAGAACTCCCCAACCCTAAGAATCCCAGGACCTCAGCATCCCCAGAGACCTCAAAGGTCATCTTTCTCATCACATCTCAGCGCAGGAATCCTTCCTTCCATAGTGTCCAGCTTGTCCAAACTGCCCCTTGGGACAGGCCACTCATTACCTTACCCCAAAGCCCACCCGCTCACTGACCAGCAAGAACTTCTGAAAAACTCTCATTCTTTCAAGACAAATCTCCATCCCCAAGCTTTCCTTGCTCCTTGAATGAAGTCTGTCAAAGATGGATGGCCCCAGAACAGCAGCCTCCTCCCGGTCTCCCAGGCAGCTCATCTCAGTCCACCCCTCCTGGCTGTCCCCCCACATTGAGCTCTGCTCTATGGCTCTAATGGAGGTGAGTTATGAAGTAAGGGGCAAGGGTCAGAAGTTCAAGGCTAGGACTAGGTGAGTTAAAGATTCCTAGGCTATCTCCTACACCACTGAAGATCCTCAATTTCAGATCCTGTCCCTTGCAATTCACCCCTTCGCTCAACTTCTCAGATGACCATGTAGGGAACCCAGTGCTGGTGGGTTCTCCCACCCTGCTTTGGACCAAAGGGGTTGGGGCTAAGGGTCCTTGGACTGTAGTAAGCTTTCAGTCTTGGGGGAGAGCTGGGGTCTGGAAGACAAGAGCTGCCGCCAGCTGGCAAGGGCAGGAGGCACTGGAGGCCAAGTCTGAGCCACAATGGTCCCCACCCCACCTCCAGGCAGCCTCAGGAAGGAGAAAGGGCTCTCCCTCCCACCTCCCACCCCACCTCTGCTGGGCCACACAGAAGGGCTTCCAAGAAAGAAGTTGCCGGTCCCCAAACATCAGAACCCCACTTTCCAGCTGTCCCTCCTGTTCCCACTAAAATTGCAACTGCCCTCTGTGACCTCATGATTCTGGAAACTTCCCCAACCAGCACCCATCCTGTCTCCTAACCCTATCCCACGCCCCTGCTAAGAGCCCAGCCCAAGAGCCCAGCAGGCTTCTCTGCCCACCCAACCCCAAGTCACCCCCTTTCAATTTCCTCTACTAGGGCAAAGGCCAGCCTAAAAACATCTGGGCAAGCAAGACTGGCCCTGATCCTGAGGTTAGCTCTGGGTAGTTTCTTCAAGCTTACTAAGGGGCAGCAGGCAGGGGACCAGTGTAGGGGGACTTTGTGTGTTCATTAACCACCTGGATTAGACATTTCTGCCCAGAGGGGTGAGGAAGGAATGAGCCTACTGGCTGGGGGAGGGGCAAGGGGCACACATGCCAGGCTGTGCCCATGGCAAGGGGGCATGGAGAAGGGAGCCAAGTGATGCTAGAGATTTTAACTACAACCCTCTGCAGCCAGCCCTTCCCCTGCATAGATCTCAGGGAGCAGAGAAAGCGAACCCCAAAAGAGAAAAAGGAACCCCAAAGAAGTTCCAGCCACTATCAGGGAAAAGATTCATACCCTCTTACAGTCTCTCACTTTTACCATGGTCAAGAAGTGACCAGGAGAGGCCCCCTCCTTTACCTCTTTGCCTCTGGTGGTAAATGGTCCCTCCCCATTCCCTGTTGTATAAAGCCTTATTAACACCAGCAACTTAGCTGCACACAAAACTCTTCCTGAAGCTGGCTCAGCGCTTACAGGGACAGCCGCGCCCCAGACATCCCTGGCAAACCTTGGGAGCATCTGACAGCTCCAGGGCTGACAAGTTGGGCCACCGAGGGACGAGTTTAGCCTAGACGTGTGACAGGGGAGGAGCTGACCGCACCTTCCTCAAGTTCAGGATCTGAGGCCAGAGCGTGGCACATCAGTATGTGAAGATTGCTGGGCTGTTTCCCCTGCACCCTTGCACATTCACCCACTCACTGACCGCATCGGCTCACCTTTCCAACGGAGGAGCCACTGGGTGGCAGGCCAGGGCGGTGGGCAGTAGCAGGGCGGGTGGCTGGGCTGGCAGGGAAGCTGGTGGCTCCTGGGAAGGCGGTGAGTGAGCTTGCCCAACAGAACAGTGGTAGCTGAGCAGTGTCCCAAGGCCGCTGCTGCAAGCGAGTGAGCGCGCCCTGGGCGCTGCCGGCTCCCTCCCGGGGCGGGCGGCCTGGGGCACCGCCTCCTTCCCGGAGTCAGCGCGTCGCCCCCCACTGCCGCCTCCTTTAACCCCTGCTACGCTCCGCTGCACAAACTGTGCTCCACCAGGCCCCAGGCCGGTACCACAGTGCACCTGGGTAGGCCAGCTGTCCAGCAGCTCTCTGGAGAACAGGCTGGAAGACTTAGGAAACAGGAGTGGGAAGGAATTGGTTAAGAATCAAGATGCTAAGAAGTCAAGAAGCTCATAGGAAAGACTCAACTCTGGAGTCATGGCCAAAGGTTACTGAATGAGAATGATGATAATGATGAGGAGGAGGATACAAAAGAAGAAGATGGATTTCCAGCACACTTGGGTACCAGCTACCAGCCATCTCTCTTTGGAAACCTGTTTTTTCCTTGGCAGTCAAATGTGACATCATAATCCCTGCTTTTTTTTTTTTCCTGGTGTGAATTAGGACATTTGTGACCCTATATTAAAGTCACTGGAGTAGAGTTCCAGTTCACAAAAGGCATGCTTTTGTTCTTTTTAAAATGCATCCCAGAAAGCAAGATGACGGGACCAGGCAGCAGTAATCTCAGCACTTAAGAGGCAGAGCCAGGCAGATCTCTATGAGATCAAGGCCAGCCTGATCTATAGAATGAGTTCCAGGACAGCCAAGGCTACACAGAGGCACTGTTTCAACAGAAAGAAAGAAAGAAAGAAAGAAAGGAAGGAAGGAAGGAAGGAAGGAAGGAAGGAAGGAAGGAAGGAAGGAAGGAAGGAAGGGAGAGAGAGAAAGAGAGAAAGAGAAAGAAAGAAAGAAAGAAAAAGAAAGAAAGAGAAAAAAGAGAGAGATGTAGAATAATGGACACGCCATATAATCATAACTTTACCCTGGGTACTGTTTTCAGGGCTCCTCATAGACACCAAAACTGCAGATAATCAGATTCCGTAAGTGAAAGGGCAAAGAGTTGGCACCAAGTGTCTTATGCACAGATTCCTGTATATAGGATCTCATATAGTCAAGGCTGTGCTGCAGTAGCTGTTTGACCATAACCTTGACCTTTAAGGTCCTTCTGCCTCCACCTTCCAAATGCTGTAATTTCACCAGGTTTTATTTGGTGCTAGGGGTTGAACCCAGGACCTTCTGCATGCTAGGCAAGTTCCATTCCACCTGAGCCATGTCCCTAGCCATCCGGCTCCTATTTGCTTTACATCCCCTCTAGAGCATGTGTAAAATCTAGTGCTGTATAAACACTCTCTGAAAGTAATAGCTGTGCTGAGCAGTTTAAGAAAGAATGGTAACATTATAAAGTCCGTTCTTGTCCAGGACAGTCTTTCCAAATATTTCCAATCAGCAGCTATGGAGCAGAGCCCACCACTTTGAAGGGCTAATTATATATCAAAATGTTTGCTGAATCTAGAGAGCCCACCATCCCAATTTTCTATGTCTATGAAATGTGTTTATACTAAAAAGCACTTGAAAAGTTTGGATCAACATATAAATCATAGAAGCAGACAGGAGTCCCCTAAAAATGTTATGGCTAACATTTGTGGTGGGGGCAAGACTGAGTCCCACTACGTAGCCCTGTCTGGAACTTGCTCTGTAGACAAGGCTGGCCTCAAACTCACAGAGATACTCCTGCCCCTGCCCCAAGACTAAGGCTAGTTAGATTAAGTTGTCGATTTGACACAATCTAGAATCATCTGGAAGAGATTCTCAATAGGGGATTGTCTACATTAGGTTGGCCTGTGAGCATATCTGTGGGGATTGTGTCAATTAAGTTCATTGATGTGGGAAGACCCAGCTTACTGTGGGCAACGCCATTCCCAGGCAGGAGTTCCTGAAGTGTATAGGAATAGAGAAATCAATAAGGCTGAGCACAAGCAAGCAGGCAAACAAGGAAACATACATTTGTTTCTCTCTGCCCTCCACTAAGGATGTAAAGTGATCAGCTGTTGGAAACCCCTGCCTGGATTCCCCCACCCCCACTGATGGACCCCATTTTTCCTCTAGGCTTTTTGTTAGAGTGTGTTTTACAATAACAGAAATGAGAAACTAGGTCAGAAGGGAGACAGTCACTTGTCACACACCTACTGCACGCCAGGCACTTGGAGAACATGCTACCTCATTCACTCTGCTATCGCAGCTGACAATGGTTAGGTGACCTAGCAGAGGCCAGGTAGGATGGTCAATACCAGGGAGGAAATTAAATCTGGAACTGCTAAATCTGGTCCCAAGTTCTCCAAGGCATGTTCAAAAGGTCCATGCCTTGTGTATCTGAGCTAGGCACCTACATCCTTGAGCCTCAGTTTCCTCTACTGTGCCTACATTTACATCCAAAGGACTTTGTGATGTTCTCACTCATTCAGCCAAATCCCTACCCTGACCCCAAAGGCAGGCTTCAGGTCATACCAGGAGTAGAACGGCAGGGACCCAAAGAGAGGGACAAGACTTCGGATCACCTGAGGTCAGAACCATGGGGATCATCCAATACCCTAGGAGCAATAAAACTTCTTGGGGACAGAAGAAACAGAGCACCTTCTCAACAACATGTATGGAAAGGGCAGAGAGAGGCAACATCGACCTTCCTCCCCCATACCCTCTCTCCTTCCTCCAGAGAAGATAACCTCCCTATAACAGCCCAGATAGAAACAGAGTTCAGGGGCTGGAGAGATGGCTCAGCGGTTAAGAGCACCGTCTGCTCTTCCAGAGGACCCGAGTTCAATTCCCAGCACCCACATGGCAGCTAACAACTGTCTGTAGTTCCAGTTCCAGGCAAAACACCAAGGCAAATAAATAAAGTTTTTTTTTAAAAAAAGAAACAGAGTTCAAGTTCCCACACTGCCAATCCCAGCACATCACAACCCACAACCTGGACAGCAGTGGCATTCCATCAGTGTGTATATGCTGCCCAGGGATGAAAAACACAAAGAAAATGATAATTAAAATTAGTTAATCCTCCTCACCCAAACCAAGTCTCCCTCTCACCTCAGACTGCCTAATTCCTATTCTCCTTAGTCACCCAGACTAAGGGACCCCTCTGGAGCCTGGACATCTTTGTTCAGTTAAGGAATTAGAAAATTCCAGGTCAATTCCAGCTCTCTTGTCTCCATAAGTTTCATACCAGAAAGACGAAACCCCTTTTACTTCAGGTCCCCAAAGCTCCAGTCTCCTCCTTTATACCCACACCAGTCTCCTGGCTGACACACTCACTGTTTCCCAGTGTCAAGTGTGACCCTAGCTCTCCTGCAGAAAGTTCCAGGAGCTCCGAGTCCTTCAGCCTCTTCTCTCCATCATCCAGCTTTGACTTTCTCACCCATCTGTTTCTTCTCCCTACCACTTTCTCCCCCATCAGCAATATGGCCTGAGTGGGAACCCTGTGATGTGACCCTTACTTCTGGCTGGAATCCAGCCAGTGATGTCAAGCTTTAGCGGTTCTAGGGTACCCTTTTTGAGATCTTCAGTGCAGCTTCTTTTGTGGATTGCCATTTGTTTTTAAAGACAGGGTCTCGTAAGCACAAGCTTCCTTCAAACTTGCTGGGTAGCCAGAGACGATCATCAATTTCTGATCCTTTTGCCTCCACGTCCTCTTGAAGGTTGGAATTCCAGGTGTGCACCACGTGTGGTTTATGCAGTGCTGGGGATCAAACCCAAGCAAGATTCACACACGGTGGGTGAGCACTCCATCAACTGAGCTACATGGTTGCCTCGTCGGTGCAGTTTCTATGGTCTCTCATTTAGGAATGTTGCCACTCTGAATTCTGAACAGCAATGTCTTTGAGCAAAGGGAGATTGAGCCCTGACCTTCTTGGTGGCTCTTCAGTAGTTTTCTCCTGGTCCCACTGGTTCTGTCTATCATGTGGCCCTATCTAACTGCAGGAGTTAATTTCAAACTTTCATTGGGGATAGAGTGCTTGGGGTGGTATCAGTGATGTGGGGAGGCGACACAGCGGAAGAGGTGACATACCAAAGGCCTTCAGAGAGCAACTTCATCAGCAGTGAGGAGCAACCTGAGAGACAGCCTTGGGACTGGAGAATGAAGCAGGTAGTTGACAGAGACATGAACCTCTAGGACCACTGTGAGCAACTGCTCCTGGGCCTCCCCATACCCAACACTCCTGTGACCAGAGGGAATGCAAGATGCACAGCAGCAGCCAGGCAGTGGTCGGGCACACCTTTAATCCCAGCACTCAGAAGGTAGAGGCAGGTGGAGCTCTGAGTTCTAGGCTAGCCACGTCTACAGAGAGAGTTCCAGGTCAGCCAAGGCTACCCAGAGAAACCCTGTCTCGAAAAACCAAACTGATGCTCTCCCTTAGAAAAGAAATTCCCATCCTCCAAGAAGGAGCATAGCCTTCTCCACTACACTACGCCAGTCTCCTCTGTACCCTCCACCTCCCAGACATTGGGTGAGAAAAGGCCAATTCGTATTTTCTCTTTCCTTTCTCTACTTTATCTGGCACCCAGCTCAAACACAGTACAGTCTCAGTGAATGTGAAATCAATTAATTAGTTAATGATGGAGAGATGCCCCGATGGATGGTTGGTTAATAAACAGGTAAAGGAGACACTTGAAAGATTTAAATGTTGCCCAGCGCTCCAACAAGATAAAGAGGCAAACTTTATCTCTGAAGGTTCAAAACTGCAGAAAAACCAAATCTGTGAAGAAAAACCAAATCTGTGAGCACCATAGTGATACACAGAGGCCCCAGATGCCTCGTGTCCTCCCCCAGGTCTGCAGCAGCACAGAGTTCCCTCTTGAGATGCCCACCCTCCTCCAGCTATGCCAGCCTTTGGAGGTTTTCCTCTCTTTACCTCTGCCCCATGGCAGCCCTTCCTCCCTAGCCGGCCTGCTTCTACACCTAAGTAGGACCTCAAACTCAGCAAGTACCTAAAACACCAGAGAAAGTCAAGGAATTGGTGGACTTCTGAGGGAAAACTAGCTTTCTTCCTGATTTCCAGGAGCCATCGCATAATAAAGGCACTTTCTGAAAAAGTCTACTGCACCCCCCACCCAATTGATTCTCCAAATTGCCTAGGTCTTCCCTGCCTCCCTTCCTCTAGGCCCTGACAACCAAGGTTCCCAGGGTTTCCCAGCCCCCTTCAAGCCAGCCCTGCCTCTTCCCTCCTCCCTCTCTCCCATCCCCAAGCCTGGACCGCACATCTGGTTCCAGTTGTGGTCGGTCCATTCAGGGGCAGGCCTGGAGGTTTCTCATAAAACTGAATAATAACCAGTGTTGGAGCCCCGTGGGGTTGGGGAGGGGAGACTAAGAGGCTAAGGGTGAGGGCAGGAGACAGTACCAGTGGAGTTTAGGAAGGAGCTGGCAGTGCCTGGCACCTAGCAGATCCCATGGGATGCTTGTTAGCTGGAGACAGGCTATAGAAAGATATGGCAAAGAGGCAGGGAGCTGAGATGGGGTACAAACAGGGGGTCACAGAGAGCCAGACAAGAAAGGGGCAGGGCTGTGGGTGAAGCAACAGAAAAGCCATTGAGAAGGGCCGGGAGAAATGAATGCCCCATGTCAGACCAGGTGCTGAAGCAGCCGCCATTTCAGTGGAGGAAGAGGGGCAGTGAGACAAACCAGGAGACAAAGGACACAAGAAACAAAAAACGTGGAAGGACAGGGATGGCACAAAGATGGGTGGAGACCTAATGTGCTGAAAGCAATGTCCTGGCTTCATGGCGCCAGATTCACCATGGTGGACCATCCCAGAACCATCTTCACATGCCCCTTTATTGCCCTTTAATCAGAATCTAGTAACTGTCTATAGCGAGGCTTTCCCTGACCCAACACACACATCATGAACTTCTATGAGAGCCCCAGGGAATTCTGGGAAGTGGCTAGGATCCTGTCTGGTCTTAGACTTGAGCTCAGAGCCCTTGTGTAGGATCGGCCAGCAGCTGAGTATAACCTTGTCACCACAGAATACAACTGGGAACTCTGGAGGAGCCTGGTCTGTGACACACCCCCACCTCTACAACACCCTCAAGGTCAGATCAAATGCCCCTATATAAAAAAGCACCGCTAAACCTTCCCATGATGAGGGAGTCCCACATTCTAGCACCTGAGCCCCACGCTTTGCGTCCTCTCAGAGTCTGAGAGGGCAGGGACGGAGAGGTAGGTCCCAGAGGGAGGGCACACTTGGGTATAGCTCTTCTTCCCTCGAGGGACAGGAGGCAAAGGGACTACACTGGGCTCTGACTTCTGAAAAGCTCAGCTGGCTGCAAGCCAGACCCCAGGATCACCCTCCACATCAGTCACTGTCTGTGCATCTGAGCTGTTCCCCTCCCACTCCAGCTAAGAATAAGTCTAGACTGTCTCCCAGGAGGCTTTCATCTGTGTCACCCCTGAGAGAGACAGCTTGCCAGGCCCCCTTTAGAGGTAACCCCTGAAGCCACACCCACCCCACTGTCACCAAAGGTCCCTTTCTTCTCTCCTTCCAGATGCTGAATTATCACTTATTTGTTCCTGAGAACCGGTACCCAACTGCATTTGCATCTTATTTGCGAATATTTGCATCACCTCCAGGAATCACGGAATGACACTTGGTGGAGGGACAGCCCTAGTCTCTGGTGGACAACATGGACAGGAAATGCAGCCTGACCTCTGTTTTTTTTCCCCAATACACACATAGGGTGTCCGTCCCTTAAGCCTGCCTCAGTTTCCAGCCAGGAGAAGCACTTGGATCCAGCAGCCTCAGGGCCCAGGGTAAATGGAGACTATATACCTCCTAGCTATAATCTCCTCACTCAGCCTCTCTGGTGGCCTCGAAAGCCCCCTGAATGTTCTTGGGAACTTATTTCTAAGCAGACATTTGTCCTTGGCAGAAAACACTGCATATAAACCCCTGGTCTCCTCTGAGGAATTCAGCTTTAAAGCTAGGAGGTCCCCAAGGCCCCCCATCTCTAGAGCAGGATTCTTCATGGGCATCCCCTCTTCCTCTCCTTCCCTTTCTAGCAAAGTCTCTTGCCTGAACCTGGATTCTTCCAGGGAGCCTATAACCCCCCTTCTTCACAGAACCATACCCTAGCCCTGAAGTCAAGGAACCCGGACCATGGTGAAGGTCCACAGCTCCAGGAAGGTGTTGGCAGAATCATGGTGATGGGAAGCCTAAGGGATTCCTAGCCAGCATGGGGTGCTGATTAATAGATCAATGTCAACTCCGACTTGCCAAAGGGCTCTGTCCTCTGCCTTGGCTTGTTCAACATACTTATCAGTAATGAGACTGAGACGTGGGAGGGACCCACAAGGGGAGGAGTGAGGAGGAGGAACCGAGACCTTAAACTACACAAAAACACAAGCTGACTTGACACACAGGCCAGAACTAGGACCTTTTCTCTTAGGCTGCTGTTCTCAACAATAACTCAAAATAACAAACATTATTGATAATTCATTCCAGGAAAATTCAACGATTTTAGGGCAAAGAGAAGTTCAATTTTGCTAACAGTATGAGATGGCTGTCCATTAATAAAAAATATAGAGTTTAGATCCAGGAAATGAAGACTCCACAATACTCCACATTAATCAGACACTAGCAGAAAGTCAGGTTCTCTTTTATGCTCCTGTGTTATCTAACAGATACTTATTAGAGTCACCAATGTCTCTAATAAATATTCAATGGATATTAGCACAAGGACCCCACTGTTATTTTTAGATGACAAAAAAATATGAAGGCACAGAATCAAGCATGTGACAGTGGCCTTGGGAAAGTGGGGTGGGGAGATTGCCACTTCCTACCACCTCCTGCCTCTGCCCAATATCTGTGAACCCCTGAGAACCTGGACCCAGTCTCCATTGGCTGCCCAAGAGTCAGAAAAAAAGCCTGGGACAGTCTTGAAACATGGCCAGACCTGTGGGCAGTGGCCTCTAGGGAGTGTGCTGGCCACACCACCAACTGACCTTTAAACCAGGCTGGCTGCTGAGCAGAGGCAGAGAAGGTGGTCCAGATGGTGGCTGAGCACTTGGCTGGCACATGCTGTCCCAAGCAAGCCAACTAGCCTTTCACCTTCAGGTCCTTCCTCAGTAGCCCTGTGGGAATTGGCCCCAGCTGGACACCTCTGTTCAAAGTCTGAGGTTACCCACTGGCCCTAGCCCAAGCCCTTGGTGCCGCCCCTTCATCCTCTGTCCCTCCCATTTCTTCTCCGGTGGCTTGCACATCCTTCACCATCCTACTCGCATGCATTAGACCCCTTCCCTCACCTCACCCTTCCTGTCTCAACATGACTCTCGTCCCTCCAGGGTTCTACTCAAGACCCAACTCCAGGCTGGATGTCCAAAGCTGCTGCAGGTTTTTTAGTAAGATCTCATTTTCACAGCTGGGGAGAGTTTGAGATTTCCCTCCCGAGGACTTTGCTTGGAATTACAATACACAAAACAAATAGTCACTTTCCTCCACCTTAACTAGGATGCTGACCCTCTTGACATGGCAGAATCAGGGAAACTTAGCACTGGCCTGATGCTGGAGGGCAAAGCCCAAGCTCCGATATTGCACAGACTGCCTCTAAAGCCTACCTACCTATTTAGGGGCCATGTGACTCCAGGCAGGTTACTTAATTGCTCCGAGCACTGAGTGTAAGGTCTGGGATAAAACAGTCCCCTATAAATGTTAGCTTTCCCTACATCCTACCCTTTCACACACACTACTACCATCCTTACGCTGGAACCATGACTCCTATATATCTATATAAATATAAACGTATCTATAAATATAGAGATAGATACATAAAATCTTATCTTTTTGTCCCTGTTTATTAAATGCTCAAATGTACCAAGTGCTTTTCAGATGTCTGAGTTCATAGCTACTAATTCATTCCAAGCCTCTCAATAGCCCTATGGGCTCTGGGCATAACAATAACCAGCTATCCAAGACTTGGAAGGTTGATGCAGGAGGATCATGAATCTGAAGTCAAGCTAAGCTACATAATAAGAGCCAGCTACACCATCAAAATGGCAGGGACTGACTGGTGTATTTCCTGTCCACTGCAGGACCATCTTTGGTCCAACAGAAGCTCAAACAGTCTCTGCTTAGCCACAGAATCCAAACCCATCCTCTCTCCAAATGGTTTCATGGGTACAAATCTGCCTCCTGAAGCGCTTGCTCTGCTCCAGAGGATAAAATCCCTGCAAAGCTTTACCAGAAACCACACCACACACACACACACACACACACACACACACACACACACACACACACACACACACACACCCCACATCCCTACTCAGCTTTCTTAACTCCTGGACCTTCCCACACGCCAATGTTCAGCTGTCCCTCTGGTTTGAACTTGACCCAGTTGGTCCCTGTTCATTCTTCATTCTTCACAGGCTCTGAGAGTTGCTTGTGGAAGGTCAGGCCACCAAACAAAGCAAGAGAGAGCCACCGTCCTCAAGGCATACTTAGCCTTACATACAGGAGACCCTAGAGAAACAGACACAAGCCACACACAATAGCAAAAACCGTAGAGAGATGGAAGTAGCCTGTGATGGAGAGTCCCTAAGATTTAGAAGCCCCTTAGACCTGTATGCTAATATACACTCACTACAAACAGAAACTGGTATGAGCCAGGTAGTGTTGGTGCACACCTTTAATCCCAGCACTTGGGACGCAGAGGCTGTCAGATCTCTGTGAGTTCCAGGACAGCTAGGGCTACACAGTAATATATATCCTCTAGGGGTGAGGGAGGGGGAGAAAGGGAGGGAGGGAGGGAAGAAGGGAGAGAGGGAGGAAGGAAAGAAGGAAGGACCTGTATGAACCAGTTCATGCTTTAGTCTGACTCTCCTGAATGTGGACACTGGCCTGAGCTCACCTTACACAGATAAGCTGACATACTGATAGCTGAAGCCATTTGCCCAAAGTCAGTAACTATGAGATGCCAGATGGTAATAGAACTTGACTCCAAGACCAGACTTTCAATTTGATGCCATATAATCTCTAAAGATGTCAGATGGAGCGTTAAGAAGCAGTTCCCATACTAACCAACTCCTGTTATACACAGGCATGCGTGCGCACGCGCGCACACACATACACACACACACACACACACACACACACACACACACACACACACATATAAAGCAGTGGCCCATCCTGGCAATGCCCAAACTCCAGATTCTCAGCTTGTTCTTTGCTGATGTCACCTTAAGACCCTTGACTTTCACTCTCATAGGCTGGAGGGTAAATGAGCTACAAGTACCTCCTCCCAACAGGTGGAATATGGCTCCTCATGTCACCCATAGGGCCACAAATGGGGCAATAGGGTCCCCAAATTCTAGAAGATGTTCACCAGGCTCACCCCAAGACCACCCAGTCTGAATTCAGGCCAACCTATCAGAGGAGGTTGAAATTGAGGCCCAGAAAAGATTAATAAGGAGTCCTGGTGGACCCCAAGAAGGAGCTCTCTGGAGCCTTAATCTAGAACAGATTGAGACCTCTGCACCCCAGTCTAAAGATGAGGTGATGGTGTCCCACTTGTAATGGAAACAGGAGCTTCAAACCCATGCCGGACAGTACAGCTCACAGTCCCAAGCTAGATTTAAAAAAAAAAAAAAAAAACCGCTGGGACCCCAGGACCAGCACATTCTCTTCTGCAAGAGAACCAGAACACAGCTGGGCAGGAGAGGCAAGGGGAAACAGCAGGAGACCCTTATCTGGGTGCTCCTCCCCAGGGACCCTGTGGGTGATTGCTTCTTGGAACATTGTGTTCAGGCTGTGAGTCCTGGCTGAAGTAGTCCCTCTGGCACATCTCCAGCTGCCTGTTTAATAATGTACAGCCAACCAGCCATTAACAGCACATTTAAAAAAAAAAATCAGTGGTTATTTTTGTTAGTTTGTTTTTAGGGGTGTTTTGTTTTGTTTCGTTTTTCCCTTCTTCTGGGTAATAGTGATTGTGAAAAAATATGTTTCCAGGGAAGGGCTAGCCTCTAGGGCCATTATAGACCTCACCTGCCTCTGACCTCCCCCACCCTGGCCCACTGTACCCAGGCGCCAAAGTACCTGCTCCACCTCCACAGTGCTGGCGACACCCTGGCCTGCTCCCTGGAGACAGAATGTGGAAAGTTCTGGCAGGGCTAAGGCAGGGCAGGACAGCTGGACTCTGAGGGGGGCCCAGTGCTTCCGAGGAATTCCAGGACTGTCTGGTCAGAGTGGACAGAAGGTGGAAGCTCGCAGCCCCACCAGGTGTGAAGAGGTAGACAATCAAGTTCTTGTGGCCCAGGCTGGGAAAAGGAGTAGGTTGCTGGGGCCACCTCCTTGGCTCCCTCTCCTGGGCACCAGCTCTGGTCTCTACTTGACTTGTAAACCTACAGTGGCTAGAAGGAAGATGTCAGAGCCAGTACTGAAGGTCTGGAGAAGCTGTGTGCTGTACAAGAAGGTATTAGGCTGTTGCTGCAGCCTCGAGCCTGGGAGAAAGCCCGCAAGACTTCTTGACTTCCCCAAGCTAGCACAGTGCTACTACTCCTTAACCTGAGCAGGGTGGTACAGCATGGCGACAGCATCCAGGAGCAGAGCCAGGTTCTTGTAGCTCCTCTCTGGACTCCTTACAATCATTAACCATCAGACTTCATGTCTTCTCTGGACTTTTGTTTTCTTGCTATAAGCAGCAGGTCCCTTACCCTGTCCAGTAATCCCAGCCAGGAAGTAAAAGCTAGGGTCCATAACCACAGTGGTGATGGAGATGATGAAGTGGTGACAGAGGTGGCAGTGATGATAGAGATGGAGATGAAGATGGTGGCGGAGATGATAGAGGTGATGGAGATGGAGGTGACAGTGGAGGTGGTGATGGAGGTGATGGAGGTGGTGATAGTGAAGATGGAGGTGATAGAGATGGAGGTGACAGTGGAGGTGGTGATGGAGATGGAGGTGATGGAGGTGACAGTGGAGGTGGTGATGGAGATGATGGAGGTGGTGATAGTGGAGATGGAGGTGATGGAGGTGGTGATAGTGGAGATGATGATAGAGATGGAGGTGGTCATGATGATGGTATGTGCCATCATTCTGAAGTTTTAAATATGTTCCACACACTACATTTTCTAGATTCTTCCCAGTCAGTCTAAGTAGGAACTGTGACCATCACCATAAGTAAGCATAGGCAGGTGAATTAGGCAATGTCATAAACTGGTGAGTGACAGACAGACCTTAGAGCAGGGTGACATCAGGGCTTTTTTGTTTTACTTGTGTCCTTTTTGAAACTGACTCTCATGTAGCCTAGACCAGCCTTGAACTCACTATCTGGCTGAGGATGATCTTAGACTAATGATTCAGTCTCTGATCACTAGCCCTGTAGAGCCCCCAGTGGCTGACACTCAGCCACAGTCACACACCGTATACCTTCATATAGACAGACACACAGACATAGACACACACACATATAGTGGCATGCATGCAAGCATAACTACTCATATACAACATACAGCCCACACATTGAAACTCATGTACACACAGACCTACACACAGAGGTGTGATAAAACATTCTCATGTACACATTTATGTTCATGCATAACGTCCACAATGGCAAACATGCTTCCCACAAGCACTTGTGAACATAGACACGTACACAGGAACCATACACACATGCAGACTCAGTCTCACACTCCACATACAAACATGCCTGAGAGTTTTATCTACAGTGGCTGGCCAGGCACAAGCACCCACAGGCTGTCTGGGCAAGCAGAGTTGGACAGGTGTCCAACATGCCCCCAGGGGGTTATTCCTAGGCGAGAAGGCTGCTGGCTAATAATACCACAGTGCATTCCTGACCGAGATAAGCGGCCCCAAGCATCCCCGGCACGTTCCAGCCTCTATGCCTCACTCCTGTGGATTCCACCCACCCGCAGTGCTGTCCTGGGGCACACATGAGCAGGCGCCAGGACACAGACACCTTGGCAAAGGCCTGCCACGAATCCTCTTGGCTTCTCCCTCACCAAGGCCCCTGGTGAACCTGTCCGGGATCAGTTCCCCTCAAAGACACATCTGCAGGAAAGGAGGGAAGAGATCTGCATTCAAGATGAGGAGAGAGAGCTATGGGAAGCCATTCTGCCCCTACATTCTACTCATAGCCCATTATGTCCACCTCCAGTACCAGGATAGAGCTTGGACTCTGAAGACTATAGGAGCCACTCCAGATGGGGTTAAATATCTATGCCATGTCCTCCTCACCAATGCCACCATTGTTAGAGTAGCCATTCCTCTGGTGACAGTAAAGGGAGGGACCCAGACTTTCCTCAGGACTTCCAACTCCTTAGCCTGATCTCCACCATGACCTCAAACTGCACTCCCTCCTGGCCACTCTTCATGGAGAAGGGCAACACTCTTTCTAATGGGAGAAAAGCAGGGATGCATGGGTTCAGCCATGCAGGCCCTTGTGGACAATAGCCAATTAAATATCATTCACTAGGGGTTGTTTGGGGGCCTTTGGAGCTGCCTCAAGATGAAAGGTGTCTCCAGAGTAAGGTGTAGAAGGACATAACGTTCATCCCCACTCGGTCTCACCTCACAAGCCCCAGAGTCACAGAGAGTCTGGAAGAAACATGGGAATTATAAAGAAAGGGGTTCCTCCATCCATGGGAACAAAAAAAAAGAGAGGCCCAGACAAAGAGTTGGGCCTCGGGGAAGGAGGCAGTGTAAGGGTGTTGTGAACTACGGTGTCCAAAGGTTCACAATGGGATAAGATGATAGACGCACAGAGATCAACAAGAAGAAAAATGGCAGACACATAAGGATGACTAAGGAATCAGCCAGACCTAAGGGGAGGAGAACCAGAAAGAAAATGAAACCCTCATTCTAAAGCAGGATGTCTATGAGTCCCTGTGACGCTTAGGCAGGCTCTTCCCCACTCACACCCACCCCACACTGTTCTTAGGCTGATCTTCTAAATCTGTGCATCTGCACACACACACACACACAGAGAGAGAGAGAGAGAGAGAGAGAGAGATGCAAATATCAAGCATCCTTCCTGGTAACAGCTGGACCTAGAGATGTTCTGATACTTCTCAGGTAAGGACAACATGGCCAGAGAAGGGTGCCAGCTTCACCAAAACTGCCCAGGATCTGAGGGCCTGAGTATATTCATGTCCTCAGTTTAAAAAAACAAAACAAAACATGATTCTGGCTGGCAATATGAAGACGTGATGTATCTTGAGCATGGAAAGGAGAGGAAGGAAGCAGGCTGGGGATCCCCTGGAGGGTGACTTTCCCAACTCCAAAGACATCCATAATGGTAAGGGAGATCAGACATTCGAGTGGCAGCCAGGCTGGAAGAGCAGGGATATAACCGGCAGAGGCAGGGGCAGGGGTCCAGACCCTGTGGAACCACAGCTCAAGGTGGGCTTCCCACACCATCTCCCACTTGGCTAGCCCTCTACCCTGCAAAGGAGCTAGCTGTGTTCCCCAGAACTGGCTGACCCATGGCCAGCCCCTCCACGACTGTTCATTAGGCATGCTCTGAGAAAGCCAGCATCCTTACATGGACATCTCAAGGACCAATGCTCACTCATTGGATGAGCGAGCATCCATGGTAGCCTGAGCTTCCCCTCCCTGCAGACTCTCCCCAAGGTGCTGCTCTCCGCTACTCATACCCCTCAAGGCAAGCACAGCCAAGGCCAGCTAGGGAGATGGGTGGGGAGCACAGGAAGGGGCCGGACATGGATTCCTGATTTCACCCTTTGAGAGTCTGTGGGGAGGGGGGTAGAGGAAGTCTGGAGAAAGTGATCACACCTCGTCAATTGATTGGCAGGTAGTCAGAGGCAATAGCAGAGTTTCCCATCACAGCCGACCTAGGTTCTACCAAGCATCCTTTCCAAGTCCTTCTGCCTGACCCAGAGCAAATGAGCAAGACAAGACACTTTTAAGATGATCGGTGAAAATTGAACACACACCAGGCAGAAGCTGATCTCAAGAAAGTATTACTAACAATGTTAACTGGGCTAATGGTATTACTGCAATGTTAAAATAAAAAGTCCTTATCTGTTAACAACACACACTGCTGTATTAAAGATGATATCATGTCTGGGCTTACTTAAAAAAAAAAAAAACCTCCAGTAAAAAGTAAACAAATAAAAGTAGGGAGGAGGAGGGTTTGGGAAAAGAAGAAATTAAAAACAGCACCAAATAAATGTTGTTGAAGCGCAGAGTTCAGAGGCCATTGTAGGATTCTGGCCACATCTGTATATGTTTTTAATCTCCCACTTTAAAAAGAAATTGATGACTCTGGATGTATATTAGTTGGCAGAGCGCTTGTGTAGCATACATGAAACCCTGGGTTTGATGTCCAGCACTGGCATATGCTGACCATGATCCCAGCACTCTGGAAGTGGAGGAAGGAGGTCAAGGATGCAAGGTCCTTGAGATCCTTTTTCAAAACCAACAATAAAAAAAGAATCCATGCCAGGAGTGCATGCCTTCAATCCCAGCATTTGGGAGGCAGAGTTAGTCAGATCTCTGTAAGTTCAAGGCCAGCCTGTAACAAAGTTTGAATTGTATTGAAAGAGACTCAGAACTAAATATCGGGGCAAAGCTGAAATATCAGAGAGACGAAACACCACAGTCAAATCTTACCCAGCTCTTTTTTTAACCTTTTCAGCCTCTCTTTTGGTCACTTCTGCCTCTGCTGTTTTTTTTTAAGAGGCTTTAAGTATCTTTTCCTGCCAGCTGATTCTCATCTAGGCCAGGATTAAGGGCAGGAACTACTCTATTTGGTAGCCAGCCTTGAACTCACAGAAACACAGAAAATTCTGTCTCTGGAGTTTTGAGATTAAGGCATAGATCACCACACTCAGGCTTTCCCTATGCTGGGATTAAAGGTGTGTGCCATTGAATCTCAGCTCTTCGTCTTTGTACTCAAAGATCAAGAAATTTTTGAGCTATCTGCCTAGGTTTTGACTGTGTGCTGCTGTCTCTGGATATTTTAGGTTTTATTAAATATGTAACATATCACCATACCAGCCTGATCTACAGAGCAAGTTCCAGGAAAGCTAGAGCTGATACACAGAGAAACCCTATCTCAAAAAGCAAAACATAATTAATTAATAATTTAAAGAAGAAGTCACACATACACAAAACAGAGAAGTTCACTGGGTCCCACGTTAAATCTCAGGTACACTGAGAACATCAAAGAGAAATATGGTTCAACAATTTAACTTAATATTATGTGTTTAGAAAGAAAATGCAATGCTAGATGTGACAGCACACATCTAATTCCAGCACTCTGAAGGCTGAGACAGGAAGGTCAAAGGTTCAAGGCCAGACCCCCCTGTCTTATAACACAAGACAATAATCACACACACACACACACACACACACACACACATATGTAATTGTTGATCAAGTCCATGAATCCTATCCCTCAGAGTGAGTGGAAAATTGAAAAACCTTTTATAACACACAGCACTGATATCAGCATGGAGCAGCCACAGTTCAATGAAGAAAGAGATATGCCTGGCTATAGTTGGAACACCCACAAACTCCCTTGAGTTCCCTATGTGGGAAACAGTCAGGCTCCCTCTACCTAAGCCCCATTTGCACCTCCAGTATGCAGACATATGGCTTTCCCAGGGCCATGGGCCATACAGGGGAGACCAGTGGGTGGGCAGTTGTGTAGAGTAAGGAAGTGGTACCTATAACCCCCACCCCCATTTATTCAGAGAGGCTCCAACTCGACTCTTGATCCATCACCTCTAGTCCCCGAACCTCTCCTGAAGAAAGATATCATTGTGGCCATTTCACAGAGGAGAAAGTATAGTGGAGGGCGGTCCCAGGGTCTGGCCAGCAAAGGTAGAGTCCGATGTCTCTCCAGTGTTTAAGGAACCTTGCAAGCAGAAGGCAGAAAGAGCCAGAGCAGGACTAAAGATGCAGAAAGATGACAGAAGGAAGTGACCCACGGGAGGCAGAAGAAGAAGGAGAGAGAGAGAGAAGGACTGGACCATACAGGCTGGGAAAGTTTAAAAGGCTCTGACTCACATGGGGAGAGTCAGCAGAAAGGGGAAGGGGGGTTAGATCAGAAGAACTAGAAGTTAGGAAAGAAGCCTGGGTTAGAGCCAGAGATACACCAACTCAGTGTGAGAATCGTTGCCCAGAGCTTCCTGGAAATGCTAGCTGTTAGTTGGATGTGTCCAGTTAACACAGAGGAGAAACTGGTGTCCTAAGTCTCATGGTGGAATGTTGATGCAAGGTGTTTTTATTGCACTCAAATGCATGATATATCCTGGAAAGGGCCTCCTGCCACTTACTAAGGTTCTAACCTCATCCTTATAGCTAAAGTGGGATCACAAGGTATCCCATGGCTCTTAGCACTGGGAGAATACACCCATCTCTCCTGATATCCAATGTCCGAAGGACACCAGGCAAAACAAGTCTTCCATCTTAGCATCTTCTCTCAGGACCATGGTCCTGAGGCTGGGTTGACACAGGATGAAGTAAAGCTTGGGTGTGCAACATCAGCATCACTGTTGTCCTGTTACTAACCACTCCTTGGCTGTGTGATGCTGACAAGTAGCTTTACCTTTCTGAGTCTCAGGTGCTCCTTCCTCCTGACTCTCTTTTGTTCATGCTAAAACTGAAATGTGCGTGCATGTGTGCGTGCGTGCGTGCGTGCGTGTGTGTGTGTGTGTGTGTGTGTGTGTTTAAACTTTCTTATGGGATTATTGTGAGAATCTGTTGACACAATCTATAAGAAAGTGGTTAATATGAAACTTGGTGCCTGGATGCTTAATAAATAATAAGTATTTCTATTATTACTACTATTAGTATTCTGCTCTAAGCCATCTGAGACCTACCCTTGTGTTCTCCAGTACTCTGGCCTCTGCAGAGAATGACTGAGAGAACCCAGGAGGGGGAACAGCAGTCACAGACTACACCAGGAAGGCAGCTAGATGCTCTGAGGATGACGGGTGGCCCTGGCCTCCTCAGCTCCAGGAATGCAAGGCGGCTGGCAGAGGGGTGGGGGGACATGCCTGGACGCTGAGGTCAGGCAGTGTGTGTTTTTATCGTCATCGTCATCCTCACGTGTGAGCCAGAGAGGAGGGGGGAGGGGACAAGAGAAGTAACTTCAGGGAACGCTGTATATGGTCACTCTGTCCAGCCCCCACCCATTCCTGCACCACACACCAGGGTCTGAGCGCCCTACCAAACTTCTGGCCTCCACAGTTAGGAGATTGAAGCTTCATACAGGGCCTATCCAGGAGAAGGGCACAAACCACTTACATACACACATGCTCACACTCACACGTATACACACACCACACATCGTTTTCCAGGCTCTTCACAGCAGCCCAGTGCAACTGGCAAGATTTCCATTGTTCCTGTCTCACAGATGAGAAAAATGAAGATGGTCCAGTCAAGTCCACTGCCCAGGGATGCTCACAGACAGGAGTACCATCTCCCAGTCACTACCCCTCATTCTAGGCTCCCCAAAGGACAGAGTGGTGGACATGAAAATCACATGCTCTTGTGGGCAGAGCAAGTCTCCGATGCTGCTTTACCCAACGTCAGTACCAGTCAACAAGGACTCCAAACTCTCCACTCAGTCCATCACTGCTCCTAAGATACTGCTCCTAAGTGCAGGATGGCCCAACTCTTCCTTGGTCACCAGCCCCAACACTCTGGAGATGTCCCTGAAGAGGACTCAGCAGTATCTTCAGTGCCTTGGGTCACCTCAGGCCTTTCCCATGGGAAGGTCTGTCTCCGAGTTAAGCCAACTCTTTCCTGTCCCCTTAGAGCATCCTCTCTGAAGATCAAGGAGACTACCAGACTACTCCCACCAGGTACTCTGTGTGACCATGTCTTCTGTCTGCCCACTTCTGCAACTCCAACCACCCAGAGCCGTGGTTTCCTCTGACACAATAAAGGACCACTGATACACAGTAGTAAGATGCTGTCACTAGCTGACATCTCCACAAGTTCATGTTTTGCTGGTTGTTCGCCAGCTGGTGGGGCTGTTTTTAGAGGCTGCAGTTCTTAAGCAGATGAAGGCAGGGTGTGAGAGTATGTCACTAGGGGTGTGACTTTTAAGGCTAAACCCCTGGTTTCTGCCTAGCTCTCTACTTCTTTGTCTAGTATGATAGGAACAGCTTCTGTCACACAATCCTGCTGCCATAAACCGATTTGTGCCACCATATCTGCTGCAATGGATTGAAACCCTCAAAGACCAGACCCAAATCAAATGTTCTTTCTTCATGTTGTTTCTCTCAGGTACTATGCTCACAGCAACACAAAAACAACCAATACTGAAATCTAAGCGCTATGGATGCGGGGTGAGTAGGGACATAGAATCTGTCTCCTAGGTTCCCATCCATTGGGAACATCAGGTCCTGAAGAACTAACTGTCAGGAGCTCTGCCCAGTTAGTAAGGTAAATGGCTCTCCCTCTGGTCCACATTCCAGAATGCCCCTTGCATCTCTAGGTCATACCCACTGCCATCTCAAGATCTTCCTCACACACACGCACACAAACATGTACTCACCTGCCACATGGCCACAATTCCTGTCTGAGGTCTGTGGTTAACCAACCACCTTGGTCTCTCTCTTTCCCCTACCCAAGCTGATCAGACCAAAAAGAGGGAACTAATGAGCTCTCCTGGGAAGGAAGGGCATTTTAACTGGGTACCCAGAAAGAATGACAGTCACTCCAACTTGGGGGTGTCTCTTCCCAAAGCCAGAAGTAGCTAAAGATCCACCCTTTGAAAGGGACAGTCTCACTTACCTTTAAACGTGGACACAGAAAATCCTGCTGATTCCACACATGCCTAAAATCAGCAGGACCTCTCCTATTCTAGGGATGAAAGGAAGGCCTGGCCATGCTCAGATCCCATCCGGAAGCTTAGGCAAACTAGACCTGAATTCTGTAGTTCCTTTCCAAGTTAGCACTGCACACTGACCCCTTTCACTCTTGGTGACACAAAACAGCTCTGGGTATCCTTTAGAGTATGGGGGACAGGTATGATAACAAGTCCTACATCAACCTGGCAGGCTATGTTACCAGGAAGCAAATCGAACACAACCTATGTGGTGTGCTACAAAGGCACATTATAGATATGAATGACACCTACCATCAGCAACCTTAAAAGAAGGAAAAGACCTTCAATCATTCAGCTGGGCCTCCTCCAGTCTATGGAAGGATTCTGGGAAATAAGAGGCTTTGCCTCCAGAAAACAGACCACAGCAGCCCTGTCCAAGTTTGCAGCCCACTGACTGACAGTGCATGCTCTACAATTGCCAGCCTGCAGTCCCAAGAAGCCTGTGCCTTAAAATAAGCTCCTCAACAGATAGGATACATGCATCTTTCTTGGGTGTCCCAACTCTATAAATGGTCAAGCACTGAGGAGCCTACCCCCTCAGGGGGGTCCACACCACAGGAAAAGCATGCAACCCCAGACTACAGCCTACAGAACAAAGGCGGTATAGACACAAACAGGTGACCAAGTTGAGAAACAGCTAGGAGATAAGTGGGAGTCTTTACAATTAGCAGGTGCAGACATGATGGAGAAGACAATGAAACCTAACTGAGGCAAGTACCTGGCTAACCACCCCCCCTTTGACATGACTGAAGCCATAAACCAAACAGATGGAGCAGCTGTTCTAGGCTAGGGCGCTATGGAGACATGGGACCTTGTAGCACAGAGGATTCTCTAGCTGGATCCCAGGGTAGCCACGAGAATGCTGGCTGAGTTCTACTCAGCTGTCTATTCACTGGTAGTATCAGATCAATGAAACCTCTTGGTTTTGACAGCTGTGGCGAGACTGGGTATGATTGAACACAGCATAGTGAAAGGTGCAGGGAATTCAGAAACACTGTCCCAAATTCTCCAAAATCATCTGAAAATTTTAAAGTGAAAAAAGCAGGGGGGGGGAGGGAGCAGGAAGATGGTTCAATCAGTAATATGATTATTATGCCGGCACAAGGACCTCAGTTCATCCCCAGAGCCCACGTAAAAAATGCCCCCACTAATAGCATTCACTTGTAATCCCAGCTCCAGGGAGACAGAGAAAGCATCACTAGAACAAGCTAGATGGCCGGTCTCACCTAAGCTGCAGGCCAGTGAACTCCCGTCTCAAAGGACGGTGTTCATGAAGGTAACACCTTCATGAGGTTGTCCTGTGGCCACTACATACACATGCACTCACCCATAAATATGCACTCATGCACACACACAAATACATACATGCATGCACACACATATTTTTTTTAGAACCTTAGACCCAGATTAGGGTCACAATAACCAGAGGACAAGAAGAGATGAAAGAATTTGGTGGAAAGAACCCAGCCTAAGAAGTGCTCCCAGAAGCCCCAAGGCACCCCACCAGAGAGGGCTGATAGGAGCAAAGCAAGAACACCTGGCCTGGAGATCAGATGACACAGGTATTTCTCTGCTTTGGGATTGTCAGACAGGCCAAAACAGCATCCTGGTAACAGCCACCATAGTCACAAATCACTGGCTACAGTACACCACACACTGAAGAATACACTCTGCTCCCAGCTCACTTCATCCACACCCAGATCCTTGCCAGCAGGACCCACAAGCCCAGTCCATCAGTGAGAACCAAATCACCGCAGAAATGGGCCAAGGGCACTCTTTTGTCAGCAGAGGCAGGAAATAAACCAGCTTTGACTCTCAGCCCCCGTATTGTAAAACAAGAGAACGGTCACCTTCAGTCCAGCCTTTCTCTCTATGACACAGCTGCTGAGAACTTTCTACCTCATAAGAGCCCAATGCCGTCTTCCCTGGAAGGCCAGTAAGCCTTAGTCAGGCAGAAAATAGAGACAGTCTGAAGCCATCTTCAGACTCCACTCCAATGGCATTTATTTATGCATTTATGTTTTAATTCATTAGATTCTCACCTTACCATGTAAGGGAAGACCTTGCACGGATCAAGAATTCAAATCATAGAGAGGTCTCATATCCCAGTTAGTTAGGCCAGACTTAGGGCTACCAAGGCTCTCATACCAGGTCTCACTGGCCATGAGAGCACACTGCTAACTTCCCAACCCACTTCCTCTTCTGTTCATTACCAAGTAGTCCCGAGGATTGGATTCCGTGGATCCCATGGGCTCAAGGACACAGGATCTCTATAAATGTGCCTAGTGGTGGAATCCAAGCCGTGTGAGTTTCTATGGACAGGAAGAGGCTTTTGGCTGCTCCTCCCATCCTTCATGACCCAAGAGTGACCTGCCCCCTGCTGTGCCTCACAGAACCTGGCTTGAACCCAGCCACCCCTGGGCACCCTTGCTTGGGTGCTCCAGGCCAGTGCCAGTGGGAACAGGCCAGGGCATTAATCTGTGACTTGTTCTGTGCCCAAGGCATACACACTCCTCCCCTTCTAATGGCCCCCCACGAACATCCACCAACCTGCCCAGTGCAGAGACAAATAGCCAAGTCATACATCAGCCAGACATCAGCATCCCCTGGGAGTCCTCAGCAGGGTAAATCAAAAAGGAAGGCCAGCAGGAAGTAAGCTGGCCAGTCAACAGGTGGCTATAGGTATGTGGGATGCCATTCTGTGGAGCTACCCTAACCTGCCACTGTGGATCTCCTGGGGCCTTGAGCCCTATGTTATTATGAAAACACTTTGTGCTTTATAATCCTAGGATATCGGACTATTCGACTGTCATTGACTGAGCAAAAGCCTGTATCATATACCAGGACTGCACCTACAAAGGGTCTAATCCTCGAATTAGCCTTGGAAGTCAGCATGACAGCAAGACTCAAGTTACCATGCTCTATGTGTACTGCTAAGAACTGAACCCAGAGCCTTTTGAGAACTAAGCAAGCACTGACTTTAATACTGAGATACATCTCTCACTCTATAGATAGATAGATAGATAGATAGATAGATAGATAGATAGATAGATCTCCCCCCTCTTAACACCAGGCTTGTACCACTCTTTTTGAGAAAGTCTCAGTAAGTTACAGGCTGACCTTGAACTTACCCTGTAACCAAGGCTGGCTTGAACTTTCAATATCCCACCTCAGCCTTTTGACTAGTTCTGGTTATGTGATTACAGGCCTGACCCACCAGGCCTGGTTAGTTCTGTGTCTGTGTGTGTCTGTGTGTCTGTGTGTGTCTGTGTCTGTGTGTCTATGTGTGTGTCTGTGTGTGTGTGTGTTTCTGTGTGTCTGTGTGTGTGCGTGTCTGTGTGTGTATCTGTGTGTCTATGTGTGTCTGTGTGTCTGTGTGTATCTGTGTGTGTGTGTGTCTGTGTGTGTGTCTGTGTGTGTGTCTGTGTATGTGTGTCTGTCTGTGTGTGTGCATGCACATGTGGGGAGCAGAGGACAGCCTGTGAAAGGCAGTTCTCTTCTACTATGAGGATTCCAAGCCTAATGGTAAGTGTCTTTATCTGCTGAGCCTATGAGCCAAGAGAAGCAGCTCATGGAGATGAAGGTGTCCAGGCATCAGTGTCTAAGGCCAGGAGATCAGCCTAGGCTACCAGCTCTCCTGCCATTGTCCTGGAAGACATTAGGTCCGTGACTTAAACCAAACCTTGGCTTCTCAGCAAAGCCTGCATGGAGGTCACTGGGCCTCAGGTTCTATCTCAGGGCCATGTAATACCAACCAATTCTCTCAACCAGCGGCACTCCAGTGGTGCGTCGCTGTGAGTGCCCATTAGCTACCAACTTGTCATGCCCAGGGAATGAAATCCACCAGAAGCCTCTATCTTACTCAGTCTCAACCGGTTCTATAGGTACCAAGTCATCAGCCAGAAGCAACAGGGAGGCTGGGTCCCCTTACACCCCACTGACAGGACCTCTAAATATGTAGTACTAAACTACCTACCTACACTTCTGCCCTCTACCTCCCACCACGGACCTCAACCTTCTGTACACCCCACTGTGGGGATGTGCTGACCTGTGCTCCCTCAGCAAATTTCACACACTTCTGCCTCCCACCAGCCTCCTCCTCCCCCCTCTTCTTGTTGCCGTCGGTCCTTCACCTCTCATCTCAAAGTGTCCCCCTCTGTTCTGGGTCCTCCCCTCCCATCCTTCTGAACTCCTAAGTCCTCTCTGACTTTTGAACCCCTACATGTTTACACAGGCCAGAGTCAGACATGCTCAAAATAAACAAACAATGAGTGCTCTGAGGAATCACAATTAAGGAAAGTAAACAGCCAGTTTGGGGCTCAGTGTAACTTTCTCCTCTAGCCTAACCCCTGTGGATGGGGAGGGTATGTGTACATGCCGACACTCCAAGTCGGCATGCTACCTCTGCACACACACACACACACACACACACACACACACACACACACACACACACTAAACTCAACACCTCAGAAAGAACTTGAGGTACTGGGCAGCTGTAGAAAGAAAAGCACAGCAACAATTTCTTACAACTTTTTCATAAAACAGGAAAGAACCCACTTCACCCGGGACCCCTCCCACAAGCAAAGCAGATGCCTGGAGAACATTAGGCAATGCTACATCAGCACTTCCAGGGGACCTGCTACCAGCAGAGGTGAGACGTTTCCAGGGGCCACAATGTGGGCTGCTCCAGGGGATTCAGGATCAGAGTTATCAGGTTGGGGAGGGTAGTAATACAAACCCCTCCCCCAGACAAGGTAGTGGGCTGAACAAGGTGGAAGGAAGCTGGCCAGGGACTGCTGAGGGGACCCCTGGACCATAACTTTTCCCTTAGTAATGGAGTCTAGCCACAGATGGAACGGCCTGTGCATCCAATAGAGAGGTCACCTGTACAGTGAAAGCCACCAAGTGCTGGAGCCAAACACACGAGCCTGCCGTGGTAGCATCTTCTCCTCCTGCCAGCTGTGGGGCTGGTTTCCCCTCAACACTCTTCTCTGAGAGCCTGGCCACACACCTGCTTTATGGGTAGGGCTTCCAGAAGTAGGTGAGCAACCGTGCAAGGTCACTCAGTCACCAGCATTACAATGGAAAATTCTGTAAAAGTAAGGGGGGGAGGGCTTCCTTCCTAAATGATGGAGGAAACGGATAAATCTGTAGCCAAGATGGCCAAGGGGGGAAAAAAAGATGCAAATATTTAGAATCAGAAACAAGAGAGGTGACATCTCTCCGTGTGACCCCACAAAATTTTTCTAAAAATTTAAATGATTGTACATCAACAAAACTAAGTAGCTACAAATGAAATGGATACATTCCTTAGAAAGAACAAACTACCAAGTCTGACCCAAAAAAGAAATAGGAAAGTTAAATAGTCCCTAAAACATATAGACTGAATTAGCAATAACTACTTTACCCACAAAGAAAAATCCAGACCCAAATGGCATCACAAATTAACTCTACCAAAAAAAATAAAAATAACCTACTTTAATTGTCTACAAACACTTCCAAAAAGAAGAGAGGAGCCAGGCATACATCTGTAACCCCAGGTACTTGGAAGGCTGAGATGGTAGATAGTAGATGGCTAGGTGAAGTTGCCTTGAGTTCTGGGATAGCCTGAGCAACACAGTGGGACCATGTCTCAAAATCATAACAAAACCAAAAAATATAAAAAGCAGCTACAGAATTTGTAGAAAGCATCTCCCTTCATTGAGTACAGTTTTACATTGTTACTCAAACCAGACAAAGACATTATAAAACAAAAATAACACTATACTCTGATCTCTCATAAATGTAGGTGCAAAATTTTCACCCCTAACACTGGGAGATCTCATCCAATGACAAATGAGAAGAGTTATATACCACTGCAAATGAGATTTGTCTCAGGAAGACAAGGCTATTCTAGTATTTGAAAATCAATACTTGAAGTACTTATCAATAGGCTTTAAAAAGTATAAGGCTGTCTTTCTCATTTGCTGATTGGCTAGACTGGCTGATGATCCAGGAGCTGTAAGGATCCACCAGCCTCTACCTCCCCAGCACTGTGATTAGAGACACATACCACCATGCCCAGCTATTACTTGAATGTGGACAATCTGAACCTAGGACCCCATGTTTGTGCAGCAAACACATCACTGACTGAGCTATCTCCCCAGCCTCTTGCTTTTGTTAAACTTACCATCCTCCTGCCTCGACCTCCTGGATGTTAGGAGGGCTCAAGAGGTTTGACAGGTGTTGGTGCACTTGAAAACCTCACAGTTCTGCTTGTCCAAGTGTTCCCTACACTGTCTGCTGACTCTCTTCCCCAGCCTCCTGCTCCCAGGACCTGCTGAGATGGTCCTTAGCACTGGAATTCTGCCCATCTATAGAAAATGGATCACCCAGTATGTACCCTTCTTGTCTTCTCTCATCCAGCGCCTTGTCTCTGGGTCTCCTCCTGTGTAAGACTAGCCCACGCCTTCCTTCTTTCCTTCCTTCCTCCATCCCTTCCTTTCTTCTATCCTTTTTTCTTTGTTTTGAAATAGGGCATCTTGTAGACTGACCTCAAACTCACTATGTAAATGAAGATGTGCTTCAACTTCTGATCCTTCTGCCTCCACGTTCAGGTTTATGAGGGGCAGTGAATAGAACCCAGGGCTTCCTTTGTGTTAGGCAAGCACTCACTCAACTGAGCTGCATCTCCAGCCTAAGTCCATGACTTTTAAGGCTCAGAAATATGACTCTGAAGATGCATCACCATTTCACCTGAGGCAAAGTATTTCGGTTTTTTCCAGTTTGGGTCTCTCATGATTTTAGTACCTGTACAACCATCATCATGCAGCAATGTTTTTATTTCTCTTCAGCAAACACCTCAGAGCAAAACTGCTCAAAGCCATACCAAGTTTGGCTAGGAACAGCCCTGCCACAGTTGACCACTTTTTAAGAATCCCGGTGCCCACACACACACACCGCACAGAGCATGACCCAGGTGTCTGTGTTAAAGTGACCAGGTGACTCCAACACCCATACCAGATCTCAAGCCATGGCTGTGTCATTAGCTGTCACAAGGTGGCAAACAGCCAAAGCCACACTACAGTGGCATATACAATGACCTTGCTCTTCCCTGATGACAGGCTGGGGGGCGGGGAATAGCACTTGTACAAGTGTCTAGTCTTGACATCATCGCCTCAGCAAGCTGTGATTCCCCCCACTTTCATGAGATAAGAGACAGTAGGGAGAAGCAGCTAGAGTGAGTCAATATTCCTAACTTTTTGAGCACTGTATTTTGACCTTGGCACTCCAGTTCAGTTATCATTCTCAATATTCACAAGATCCCCATTATATAAGTACTATTACAATCACCATGTTACAGATGAGGAGATGTGTTCAGAGAAGTTCAGTGGCTTGCCAAAGGCCACACAGTGAGTATTACTAATACAAGACTGAAACACAATAGTCCGTAGTCTCCAAGGCCAAAGAGCTTAAACACTCCACCAGACTCAGAGCCACATACTGATCCTGGGGTCACAAGCCCCTCCCACTCAGCTATTCTTGGGAGCTGTAGAAGAGCTTCCTCCAACCCAACAACACAGAAGGCTAAGGGTATATTCCTAACGGCCTAGCATTGAAGGTGAAACCACAGTGAAAGCAGAGTTTCCTTACAGAATTACCTTCTCCTTTGGAGCTTAAAGGTGAACTGGAGCCCTTTGGATACCAGGGAAGGGACTAAATCATGGGTGTGGTCTTCTCCCCTCCTGGGTCTAGCCAGAGCACAGAAGAGAACTTCAGGGAAGCAAGCAGGTAAGAAATCTCAGATGCCCAGCGCTGGCACACTTGGGTTCCTGTTCCTCTCATGTAAATCCCATCTGACCCACAGGGGACTAAGAATACGATGTTGGAAGGAGCCATGACCTGATCTGGTTAAAATAGGGCAACAGGACTCTCTTCTCACAAGTCCATCTGGGGACTGGGAACCTGGGCCCGATATTCTGTAACTCCCTACAGTGCCTCTGCAAGTCTGTAACTCTACAACCATTCTTCAACTATACTTAAAATAACAACACATGCATACAACCAAGGCTGTAACATGAGAAGGGGTGGGGAGAGAACAGCAGAAAGGGACTCTGAAAAGAGTGAGAAGCAGGGCCAGAGATGTGGCTCAGTGGTTAAGAACACTGGCTCCTTTCCTACAAGACCCAGGTTCACGTCCTACGGTGGCTCACAACTGGCTCTAACTCCCTCTTAGGGCCTCCTCGAGCACCAGGCAGGCAAGTAGTGCATAAACATATGTGCGGGCAAACATCATGCACATAAAATAAAAACCAAGTTTTAAAAGCAAATGTTGACCATTCATTTAAAATCCTCAACAACAGAGAAAAAAGGTAGGATGCAGGTAAAGACTCCAAGAGGTACAAGGGTGTGGGACTGTGGGGGAATTAGAATTAAGGACTGGGGAAGGGGCTTGTTGAAACCAGACTGGGATTCCAATCTCTTCTCCCACATCCTTGTTTCTCTCACACACCTTCTCTCCCCGTCTCACCTGGTCAAGCCCTGGACAAGGCCACTGTACAGAGATGCAGCAGCCCCACCCCCACCCCACCACCCTTGCAAAGTTTCAATGGTGAATATGTCAATAGCGTGAGCCCCATCCACCTTCCAGCCTGTGACATGAATGGGAGTATCTTCCATGTTGGGAAGTCCTGTGCAGATGCAAATGAGAAAAGATGATTCTGTATCATCACAGTTGTACTCTGCTGCTCAGCTAGCCTCCCTGAATCACTTAGCCTGGCCCTTTCTCTGGGCAGCTGCAGCCAACCACTTTTTGAATGTCTATATCTTCCATGGGCTCATTATCTATGCTAGGTCTCCAGTTTAAAGAGCTGGTTCTGAAGGCTGAGGAGCATTTAGGAAAAGGAGTTTGGGCCATAGAAGCAGGTCACTGCAGTGGACCCACCTCTGATTCCCACCTTCAGACTCTGCTTCTCCTCCCCACCATGAGAAGTCACCACTTGAAGCATCCGCTGCCCGGCCCTCAGCACAATGGTGGAAAATGAAATCTCTCAGAAACTATGAGACAAAACAAACCTTTCCTTCCTGACAGCTTCTGTCGGGTATTTTGTCATAGCAACAGAAGTATCTAGTGTGGCCTTAGCATGGCTCCATTGTGAAGATTTCATGGATTCTTCCTATTGACACACTAGCCCATGCTGGACCCTCCACCTCACAGGGCTGCCCTAGAGGCTAGTGCATATAGGTGGCAGCATGAGACTTCTAAGGCTAGGGATAAAAGACAAGGTGTTTCTATCTCCATACTCTTGAATCATTCTCAAGAAGCCAGTACCACACGAGAATGCTCAAGTGCCCTTAGCAGGAGACCACAAAGCTGGAGAGGCCTTTACCAACAGCTAGCCCCATTGGCAGCCCCCAAAAAGAACGAGAGGACCCTCAAATCCCAACAAGCCTTCAGAAGATTGCTGCTAAGGCTGGGGTGGTACAGGCCTGTCATCTTAGCTACTTTATAAGCTCAGACAGGAGAGTGGTAAGTTTAAGGCTAGCCTGGGCTACAGCAGAGTTTAAGGTCTGCCCTAGTGAGACCCTATATTAAAAGGCTTACATGCTTGCTGGGCATGATTGAGGTTTTGAGTGCAATCTCCAATACGGGTGTGTAGTAGTGGTAGAAATGACGTTGGCTGCCATGCTCTGCCTGGATACAATTGGCCAGCCAAACCCTTCTCCAACTGCAGACCCTCAGAGAGTGAGCAACACAAATGGTTATTGTGGCTTTGATCTTCTAAATTTAGGGGGTTTTATTATGTTCTATTACTGTGTATCCATAACCCGGCCCCATCTGTATCATACTGGAACATTCTGGAAGGCAGAATTAAAAACCAGCAAGAAAACTACCATGTGGAGGGAAGGGAGAAAAACTGAGAAAAGACACAAAACAAAGGAAAATCCCCACCGTGCTTTCAAGGAACCTTCTCCCACACTTCCTCTACTCAGTAAATGAAGCCATATGTCCCCAGTCACTCTGGCCAAAGACCTATGAGTCAGTCATTCTCTCTCACACCCAGCATCCCACCCACCAGCAAGGCTCTAGACCTTAAAACGCACCCCAATCAGCCCCTTCCTCACTACTGCCCCACGATTCTGAGAGCCACATCCCCAGCCAAGGCACTGGATAGTCTTGGGTGGATGCCACTAGCAGCTTCTGGTCCTGTCCTTGCCTGGGGACAACCCAGTATCTCAGTGTCAGCCCTGTGCCCTAAACTCTCCATCCTGCACTTGGCCTTCCTTCAAGCTCACCTCAGGACCTTTGCATCTGCTCTTCTCCTCCTGCATTAGTACCAGGGGTAGCCTCTGGGTCTCACTCCACATGATACCTTCTCCAAGCATTCATGCTGGGCTAGTCCTGACTTACCCCCTGCTCAGCTGCCTTGGAGCAGTGTTCTGTACATGGAGAGGGCTGGCCAGCTGCTGGGTGACTCCTTTAGAAGCAGGGGATGGAGGGAATGACCACCAAGCTGACCTAGATCCAAGCCCTCAGCACAGAACTCAGCTACCCAGCTGGGAGACGAGGCCTACAGTGAGAGCTGTGGTTTGGATGAGTCTTGCCAACTGGGTGGAGTACTCACCACCACGAGGTTCCACTTCCTATATGCGAAAATCCTATGAAAAGCTCCATCTGTATGGCGGTGCCCGGCCCCACCCCTCCCTAACTGGCCTCCTTGGCTGAGCAGGGTGGGACTGTTATGATCTAAGGTACCTGCCCCCCCAGCACAGGAGAGACCCATCAAGCAGGCTGATATCTCTAGAAGTCATCTTTGGTATCCTTCTGAGGACCTCTGTCTGTCACATCTTTCTGAGCCACCTATTCCCTATTCCCCCAACTAACTTTTCACTGGCAGTAAATTCATCAGCCAATCCTCTTTACCTGTCTCCTGGTACTAGTAAGAGACAGAAAATTAAAAAGGTCATAAAGTCTGGAGGGAGAACCATGGGCCAGTGGACAGGGAAAGACAATCAAGAAAACACAAGGCTGTGACGGAGGTTGCGGTGCCTTGGTTTCTCCAACTGTAAAGCAACATGATCTTCTGTCCCGTGGGATTACAAGATTAAAATCTGATAGTGTGTGTACTAGACTCGATTTCTAAGGCTCAGGCCTTTAGAGCACAAAAGTTCACTGTTACCAAGAAACACTGATACAGGGAAGGGGTGTGAAGAGGTGATAAGAAGAACAAGCAATTTGGTAGTTTCTGGGGTTAAAAACCGGAGAACTTCTGCCCAAATAAACTGAATGAAGAGGACAATGGGGGGTGGAAACAGAACATACATCACCACCATCCCTGCCCATGATCAAGCTGACCCAGCCAGATAGCCTGTATTTCTACTGCAAGCCATAGACTCTTCGAATCCCAGAGTTTATAGTAGGGGTTGAGGGATGCATCTTTTCTAGGGAGTCCTTCCAACAGATTCAGGATCTCACAGGCGGAAGCAGACCACTTCCAGATCTGATGTTCCACCCACAGCCCCTTCCCTGAACCAGGCCTTGTTCCTCAGTAGAGGGTGGGTGGGTGGGTGGTTTTTTTGAGCACTTGTGGTGCATGAGCACTCACCTGAGCACTCACAGTCTTAACAGTCACAATGTTTTGAGAGGTGGACTCCTTATCCCATATCTTTGGAATGAATCAGGCTCAGTTAGAGCCATGACACGCCTAACACCACCCAGCTAATAAAAAAATAAAGCCTGAGGGTATAAGCGGACCCTGCATCTAACTCCCTGCCCGCCCTCCAGCTTCCTTCTCACCTGGACTCCTGCCAGAGCATCAGGTTTATACAGCAAGGGGCAGATGAAATGGCAGAGAGGGGAAAGCCTGGAGCCTGAGCAAACACTGGGCAAGAGTAGGGAAAGAAGTCCCAGGATGTCCCGAACTCGCGATGGAGTTAAGCAACTGTCATCAATTTCCTTCCAGACTCATCCACCCCAAACTCCAAACTCCACAAAGCTGACATCTGAACAATAGGATCCAACAGCAATCACTCCTGTCTTCTTGCCTCAGTTTCCCTATCCTGCGTGACCTGCCAGGAAACACTGGAGAAACTAAGCACCTAAATGCAGGGGCTGGTCCATGAAGAATGGTAGCACCATGACAGACAACTCCACAGCTCCGCCCCCACTCTCTGTCTTGCAGCCGACCAGGCTACCCAATGCTGGCCGAATGGGGCTGCACAAGGCCGTGCTGAGGACCCCCAGCACCTCCCTGGCCTTGGCCTTCACCTTGACCAGTGTCCCGCGCTTTGCATAAACAAAGAGCTGCTGCCCTGTCCCGCCCCAGCCCACACCCACTCCGGCTGCCCCTTACCTTGGCCTGGCATTTCCGATGACAGGAGAAACTGCAGACTGCGGAGCGAGACAGAAAGAAAGTTTTAGCCGCGAGGTATGAAATGGAAACTCAGGCGCAATCTCCTCCCACCCCAGCCCTCCACGCCCGGCAGGGGGAGGGGGGACAAGGGGAGGGGAGGAGGGGCTGTGGGGAGGAAGAACTGGGAGCCCCGGTGCGTACCCCCAGGGCGTCCGCTGGAGTCCCGCCAGGCCGAGGTGGTGGGGACCCAGGCCCAGTGCCAGCGGCACAGAGGAGCGAGGGGCCTCTCCGCTCACACCCGACAGCAAGCAGTCCTGTCACACGTGCACTCCCCTAGGCCAGAGGCCCGGGCACACCCTCGGGCACACAGCACTCAGGACCCCTCACCCCCTCCCCTTTACACACACACATACCAGGCAAGGAGCCTCACACACACTCATGCTACAGAGACCCTGGGGATTTGTGGCACAGGACATGTGGGCACGCACACACACAAAGTTCCTGCCTGCTTATGAGTACACACACACACACACACACACACACACACACACACACACACACACACACACTTGGAGAACTTGCTCTCCCTCCCACCACCAGAAGCTGGAATCAAATTTCCTATCAGGTTCGAAGCCAGGAATGTCCCCTGTTCTGCTGCCCCACCCCCAGGGCACTTGGCACTTCTAGAAAGTTCCAGGAGCCCTTTCCAGGGGTGGCTGAAAGCCTCTGACCTGGGTTCTGAGTTGATTTGGGTCTCCTGGCCGCTAGGTCTGCTCGGACAGGAGAGCCTGGCCACTGGTTAGAGAAACTGGGAAGCAGGGAAAGTGGCACCCTAAATCAATTCTCAGTCACACCCCCCCTCCATTCTGTCTACCCTACTCACCCCTACCAGCTCTCAGCAGACTCTGGACTTGAGGAGACTCAGAGGCCCCTCCTCACTCACAGAAGCTTTGCAGCTCCCCACACCCAGCCAGGCCATCAAGGTGGAGGCTGGGATGTCACCTTGACCATTGGCACCCTGTCCTGGCTCAGCTCAGGCCTATGACTCAACTTGAACTGACCAAGGCCATGCTGGCCCTAACAGCACACAGAGCACCTCAGGGCCATCACCGTTGGCCATATGACATATGCCTCACTATGTCATCACCGTCCAGCTAACTTTGGCTTTTTCCTGATTTACCCCTCCCCCAGGTGGCAGCTCCCTCCCTCCCAGGAGGTGTTCCCCTCATACCAACACCCTCATCACCTCAATCCCATGCCTTCCTTGGGACAGGCAGGAACCTTAGGACTAAGAAAACAGTTCAGTTGACCTGAACCTGGGAGACCCGACTGCTGGCCAGAGACTACTAAAGGATAGCCCTCCCTCTGTACCTGGTACACTGTAAGGGCAAGGATAGCCCTCCCTCTGTACCTGGTACACTGTAAGGGCAAGGATGGACCTCCCTCTGTACCTGGTACACTGTAAGGGCAAGGATAGCCCTCCCTCTGTACCTGGTACACTGTAAGGGCAAGGATAGCCCTCCCTCTGTACCTGGTACACTGTAAGGGCAAGGATGGACCTCCCTCTGTACCTGGTACACTGTAAGGGCAAGGATGGACCTCCCTCTGTACCTGGTACACTGTAAGGGCAAGGATAGCCCTCCCTCTGTACCTGGTACACTGTAAGGGCAAGGATGGACCTCCCTCTGTACCTGGTACACTGTAAGGGCAAGGATGGACCTCCCTCTGTACCTGGTACCCTGTAAGGGCAAGGATGGACCTCCCTCTGTACCTGGTACACTGTAAGGGCTTACTAAGTGTCCACTGAGTTGGACCTAGGTGAGACTCTTCCATCATTTAATCATATTCAGTGCTTAGCCTCCCCCTGCACTACAAGCTCCTCCCACAATGCATATCCAGCCAACAACATCCTGAGTTCCCAGGGCCTCTCACCCCTCCATCTAGACACATGG